>UYJD01000004.1:1446346-1529088 GCA_900618795.1 Cyanodermella asteris | reverse complement strand
GCGTCCCTGACGTCTGATCGGTCTTTCCTTTGTCCGTGACACCCCAACCCTCAGCACCTAATCCTTTCTTCGTCCTCTCATAACTAAGAATGGAAACTCCATCCTTCCCACATCACCCTCCGGCTTCTTTCCTTGCGGACCCCACTCACCTTCCCATCGCTCAACGTCCTTCTCCTGCCTCCATCCAACTTCGACTACAACGTCCTCAAAGCCGATCTCTCGTAACAGGGCCTCAATCTCCCTCTTCGCAATACCATCCCTCATGACACCATTCATCTTCGCTTCGGGATGGAACTTTCTGGCTTCGGGTCCAAAGTCTTCAAAGTCCGTGAGAAAGATCTCACCTGTGCCGGGTTTGAGGGTCCCGTGGATGGTGCGGAGGAAGTCGGCCATGGAGGGAATGTGATGAAGGGTAAGATGGCTGAGGGCAAGGTCGAATTTACGCCGGGAAGATGAGGCATCATGCGAGGCTGAAGAGCCGGCAGGAGGGAGTTGGGGATCTTCAGGGTCTTCTAGCATTATGGAGAGCGGTCGAATGTTCTGTGGCGCTGTTGGTGCAGAAAGCTTGCTTTCCAGAGCGGATATCATGCCAGTGGAAGCGTCGATGGCGAGGATCGAATTGACGTACGGAGAAACAGGTATTGTCAAGAGACCGGTTCCGCAACCTATTTCTATGACTGGAGATTCACGTGGTTAGCTCGTGGTCTTCAAGATCTCGCGAGGCACAGTATTGTAGTACTCGGTGCTTAGTTATGGATAAGCGTGGCACAAGAGGAATATGTAAGCTACCATCTGTCGTCTTGACGCCTTCGGAAGCAAGCTTCGGATGCGTTCGTAGAAGAGCTTCAAGCGCATTCTTGCTTGCAAGATGCACGTCTGGATTTTGGTCCCAGGCGGCTGCTTCCGCGTCGAAGCGAAGGTTATTGGCTTCGGTCATGGCTTTGACGTCTGATATTAGAGTTATCGTTCAATTCAGCTCAAGCTACGTATGGTTGACGCTGCTGCTTGGACGTTCTGCGGCGGCGATTGGATGCGTCTATTCCATGAAAGCGTAATCATCGAAGTGGGCCCTGAGCCCCTCATCGCACTACGACTTCGTTCAGCGAGCATTGCAGCCAATGCTCCAAATCCGTTGCAAACACGTCTTTGGCGAAGGCAGCACGCGTTTCAGGCCATGATTGCTATTTCGCCGCGATAGCCTACTAATCATCTCCGGTGTGTCCAGGTCTCACCCTCGATGCTCTGGTTCTCGTGGGAAGCGCAAATGATTCATTCCCTGTCACATAGCTTCCATCAAGACCCGTTGCCCTAACATCTGCTTGATACTTCCAATTAACCACGTCTTATAACCTCTCCAGTATTCCTGTCTGGCAGCGATGGTAAGTCCAGCCCCGATCCGAGGCCCCAATGTGATCCAAGCACTCGATTGCATAAGAATCCAGGATATACGCATAGTGCCAAGCACCGGCCTCGTCGGCCCTTTCGTGGCACTTGTGTAGAATTGGCCCATAGGCGACAAACGGACACTGCTTGCACTTGTATGTTTCTTGCCGGCACATTGTCCCTGATTGCCGGTGGTTGTTCTCTCTCTCTCTCTCTCTCTCTCTTATTCACTTATTCTCCGCTGAGGTTCTCTTTTGTTGTATTGTGAGTGTTGATTTCTGATCTGGTTGCACAATGATGTTTTTCAGAGCAAGTCCAAGGTTGTCTGTTTGCTTTGAAGGGCCCAGAAAGACTGCAACGAGCAGATTCCGTTCTGTCTGCGATTCGAAGGGAGACTGAAGGTGGTGTGCGCGAACTGCAGTTCATGCCGCGAGATGGAGATCAAATTTGTGCAGGGGTCCGCGATTTTGAAGGATCAACTGGTTGTTGTTTGTCCGGTTGCGTTTTCCTGAGTTGGGTTGGTCATGGTGTGACTAATGTGTGGTCCATGTTCTTCTGACGGAGACGTCTGAGGCGTGGAAGGGACGCATTCGCGGGGCTTGATGTAGCAACATGAAACAAGAGAATCGTCTGGCTGGGTCCAGACATACGGATGGCTTTCGCATGGCAAGGACGGCGGGGGTGGAAGGGGGGCCGCGTACGCCAGCGCTACTTGCCGTGCTGGTCATGTTTGAGCGTGGCAACGATGAGTCTCATGCAATGGGTTCTGAGATTGCATGGTGAATGGTGCTATGCATCGGTGGAACGTGTTTGTGACGGACTGATGTTTGTGAGGGAAAGTGGGTTGGTCGATACTGAAGTATGACTTCGTACTGCGTTGTACGATCAATGTTAGTGCTATTAGTACGACATTATTGAGTAAGATACGTGAAGCCATGGCAAAAAAGGTGGCTAATTCAGGTGGTCATGTAGTAGGCTACCTGGTGTCAACAGCCACGAGGCTACAATGCTCAGTCGGACGTCTGCTTAACATCGACACGGGGTATGTTGGGCACAGCAGTCCAGTGATCAGTTATTGCAATAAATGACGGCCTGCCCCATTGTGCGCATAGCAGACCATCCGACCAGCTGTTACGTCCCATGCCAAGAAGAAAGGCGTTGCAGGCAGTTGTCACATGAGATAGGACGGACAGAAATGTAAGTCACAAGTCATTCAATCATTTGTTGTTTTGGTCTATGTCGCCCATGTCCAAGCAGAATCATTCAATCAGATTGCCACCGTCGTTACAGTCCATAACAGATCAGTCTATCCGTCAACAATATTGCCTCCACATATCACCCACGTCGACATAATCACCAAACCACAGTACTTCTTTGATCCGCCCTGCCCTTGCCTTTCACATCTTTCGAGGCCCGGAGTTTGGTGCAGGCCTTCTCAAAGTGGCCGGTGCTGTAGGGGCGCATCTTGGGCTCGGATCGGTCGAGGTAGAGAGGAACCTCACATGAATCTTCTGCATCACTCTCGACATGTGGCTGGCGATGAAAGTTTTGCTGGCCATCACAGAGCTTGTAGATGACTGGCAAGTAGTCGCCCTCAGACTGTAGAGTCCTGTCCGACACCGTCCTGCTTTTGGTTCTCCATAACGCTCGTGCTGCTAGTCTCATACGTCTTGTCATGGCTGTCCTCGCCGGAGATATTGCTCGAATCACTGAAAGCGGAATCGGGCCGAGAATGAGAGCTGCTGTGTTCAAGTTTGTGCTCCAAGTCCAGAACACGATGCTCAAGCTCATCAATCCGACTTTGCAGCTTGATCACTCGATCCTCACCTTGGTCGGTGGGAGGAAGGCACGCTTTGAGATCTTCCATGATTTTTGCGATGCGCTCGACGTTGAATGCAAGGCGAAAGGATAGGGCTGCGTCTGCATCTGGGCTCTGCTGGTCTTTGAGCCTCATTAGCGCATCATCCATGTTTCGAGAAAGCTCATCGACCCCTGTTGGACTCGCGGAAACAGTTTCGGGCAACATGGTGTTCAGTTCAGACGCGTCTATGGCTGTGTTTGCTGCGTTCGGGCGTGTCCGATGGAAGCTGAGGATTGGACGAGGCTCTGGAGTGTGCTCTTGATTGCGTCTCGGGTACTGGGCGTCAAAGGGGATAGCGTGAGGTCCGAGAGGTGGAACCGCGCGTGGATTCTCAAAGTACTGCGATCCAGGTATTTGGAAGGGGAACCGATGTAAGGCGTCAGGGGCAGAGTCTTCAAAGTGACCGTCGTGGCGATCTCCCTGCGAAGCTTGCTGAGATTGTGTAAAAGCGCCAAGTCGGTCTGCTGGAATTTGGTCGACCAGATCCGAGGTTTGACTGAGCCAATTGTGATTGAAAAACGGTCTGCCGTACTGGCCAGTCGGCGTACGAATATCGACAGCACCTCTGCGCTGAGAAGCAGGCCTGTGGGCTGGCGGGGAGCTTTGCAACTGATTGGGCCGTGTATGGGTGTCATGTTGAGGAGCCCGATCGCGAGCGCGTGAAGCTCTGAGGCGCCTCCCAGGTTGAAGCCGCCGTGGGTTGATGCGGCAGAACAGCCGTATCGCGCACCCACTGAGGAGGACCCGCAAAAAACCAGGGATTGTTGTAGGTGACTTGCTGACGGGGTGGGATGTCTCCAGACCTGGGAACGTATTCAGAGGAATCGCCGAAAAACCAAGGATTATTGTAAATGACTTGCTCGCGGGGTGAGATGGCTCCAGACCAGGGATTCCGATAGGGTGCAAACATGACAGCGAGGGCTCTACAGCTGGTCCGACTCGAACAGCCAGAAGATGAATCAGACAATGGTTTCCAGGGCACGGCCGAAACATCTTATACCTGCCATGCTGTTCACAGAGTTTGCTGAATAGCTCAGTGAACAGCATGCGTTGCCACAAATCTAACGGTTGCGACGCTTGTTGACAGGACGATCTGATTGATAATTGCTACTCTTGTCATAATGGTTGTTTGTGTTTGCATCTCTGTATTATCGGCTTCCTCCCCGATGTACGTCGCGATACAAACCGCGTATCTGATGGTAGCATGTCACGATTCAATGAATCCTGAGCTAGCATTGGTAACCCCCCGGTGTTCGTGCGTCCAATAGGTCAAATCCATGTATTAGCCTTGCAGGGGGGACTCGTCTGGAATGCCACGCCTTGAAGGGTACTCAAAATTGCGGCCCGGTAGGATCATCATGATCGTGCCAGGAGATCAATTGACTTCAAAGAACTTGTTTGCGAAGAACATGGAGCGCAGCCATCGGTTGGTGAGTCGCTTACATAATCGTGAGCTTAAGCCCACGCCGGTGCTGGGCCTCGTCACCTAGCAGTCTCAACACTCTTAGGGATCAACCAAAAAAAAAATGCGCAAGCGCCGATCTGCGTGCCTTGAAATCTAAACGTACGAGTCTGCGAGTAGGGAAGTATCTACAAAAATCAATCTTCACAGTCTCGCAGGTATTCAAGACAATGGCTGTAGACCAATTTCTGTGGCTATATAACAAGTTATTGGCAAAGAGATTCTGAAGCAGGCTACTCTGATCAGGAGTACTCTGAGCAGAACTTAAGCATGCCAAACTGATAGCCGTAATTCGCGCTCTATTAGCTCACAGATAGCTAGTATCGACATAGAACTGGCTCGCATACGAGCTGCCCAGAACATCTGTAATCTTCCTCGCACTACTCAGCTCAGTGCTAAAGCTCGCCCTGGTACCTGACGCACCCGTGCCGGAATTGTTGTACTCCTCAAGCGTGACGTGATCTGTCCTGGCATCGCCGCTGTTCCACTGCTCCCAACCGGCCGAATTTACGACGCTCGATAGTGCGGTGTTCTGCACAGTGACGCGCGCATAGTCGCCCCATGGCCTGCCGAGGTACGTCGTTCCGGCACTGTTCGAGCCTTTGACGTTGCTGTTGTTGATCACATACCAGCTAGCGTCCGACGAATCAGCGCGACCTGAAGCAGTGATGGCACCGCCGGAGATGGTGTAGATATCGATAGACTCAAGCCAGGCTTGAGCATGCTGGCCGAAGATGAAGTCGACGGCACCTTGGATGTAGGATCTGGCGTAGAGCTGGGTGCCGGTGTTGGCGAGGAGAGTGTCCTGGTACCCGTACAAGCCGACTCCGTAGTAGCCTTGGTTTGCGGCGTAAGCGGAGACGGCAAGTGCTTGGCCGTTGGTACTGGTGTGGCCGAAGGTGTTGAGGATATTCAAGTTGTAAAACTTGGTGTTGGTGGCCCAGTTTCGGACGGTGGCGGTTGCGTCGTCATTGCTTGCGGATGCTAAGGACAGGCTGTGAGTGATGTTGACTCTGTTGGATTTGTAGGAAGAGCTGTCTGTGGTGTAGCCTTGAACGATGAGGTTGGCTTTGCGGCTGGGAATGTAAACTTGTTCACTGTAGACGCCTTGCAGTCGTTAGTAACGTCAGGTATGGATCAATCGTACGGAGACTGTTCCCGTCGTGGGGGCCTTGCACTTACCGGGATAGATGAAGAGATTCTGGGTGCCCGTCGCAGTAGTAGATAGAGCATCAACACCAGACTGCACAGTCTTATAGCTACTGTGCTTGCCAGTCGCGTCAACGATGACAGCACCTGAAGCTGGCGATGTCGCGGCGGCGGCAGCTCCCACGGCAGCAGGAGCGGGAGCAGCAGCAGCAATGCATGCCAGCAAAGAGATTGGAACAGACCAGCGCATGGTTGCAACAGATGGCACTAGAGGGAGAGTGACACACACAGAGAGATGAAAGCTGAGCAAGAGTAGAAGTTGCAGGAAAGATAACTCTTGAGATTGTATTTGTAGACACCATTCATCGGTCTGCGGTATGGGCAGACATCTCGCTTGGGTATTCCCAGAAGACCCCACTCACTCGCAGCCACGCAGAAGTGCGGCGACAGGGATTTTTAGCAAGTGCATACCATAGTTTTGAGCTCAGACGAAAGAGCCGCGAGCGCCGAGCGTTGTGTAGGTTTGCCACGACATTTGAGATGCGGCTCGCGGGGGGACGTGCTGTCGGTCCTGGAGGGTCGATATGCCCCTTTCATATCCGGTCGAATCATCTGTAGGGGAAGGTGTGAAACCCCCACGTTGATGCGTGCATCGACAAGTCTTCACCCATTCAGCCATAGCTGAAGAATCCTGCCGAGAAAGTAATTGGACCGATAATTGAAGGTCGCTTTTCAACGTGAGAGTTACAGCCTTGCTTTCTAAAAATTCTCGGACAGAACCATCATTACGGGGAACCACTGGGGTTTGACTATTTGAGAACAGATCGGACGCCGTACCTCCAATGAGCTTGCGGGACCTGGCTTCGAGCCATGCCGGGGAGAAATACATTAGCGTCATTCATCCTGCACGTGCGCTACCAGGGGTGCGACAAAGGGGCCTAAGATAGGGCAGGGGTATCAAACGTTATTTGAGGCTTTTTGAACGGGGACAAGGTCTGCTTAGAAACCAATGTGACCGCCTCGTCAACTGCCCTTTTCCGCGCTTTGCTGGGCTCACTAGGTCTGAATATGGCTTTGCAACCCAGAAGCCTGCCACCAGGGGCCCCCTAGAGCCACTTATGCTGCCTGGCTGAAAGCGGCGATTGGCATCGCCAGGCGCGCGGTCGAAAATGGTCGAGAATTGCAATTAACGTTTGATACCCCTGCCCTATCTTAAGTGCTCAGTTTTGAGACATAGGCCGTTATTCGCAGGCTTTTGAGTTTCATGGAGCGGGGGGACCCGTGTAGCAGAGATAACAAGGCATGAGTTTTGAACATAGCGTCTGTATCAAATATGGTCGACCCGAACTTACCAACTCTCTCGTACTCTCATCAAAGAGCTTAGCAGTACCATCTCGCATGCCCTGCAAATCCGGCCTCTGGCAGCCGCTTCGCATAGCTTTGGCAATCACTGGGACGGCTGGGCCCAGGGCGTCCCACGGTGAACTTGCGCAATGTCGAGCTGAATCATGTGTCGTAACCTTTCATGATTGATGTCTAGTTTGCAGCCTCCTACTGGCATTGGTCTCGAGCCCTCTGAGTGCGAATCACAGCCCAGGATCGATCGTGTCCGTGGTGTTTGATGCCAAGCATCTTCCGAGAAAGCTTACCTACGGACGGCTCGGAGCGATCGAGGTCGATCGAGTGACATCAGCGCATCAAATAATGCCGTCTCATCCTCTCATCATTACCTCGACCATGCATTCGATCATCGTGGATTGTCGTCCTTCCATCTAGTTCACCACAATTGCAAGTCATTTGCAGGTTAAATCGACGCCTGCGCCGTTGCTTACCACAAACTCTCAGACCCGTATCTACTTTCGACTGCAAATGGCCTGAAGCACGTCAGCCAGCAACATCTTCTTGGACTTCGAAGTCATAACACGGAAGTACATCCGACACCCTTTCTTATAACATGGCCACTACCCAAGTCGAGTCCCTCGCTGGGGTTCTGGATGCACTCCTCCCCTACCAGGTTGTCTCTATCGTGCTGGTGACCAGGTTCTTTCTCGAGGGACCAGTGTTCATGATCATCTTATATCTGTGGTATTCTTATTTGATTGTACTACGAATGTTCAAGGATTGATACCGGCACGCTACCATGGCGCTCTATTGGCAATATCGAAACATTTGCAAGCAGGTCGACGAGCAACTCGGCTCCCTGAAGGACGACCGCAGTGATGCGACTTCTCAACCTCGTGATCCCCGTTTGAGTGGAATGACCGCCAATAACAGCCCGAGCCAGGACGAATCGGACAAGCCGGTACCCAAAGATGACCAAACAGCCCTATACACAAAACTCCCAGACGTTTCACTCGAAGAACATGAACAAGACGGCAAGAAGATGCAATACCTCCGCGTCGACTTTGACTCAGGCACCGATCCGCAAAACCCGCGCAACTGGAGCAATGCCAAACGCCTGAACGCCACCTTGATCGTCTCTGCCATCGGTTTGATCGTCACGGCGGCCTCTTCAATCGATTCTGCAACTGCCAAGCAAGCTGCGCAAGACCTTGGGGTCTCTGATGTCGCCGAGTCCCTCGCCACTGCTCTGTTTCTCATCGGCTTCGGCTGTGGTGTTTTGGTTTCCGGCCCACTTTCTGAGCTTCTCGGCCGCGGCCTTGTGTATATTTCGACACTTTTTCTCTTCATGATTTGGCTCATGGCAACTGCATTGGCCCCGAATTTCGCAGCACAAATCATCTTCCGCTTTCTTGCAGGTTTCTGCGGCAGTACTCCGTTGACGGTAGCCGGTGGAAGCATGTCAGATCTGTGGAATCCAAAGGAGAAGTCTTGGGCGTTTCCCATATTCGGAATCTCTGGCTTTGGCGGCCCTGCACTTGGCCCCGTCATCGGTGCTTGGATCGGCCCGTCGCCGTATCTCAACTGGCGATTGGGGGATTGGGTAGTGCTTATCGGCACCGGCCTTGTCTTCGCAATCACCGTCGCTTTCCAACCTGAGACTATGGCTTCGCGCCTCCTCAAATACAAAGCCGGTCATTTGCGCAAGATCACTGGCGATGATCGGTTCAAGGCCGAACACGAAGTTTCATCGGGAGATCTGGGAAGCATACTGAAGAACACGATGCTCCGCCCATTTGTCCTCATCACGGAGCCCATCGTGTTTCTCTTCGGCTTGTACATGTCGGTCGTGTACATTGTCCTCTTCACATTCTTGGACGGCTACGAGTTCATCTTCACCGAAACCTACGGCATATCCCAGGGCCTGACCTACACAATCTTCGTTGGCATTTTCGTGGGTGTGGTCCTCGGCTGCATCTCCGTCTACCCGGTCCTTGTCTACACGAACAAAGACCTTGAAAGGCGTGGCGACAATGGCAAGGGGAATCGGATCCGACCTGAAGTCCGCCTTCTATATGTCATGTGGGGAGGTGCTCAAGCAATTCCAATCTCCTTGTTCTGGATGGGCTGGACAAATTACGCCAGCATATCACCTTGGAGTGGCATAACCGCGAGCGTGCTGTTCGGCTTTGGTATCTTGAGCGTCTTCCTGAGCGCGTACATGTACATCATTGACAGTTATGAAGTAATGAGCGCGAGCGCGCTGACGATCGTAACGTTGATGCGATATTGGGCTGCAGGCGGTATGACTGTCGTTGGGTTTCCGTTCTACTCCAACCTTGGAGTCCATTGGCCCTTGACGATACTTGGAATTCTGAGCACATTGCTGATACCTGTACCGTACGTATTGTACTCCCAAGGGCAGAAGATCAGGAAGCGAAGCAAATATGCCGTGGACAGAGAGGAGATTATGAACAGAGAGGGAGGTGACGAAAAGGCTTGAATGTCCATGAGAACGAAGCGCTCTCTGTTCTGTCAACGATGATGATAAGAAATAAATAGTACATGAGTCAGTCAAGCAAGCAAAGTTGGTAAGAATTTGGCGATTATCATCTTTTAGCACCACAAACCGGCTCACGGTCATTGAGCACGTCCAACTTGAATTACCTGCATGCCTGCTCAAATTACTCCCACATGAAGCCGCAGAGATGCATCGGATTTGTCTTGGGTGTCTGCCTAGATAAGTTGGTGAGAAAGGGTCTGCGAAACGACTTCTGAAACTTGGTCGCAACAAGAATATGACATCATCGCACAAGTCGGCTCGATGTCGGTGACATGCTGATCCTGTACGTCGACGCTTCATTGCAGCTTGGCGAACCGCTAGCAAGTGCTGAGACAGGCCTGTATCAGGAAAGTTGGTCCCAGTATTGCGCCATTTCCCCAGACCTGTCGAGATGCGAATTGACAATTGTATGCGCCCAGAATGGCAATCGGAACTTCATCAACACTTCCACATCCTCATGCTTGGTCTTCGACCCTCAACGGCGGCCGGCAGATGTGACGAGAGCTCCACCGACTAGACAGCATTTTCCCGCTGCCAGCAGATCCTGCCGCGCTGTGTAGCAGAAGCCATCCCAGTCACGCCACGCCAGCGAGCGTCTCGATTGGCTGTGGCGTGCACTGCAATGACGTTGGCGTCGAGTTATCAGCAATGCACCCACAAGAAACCGGATTTCCCTGATTCCAGCCAGCCAGATACGCCGGGAGAGGCTGTCAACTGCTGGTGGAGCCAGCTGTAAGTGGTCGCTGGGGTGAAGTCGACCGCTGGTTGCGCCTGCCCGATAGATGGTCTTGAGCACTACTCACGCTTCACCCCGCCACAAGAGAAGGAGCGACCTGAATCCAGGCTCGCGCAGACCGCCTGACTCCGGTTTGTTGTCCTTGTCAAACGGCGCATCCCTTATAATCCGCCCTGTCCCTGCTTGACTTCTTCCACCCCTCGTCCCACCATTTCGTCAAGCATCAACCACAACGCATCCTTGACCTGCAAGCATCAACGTAAGTCTTAACCTTCGGGCCTGACTTCTGTCTCTGCCTCAAGTTCTGCCACTATCTCGGCCTCGCTGACACCGTCTCGACAGCTGCTCTACTTTCCTCCACAAAGTCAACCTACAACTCCAATCACCTCCATATCACAATGTCTCCCCCTACTCAGCAGCCCGTCCGCATGCAGCCCATTGCTGCCAAGCCCATGACTTCGCAGCCCGCCAACGGCGTTGTCACCGAGCAGCCGGTACGTCTTGATCTTCTCTTTTGCGCGTTTGTTTTGGCCCCTCAAAGGAGAAGTCCTCGAAGCCAGCCCTGATGGTATGCAATTCCCAATGGGAGCTGAGCTGAGACAGACCTCGTGTACTATAGAACTCTCGCACCCAGGGTGATGATATGAACTTGACGCTGCGCGGCGGCCGTCGTGCTGGCGCTCGTCAAGGCTGCAACTGCAATGCTTGCGGCTGCAGGTGCAGCGAAAGATGTTGTTAGGAAGGCCCCCCGGAGACTCAGCAAAGGACCCAGGTCGCTAAACCGCTATCGACCCTTTCTGTGCCTCGAGGGTCTACCAGTCGACCCTTGTCGATCCGGAGCGCGGCTTCCCATCCAAATCAACGAGCTTTTGCAACCTCCCCTGGCTTTGGGCAAGCATATGGTCAATTTTGATAAGAACCCGGGATGGCGTTTGAGTGTGGTATTTTGGGCTGGTGTTTTGGGGTGCTCTTAACTTGTACAATACGCGGTTGGACATGTGGGAACGCAGACAGCTAACTATTTGGCTGTAGAAGTCTCAGCCCCAGCCGACTCTCAACCTTCGTGGTGGTGAATACTGTGGATGCGACTGCTGCGGCTGTGGCTGCTCAGAGCGTTGCTGCTAAGCGGTTGCTTAGCATGAATGATACCCGCATCGCCGGTTCGCGATCACTCGGGTCTTTGTCTACAAGCACTTGAACTTGAACGTCGGAAGGGCGGTGACTGGACGAAGGAAATCTCGGAGCGATTATGGCTTGCACTGCGTCTGCATCCTAAGGCAGTCAACTAATGATGACGATCACTTGAAATGCGCTTGCCACAATGGAGTCTCATTTCACCTGCTGATATTCGCTTCTTTCTTCGAGGGGTCGTTTGTGAACGTATTCCACCTTTATTACGCTTGTCTACGCTTTAAGTTTGCGTTGATGAACTCCACACTAGTCTTGCTCTAGCTGTCTTCGTGGTTACCAAGGTGGGTCCTGAAGCGAGTGCCTCGTTGGCTGCTCGGCTGTACACTCAGATTTGATGCAGGTGATGATAGAGGCAGATCCCTGTTTGTGCATTGGCCGTTCACTTAGCTCGGTGCTGATTTTGATGCGTGCGCTTTGACGAGAGTAAGTATACGTGTTGTTTGTGAGTAGAGGCATTTGACCGGCCTCCATCATTAATGGCTTGCGCCAGGAACAGACATGTAGGTATGGACAGAACATTGCGGCTGCTGCTTCCAGCAGTGTAGTCAGCATCTCGTCTACTAATCGATTTCCGGCGATCCCTGTCAATTTTCGGTTGCGCACTGCGCAGCACACTGTCTCAATGCTGAGCCAATAAATCTCGAACTATACGAACAGCAATGGATTACAGAGAAAGCATCATGACATACAATTGATGCTATGCTGCCCGAGCTCTAAACATGGTGCACTGTTGCTCCAGCGCAACGGGGTATCGTGAATGCAAAACCAACCCATTCTCTCCATGCCTTACTTGCGCAATCGCAAGCTTTATCCATCAAGTTGCGGTTCAATGCTTGCAGTGTCGTGATCGTCGTAGCCTCGATTTTCGGTAAATGAAAGGTGCGTCTCAAAGTTCGACCAGGTCCTCTTCAGACTCGGTCCCCTCCAAAATGGCTGTGCGCGTTCGCGGCCTCCCTCGGTCCAAGTTCTTGACTTCGTCCTCCAGGTCGATCAAAGCGTCGATTGGCTCGTCGGCCTCGTTCAGTAGTTCCTCCGCGGCTTCGGCATCGACGGCTACAATCACGTCTTGCTTGTCCTTTTTCTCTTCGGCTCCAAGGACAACGCAACCACCGACCAGCAGGACAATTCCGAGAATGCCCCCGATCCCGCCGACAGCTTCGCCAAACACAAGTGATCCCATGATGGCAGTGATGGTGAAGTTCGCCGATGTGTTGACAACGGAGACTTTGGTCGTAGAGGGGTGAGATGTGAGGGCTCGGGTGAACAATATCCACATAACAGCGTTAGAGGCAATGTTGAGACCGAAGAAGCCCGCGCGGAGGAGAATCGTGAGGAGGTCTTTATCTACAAACGAGAGCAGACCAACCAGGTAGGTGGCAAGCGATACGGTATTCTCGGAGGTTGTTCTGTGGGGCATCAGTAAGGGTCCGTGGTAACAAAAGGCTTCGACCCATAGCACAACGCATAATCATATCACGAGGACCACCCTCGAACACAACAGAGGCAAAGCTGGGTAGGAATCATCCTCGGCAAGTACGCACAGTTTTGCAAAAACACCGTTCATGGCCGCAAAGGCACCGCTGAAAAGCGCAAGGGCAATCCATTTGGGGTTGGGAGTGCCTGTCTCCGATGGCGCCAGGGTCGGCATAGTATGCTGTTGGTCGTAGTCGTCGTCGGGTCCATCGACCTGCGCGGGCGCCGACTTTGTATCGTTCTTTGTCCAACTCTTCACATTCCCATCCCGGGGCTTTCGTTCACGAAGGGTGGAGGAGGAGGATTCGGGTCCCTTCACACGTCCAGACGCCGAGGGCATAGCAGCAACAACAGATTCGGAAAGCAGGGCGGAGGGTGCGGTGACAGCAGCAGCGCCAATACTTGTATCAGGAATGCGCACGCCCCGGCTTGGCTGTTGCGTATCGTCGTCCATGACCGACGACGGAGGTGTGGATCTGGGGCCACGCGGTCAGATCAGGGACGAGAGTGGTACAGCCGGTACAGCATGAAGGAGGGTCTCTGCATGTGCGCCGTGGGCGTCAACGGCTGGTCGGGATGGCAGACCGAAACGGCTACAGCAACCACGTTCGAGGCTGACAAAGCGTGGCTATCGCGTATCGCTGTCGGCGTAAGGGTCAGGTGGTTGCATGTTGACCGCAGACGTGCGATATTCGGACGAGGCTCGAAGGTGGGGAGGCGTTTTGAGGTTAGAACACCGACATCGATCGTGTTACAGAAGGTCTCGTTTGAGGCTGATCGATGACAGATGAAGCAGGGAGGACCAACGATTTCTGACACGTTGCGCCGATCGTAGGCTGCGCCGGCCAACAAGATGGCGTCCGTTCCTGCGCCGAGGCGCTGTTCCTGAGCCTCGCTTGCTTAGTGGGACGCCAACGAACCAGAATCGCTCTGATGAGGCTTGTGCTTGCTCTCGCCGATTAGCATCTACACACTGTTCACCTGCACTCACGATACTGTACAATCGAGCCAGATTATTGGGCATGCGGTTCATACGTTCGCATATCAAACAGGATTAGCGATGAGGATGCTGAAGCCAATGGCATCCACGCTTCACGACACGGGCGGCCAGGAATGCTGACGACGGGGCTTGCGGCAGCTTAATGGTGAACGCGGGGAGCTTCATGTCGAAACAGATGGGGTAATTGTACGAGCTTGTTGTAGTGGCTTAGACACGATCATTCGTCCAGCCGTCCAGACAGAACCTTCAGCTTTGCTCGGCATAATTACGAGATTGTTTGCGTGAATAGCTCTCATTTTACTTTGTGTTTCTTCTTATATGGCTGCGTGAGCATGTGTTCGAGATAGCGATCAAGGTGACCTCACGATATCAGCGGAATGATGTCTCTGCGTCTGGCTTGGAGCTCTGTCAAGCTGACGGCTATGCACTTTTGGCTGTCTTGAGCTAAGTTTTACTCCGCGAAGCTGTACGGCGCGATCGCCTTAGCAGCGCGCCTCCGATAATCCAAGAAGTCGGTCGAGGTGATGATTATGTGGTTCAACTCAAAACACAGTCAAGCCATACCATGGCCCAATTGAAGTTTTCTTTTTCCGTGCTCGCTGCTCTTGATACCAGCCATGGAACCTTCGAGGGCTCGTCGTGTCACTCGTGAGCATGCTGCGGAATTGATTGCATTGTCACTTTTGTTATATCTACGCAAAAATTCTGCACCGACGTACAAAGGGCTGAATGATCAAGAGATATGTGGTACTCAAATTAAGTAGCACTGTACACCTGGTCAATTTGGTCTGACATTCAGGATGCGCCATGGCCCTATGGGCCAATGATCGTGTCTGTCAATCAATTCCTCCATGCCAGAATCGCATTTCGGCCACACGACTTGTCTCGGGAAGAGTTAGGGTGCTTTTACCGGACGCACGAGCACCATTGCTTCAAAATGACTTCCACCCGCAACCGCTGGACTGGGATGCAAGACAGGAATTCACTACAGTTCGTAAGTCTGACGGGATGTGGGCATCCGCGGAAAAACGCAATAAGTGGTCGCTCACGTGAGCCTCGCACTGGGACTTCAATATGGTCGTTCTCCAGTCTGGCCGCTAAACTTCAAAACAGCTCGACTCGAAGAACGTCTTCTTAGGTGGTCTTGACGGTGTTTCAAGGGGCAGCACCGCTGGAGCGAGCCCCCCAAGCCCCCGAAGTAGTGAAGGTCGGCCGGCCGTCTCCGCACAGCCGACAAGGATTCTATGACGTGAGAGCGGGTCATGATAGATTCGGAGCGCATCCGAAGCAAGCTATTCTCAAATTCCATTTTCCTTAGCAATCCTGCACATGACCAGCAGCTCACGACTTTTCCCGCCGCTGAGCTACCTACCTCCGTTGTCGCTTTGATCTGTCCTACCTCGTATACGTCCTTGAAAACCGTGCTCGAATCGTCGTCGGCGCCCTCTTCCTGTATTACATAGTCGGCGGCAGTTGATCTGCTCCTTGGCAAGTCGAAGCTTATCAGTCCTCCGAAGCGTCATCCTGCAGCCGAATCGCAAGCTGTCACAGCACTCAGCAGCATGAAGATCCTCACGAAGGAAGAGGAGCAAGCGCATTATAAGTGAGTACAGTGTGCAATGGACTCCAGTCTGTCTAATAATTGTCTAGTGCCACTCTCCAGGGCGGTGCGCTCGGTGGCGCCGCTGGACTCGGACTCGGGCTCGTTGGCGTCTACGCAGCCACCGTGAGATATCCCGCATTCCGAAGCTTGACCCTTCCTCTCCGAGCATTCCTTGTCACATCTTCCGCTACATTTGGCTCAATCATCTGGGCGGACCGCTACTCGCGAAAATTCGAGCAGTCGCGGACGGGCGAGCAGGACTACCTCGATGATACGGAAAGACAACGAAGAGCCGTTGAGGCCTCCAAAACACCCACAGAGCGTTTCATGGATTGGGGTCGGGAAAACAGATATGGAATAGTTGGTGGATCCTGGGTTGCATCAATGGCTGCTGCCCTAGCAATTGTCGGCCGAGACCCGTACCTCACCGGTGCCCAGAAGCTCGTCCAGGCCCGTGTGTATGCCCAAGGATTGACGGTTGCTGTCCTTATTTTGACTGCCGCCTTCGAAATCAGTGACCAGCGAAAAGGATCCGGCCGATTCGAGACGAGAAAGATTTTGGATCCCAACGACCCGACACACAAACGCTTGATCGAGCAGCAGGTACACAAGGAGAGCTATGCCGGTGAAGATCAGTGGAAAGACATGATCGCTGCCGAGGAGCAACGAATGAAGGAACGCGAGGAGCACCTGCACGAGCGCGAGAAGAAGCAGGCGAAAAAGGACGGGAAGAAGATCGAGGAGCCAAAATCAGACAACGAGAAAAAGACCGAGGGCACGCCCAAGCCCAAGACTTTGCCCTAGACGGGTGATTTAGAGATGAATGTTCGTGGCGCAGGCTCTGTTTCGTTACTCGATCACCGAGGCCGCTTCCCGTACGAAGGCAGACCCCGACCGCGGTGGCGGGTAATGAGTCGTTGGAAGATTGCTTAGCAAGCTTTCGTCGGCTGCTTCGTCTTTGCCTTCTTGATTGTCATGGTGAAGTCGGCACGGGTGGAATTCGAACATGGTCGTGAAGGGCGCCCGGAGCATAGCTCCAAGGGCAGATGGTAGACGAGCAGGTCTTGAACGTGCACGTAAGAGGAACCATTGTTCAGTCAGCTCTGTTGGCTGATTGGCACCACACTCAGTATTTTGTTAGCGATAATGACATTAGCAATGGATTCAAAACTACATACCGTCGATCGTAGAGCGAAGTTTGACGGGTGGCCGCAAGTCACAATATGTGCCACATCTGAAACGTAAAAGCAATGTTCGATCGGAAGCCTAGCTCAGTTTTCATCAAGTTCGTTCATTCATTCGTTCGTCCTACATGGAGCAGAGGTCGTTCTGTAACCAGGTCTTCGTTCGGTGAAATTCCAACACAAAACACCACGTGAGCATATTCCAGGCCTGCGAGTACCTCCTTCAGCAAACATGCTCCAACTTCCCTTCGGCAACCTTGGGCCCCAAATCCGTCTTCAACACCCTCTCAAACAACTCCACCAACATGCCCCAACAAACCCCCGCCACCGCCGGATCGTACCTCCCCTTGCTCAGCTCGTCCCTGATGAACGCGTGCTGCGCCCCGGCCTGCTCGAACCAACTAAACCTGACCCCGGCCTCGTGCAGCGTCTTCCGAATCAGGTCCCTCCCCCGCGGCGGCACGTGCGTGTCCCTCTTTCCGAAAATCAGCACCATTTCGCCCGCAATGTCGGCCGCCCGCGCCAGGCTGTCGTCGGACTTGCCGGCGCCGAGCGAGTGCGTGTGCAGGTCCGTGGCAAAGTAGCAGACGGACGCGAGGATGCGGGGGTCCAGGGCGCAGCGGTAGGCCAGGTGTCCGCCCAGGCACATTCCGGTGGCGCCGAGGCGGCCGGTGCAGGTGGGCAGGGTGAGGAGGGTTTGGATCGAGAGGGTGGCGTCCTCGTCGTAGGCGGCGAGTTTCTGTGAATGTCAGACTGGGAGGATTGGAGGAATATTTGGACTTTGTAAGATTTGAAATAAAGCCCGGAAACCACATCGAGGTGGAGTCTAGAATCCAATTGAGGTGCGGGTTTTGGTGAACGTTGGAAGTGGACATGCTCGAGTCGATTGGCGGCCCTTGCAATGAATGAAGAAACTGGACATGCACAACCCGTTCGTCGGGATTCTGGCTTTGTGATGATAACGACAAAAAGTACACAAATGCGCCGAAAATCGGATGAGAGAGACTCCCACTCAATGCCAAACGCAGACTGACCTTGGCTATCTTCCACTCATTGCCTGCATCCGTTCCGGGCCCATCGTACTTCAAGGCTTCGGGGCCAGTAAATTCATGATAACTGGAGGGCGCGGCGACGATGTAACCGTGACCGACGATCTGGCGGCAGAATCTCTCCACGGGGCCGGTGACTTGGTAGATTTCGGAGAAGACGACAACACCAGGGAATTTCGCGTGTGGGTATTCGGAGATGGTAGGATGGAAAAGGTAAATACCTTTTCGCAGGTCACAGATGTCAATCACACGATCTTGTACGCCTGTCGGGGACAAAACGTACGCATGGAACCATTGCCACCAGCAGTAGTGGGTACATCTTGGAAGCTTTCTTTGATGAGCATTTCTCGTGAGAGGGTATCTGAAGAAGAAAGAACAAGTCGGTGTGTGCTTTTAGAAGTACTATGTACAGTTTAGGTTGCGCTGGCGCTCATGTGCGCGATGCGCGTTGCGGGGTTCTCGTGTGTCGGCCGTGGTTTCAGCCAGCCCCCACCATCTTTGGAATACCACATTATCCAATACTGCTCCGACTTTCGACCTAGAACGACGCTAATGCAGGCACATTATACATGTCACATCAAAAGACATACTATACATGTCAGCAAAGTCAATATAGATGCGGTTCAAGGGACTTACCGGAATGAAAAGATATGGCACACGCCGCTCGTACTCCGTCCACGCCTCTCCGTACTTGTCCCTGCATCGCTCGATGTCTCTCGACGCTCTGTGGATGATCATGCAGAAGAAGAACACCGGGTAAAACCATGGGAATGGACTCGCAAATCCCGTGATCAAACCCCAATTCAACGCGAACCACAAATCACAAGTGTAATGGACCTTGCGTGCCATACCATACCATCCATCACACAGCAGTGAGTCTCCGGTGCTGGTCTTGATCTTCTTGGGGTTCTCCACAACCTGCCATGGCAATTGCGGGAAAGTCTTGCGTTTGATGTAGTTGCCGCGCTCCATGGCTCTGAAGCTGTTCTTCTGTCCGTTGCAGGTGTCCCATACCCAGTAGACGAAGAGGTACGCGACGTAGAGACCGGCTAGGGCAAATCTGTTCCACTTGTACTCGTCTGGGTGATGGTTGGCCAGGTACAAAGTGCAATGACAGTAAGACAGAGGGACACCAGCCATGTTCCAGAAGCAGAGCATGAAACCGAACTTCTCGTAATACATGTCCCAAGTCGGCACGATCGACTGTTCTGCTTTGGCGCAGGCATTCGCATAGAGCCAGTGGGCCATTATAATGAACCCGACCTCGCCGGATACGTACCCAACCTGCTCATATTGACGTGTAGCTGTGGCACAAGACAGAAGGAACAGGATGAACCACGGTAGGCGGACTTCGAAGAACATCTTCAAGTCAAGAATTCCGAACAGCCTCGGATTGAGTTCCGCACCCATGAAGAAATCGTAAATAGGATAACCAGTCATTCGAAGCTGTTGGCCGCGCGCGAGGGCAGAAACGAAGCAATATATCGACACGATGAATCCGGAGATGATGGCCACAGACATGAGGGATCCGAACTCGTCCAAGATTGTGTATAGCTTGAAAAGCCCTGTCACGTGGAGTCCTGCGGCCAGTGCGATTGTTGTGTAGAAGGACCACATTGCAGAGCAGTAGTAGTCGAGCTTCTTGCCGCCAAGGTGAGGGAGTGGGCGACCCTTGATGGAGATGCCAGGAAGGAAGATGTAGAACACGACTTGGACAACAAGGAAAGTCCAGTAAATGGTCCAAGCCCGTAGGTGGGGAAAAGCACCCAAATACACCAGGTTGCCCAGGTGGATGAAGAAGTCGGCGAAGCTTTGGCCCTCCCTACGGGTTGGAAATTTGCCATCGTAGTACGTCGCTCCTATCCACATGTAGTACATGAGTGCTGGAAAGCCAATCATCATCGCCCCTGTTCCAATTGAGCCTCCGAACTCGAAATGCTTGGGTGGTGTTGTCAGCTCTTTGGCGGCATCCTCGTTGGCGGTAGATTTGCGCTTTGCTGATCCATTGGCTTTGCCATTGGTCTGTCGGGTTGGTATTTGAACCTCGACGCGATCTTTTGGAATATCCTCATTCTCGGACGCGGTCTGAGAGTTCTCGTCTTCGGCGGCCAGGGACTTTCGGGATCGGGTGGAGCGGCGCGTGGGAGTTTCGACGAAGCCCGGGTGCTCAGTTTTGCTGTTCTTGTTAGCTGCGGATTTGCGCGTTATTCGGCTGACTTACCGAGGCGTGATGCCTCTTTGAGAGCGCGTGAGAGTCATTTTGAACAGATGGCGTGCAAGACGTCCAATTTGTCGTAAGAACGCGCATCGTAGGGGAACGCGCCGGGGAGATTAAAGATAAAATAGAGTGTCGGGCAAATCGCTTATGTCATTGCGACAAGTCTGTACGTCCGAACTCGTACTAGTCTCCGCATTCGACCTCCGCCAGTGGGTGTGCCGTCTGCATTCATCGTGGGCTTCTGCTTCGTATATCTCGTAAGGTATATGTTGATGCTGTTCAGCGGTGGGTCCTCGCAAAGTACTGCGGCTACAGCCATGTCTGGCGCGGCGGCGGCCAGAGTCTCAACTGTTTGCCGTGCTTAGCTGAGCATACCAGGGTTGTGCGATCGAAGACTGGGTTGAGAACTTCCAGGCACGCGTCGACCCCTTTCGAGAGGACCAAGGTAGAAAACAGGGGAAGGATGAATGGAACTTTCGAAATACTCCAACGACATGATGATCAGCGTCGCCCTCAAGGTCAACCCACTTCAATCTTGGCATGGGCTTGTGCTGAAATGAGTACGGTTTCACGTTTTCCGGTTCAAGCCTGCCATGTGGTTAGGAGAAAGACGTGCATCTCCCCTACCAGAAGCACCGATACGCTGTGTTCGATGAATTGACGTCGAGATGGCCCGGGAGTCTGCTTCGTCATTCGGATTCGACCAGTCAATGTTGCGGCCTTTTCAATACCCGGTCGCACTGAAACACGATAGCTGCACGAACCCATGACTAGTCAGACAGCCTCCCGCCCCTTCGCTTAACACTCAATGATGATTTATCCCGTTTGATAGCTGGTTGACCAGTTGAATGCTGTTTCCGGAGTGTCATGAGACCGGTATGTACTCGTGCTTTGCCGCCGTACCAGGCACAGATCCTTCGCGTTAGGTATATAGGGCTGCTCTCACTTGCCTTTCTTCGGTTCAGATCTTCAGAGATCTCAGCATCTTCTGTCATTCCTTCCTGGTCTATTACCATTTCCAGTCCTTACCTGCAGCCTAGTGCTGCTGTGTCTATTTTCTTAGAGCCGACTTCAGTATATCGCAGCTCATTCGACGGCATTTCATTTGCACTTTGAGCCCCGAATTCGACAAAATGAAGTACCAACTTATTCTTTCTACTCTGACCGCGGTGGTCGTGGCTAAATGTAGCCCTTCCAGCAACCCACAGAGTTCCGGCACCGGCTCTAAAGCTGCCGCCCAGAGCCTTTACGGTCAATGCGGTGGTACTGGCTATAGCGGTCCGACTGCTTGCGGTGATGGCGCTATCTGCACTCAGTGGAACCCGTATTACCACCAGTGTGTTGTTGGCCAGACGACTCTTGCTTCAGTCGTTGCTTCGATTGCGGCTGCTGAGCCCAGCTCTCTAGCTACCCCCTCAGCAGCTGCAAAGCCTTCGATAGCATCTGCAGTCGCTGCCTCCAGCCCTTCAAAGGCCTCCAGCTCACCATCATCTGCCGCCGCCCCTGTCTCGAGTGCACAGCCAGTTCAATCCTCCTCCACCTCTCCATCTGCCTCTTCTTCTGCTCCAGCAGCAGCTTCCTCCGTCGCGTCCTCAAGCGCCTCCAGCGGCGGCGGTGCTGTCTACAAAGCCTCCTTTACTCAATACGGCTCGTCCGACACCTGGGGATCCGGAACCTGCAACACCAAGACCGCCGCCTGCGGCTTCTACTCCAATCCAGGCTACAACGCGGCCGTCTCCGAGAATTTCTTTGGCGTTGGTCCAGGTGCCGGCGCCGGTCCTGGCTGCGGCACTTGCTGGGCACTCACGCCCTCGTCTGACAGCTCCGGCAACACTCTCCACGGCGCGAGATCGATTGTGGTCAAGGTCAATAATCTGTGTCCTGCTCAGGGCAACCCGTTGTGCTCGCAAAGCGGCAAGCAAGGTACGAACCAGTACGGAGCAAATGTCAACTTTGATTTGTGCATTGATGACGGTGCGAACACGGCACTGTTTGGAAGCTCGAACGTCGGACTTGCCACCGGTACGGCGACACAGGTCGACTGTTCGGAGTGGAGCGGGTCGGATATCAAGAGAAGGATGCTTATCTAAGGCCCGGGTCACACCTGTCTTGGAAATGCTGGTTCAAATACCTGAGGCTACAGATTGGGTACTCAATTGGGCCTTCGAGGAAGACATGGGATGGGCCAGGGATTGGTTCCCTGGTCGATGTAGATAGAGCCGTATACTGTGTATATCTGAGTTGGCGGAGTGCAAGTCAGGCGCGCCATGTCCATACATTCGTGTTGTCAATGAAGTATCGTTGACTTTTGCAAAAAGCTATCAGGGTTTGGTGCTCTGCTGCTTTGCGTACTTAGGACTTGTGTAGCGAAAGCTATTCTCCGCCAGTATTTTGTAGACGCAATGCGGGTCTAACCATCTTGGATGATACTGGCATGTCCCATTCTGCCATCCCTTAAGATGGAACACGTAATTGTATGTGGAGAACTTGTAGATTGTACTGTGTACAGATGTTGTTCCCCCGAGTGTGGCGGATATTGTCCACCTTCAAACAGTCTCTCCCTCCTACCCAAAACACCTCGGCCCATCTCGCCGAGAGTGGTACGCTGTGAACCATGAGCTCTCTTCAGATCACTCCGATGCTGATATACTGCGTGTATGGTACAAATCTCGAAGTCAATTGGACTTTTTGCTGAAACCAACCCTGGGCGCCAACGTAAATGCTTATGCTAGTACCTCGCTCCGCCCTTCTTTGACAAACTCAGCTGTTTCTCTCTTCAATTCGAATCTCTGGTTTTTCTCTTTTCTGAGGGGCTTCTTTGAATCCAAGCACCCTTCCGACAATTCCCGTAGGCTTCGGCACCGGACATTCTCTGCTCTGCTGCCGCATGACCTCAGCTTCCTTCGCTGCTGATTGCAAAAGGGCGGCCTGTCCCGGAGATTCGGTACTCTGTTCTTGGCCAGATTGACCTCTTTCCGGTGTTTCTGCCACCGGTCTCCTTTTTCTTCGGCGTCGGCCGTCTTCTGTGACTTCGGAATCTGCAAACGATTTTCTGGGGACCGGGCACGGCAGCACGTGTGGGAGGCCAACGACCATAAACGATACTACAAGGGTAGCGCCGAAGAGTCCAGTCGTGGTCCGCGAGCGCGGATGCATGGTTGCGACCATTCTGGCGATGTCACAGGGGCGACCAAGGGGGTGTTGTCGAGGTTTTGGGTTATCGTAGAGCCTCTGCGCTCAGTTAGCACCGCTCGTGAGGCCGGCAGAGCCATATAAACGTACCAGACGCCATCTCCAGATAGAGCGCTGAGACTATGGAGCGTCAAAATGAGTGTGATTGGAGAGAGCGTATGTTCCGAACTAAATGTGGTCGTCCGAGGTTCCAGGTCGTGGCAAAGCTGTGGATGGAGCTGTCAGTTGTCAGCGAATCTTGCCGAGCGCGATTGACCGCCGATCTCTTGCTGCACTTCCAGGCACACGAAGATGCAGCAGACAGCTCCACCAGCATCGAACTTCTGCCCTGCCCATTTGCGTCTTTGCCCAGCCCATAGAATTCCTCTTCTACGCCACATATTCAACTGATGATGCGCACGCCCTAGATCCAACTTGACGTCCATTGCTCCTCGCTCGCATCCCGGCCGGCACCCCATCCCATCCCATCCCATCACATCCCGCCACTATGTGTGACCTCGACAGGTATTGCGCTACCTGGACGACGCTTCCACATCTTCCAAATCGCTGACAGAACCATGCAGAGCCATAGCCGAGCTTCGCGCCTGCAGAACCATCCCCGAATACGAAGTACGCGAGCTTTGCTTCAAAGCACGAGAGCTGCTCATAGAAGAAGGCAACGTCGTTCAGGTCGATGCACCAGTAACAATATGTGGCGATATACATGGCCAATTCCACGACCTGATGGAGCTTTTCCGCGTTGGCGGCGACGTACCGGAGACGAATTACCTCTTCATGGGCGACTTTGTGGATCGCGGCTTTTATTCGCTTGAGTCGTTCCTATTACTGCTGTGCCTGAAGGTGCGCTACCCGGATCGGATGACCCTGATCAGAGGAAATCACGAGTCAAGACAGATTACGACGGTATACGGGTTTTACGATGAGTGCCTTAGAAAATATGGGAGTGCGAACGTGTGGAGGCATTGCTGCGAGGTATTTGACTACTTGGCGCTGGGAGCGCTGGTCCTTGGGACAAGTGCGCATCTGGAGCCCAGCGGGAACGGGGGCCTCACGCAGCAGAGCTTGCCATACGATCCGGACGAAGAGATCGAGGTGGAGATTTTGAACGCAGAAGGGCACGTGCAGACACGATTTCCGAGGAACCGGCAAAAGGCAATAGAACACCGGGGGTCGTCGAGTCCAGTCACATCATCGTCACCAATGCAGAGAGCATCGTCAAAGACCGGACCTGCAGGCACGGGCGCCTCAGGGGACAGCGGCGGCTCCTCGGGCCCGGGTGGCGGCGCCGTCTTCTGTGTGCACGGGGGGTTGAGTCCTTTGGTGGATTCAATTGATAGAATCAGGCTCCTCGATCGAAAACAGGAGGTCCCTCACGAAGGCGCTATGTGCGATCTTCTATGGAGTGATCCAGACGACATTTCGGGATGGGGGCTTTCACCCCGTGGAGCTGGATTCCTGTTCGGCGCAGACATTGTCAAAAAGTTCAATCACCAAAACGATATATCACTCGTCGCACGCGCTCATCAGCTGGTAATGGAGGGCTTCAAGGAAATGTTCGATGCCAAGATCGTCACGGTCTGGTCAGCGCCCAATTATTGCTACCGCTGCGGAAATGTAGCAGCAATACTTGAGCTCGGCGAAGACAGCAGCAATGGGGGCACCATCAGCCGCAATAACGGCGACATTGGGCGGTCAAACGGCATTGAAGGTCCTATAGAGGCGATGGATCTGAGAGGCGGGCCAGGCAGGAGATACAGAGTCTTTGAAGCTGCGCCACAAGACTTTAAGGGCATGCCTGCGAAACGACCGATGGTCGAGTATTTTCTGTAATGCGTTTGCGTGCAGCTACGGCTTAAAACGTCAAACAAGATACCCCGAGCTGAATCGCTCTGTATACTACGGTATAAAGCTGATGATGGTAATGATTAACCTGTTATATAATGTCCCGGAATAAGCTTCCACGATCTTGCTGATTAAGTCTTGATCGTACGGGTTTCATCTAGAATTGAAGAGCCTTCCGCACCATGATCCATGCACCCATTTGACGCTCCACCAGCGACCGCCATCTATTCTGTTCTTGATCTTCCCGGGTCGTTGGCTTGGGGCCGTCAAAACATATCGAGCTAATTGCAATCATTCCTCGTGAGTATTGCTAGGAATCTTCGGGAGCAGAAGCCAAAAGCCTAGACAACAGACAAGAAAGGCAAGAATGATAGGTTGCAAAGTCGAGACACCCTTGGAGTTGGCAATTGCTCCCGTGATGAAGGGCAAAAGCGCGGCTCCAGCTCCACCGACAGCTGCACTGATGCCGACCGACGAGGTGTGCAGCTTCCTGGGCAGGATCTTCGTCTCCGCCACGATCGCCGCCGGAAACAGAGGACCTAGGAAGAAACCTTGTAGCGCAACGACGACGGCCGACACGATGAAACTCGGAACGAGCCAGAAGATCAGTTGCAAGGCAATGATGAGACCGAGGTATATAATCACGGCCAGCCTCTCGCCGATCTTTGGAGTGGCGAAGCCACCGACAACACGACCGACGGTGAGTCCAAGCCAAAACCCTGTTGCGGTAATACCAGACTCGTACGCACCCCCGTGACGGACCTGAGTCATGAAGGTGATGATCCACCCGCCAAGCGAGACTTCGGACCCGACGTAGAAGAGAAGGAACCCGGCGCAGATCCAGGTGACCTTGGTTCTGAGTGACTGTCTGGTACGCCCCTTGTCATCGCCTTCGGCACCAACATTCTTTCTGCGAAACTCTTTGCCCGACTCGGCCCAGAACAGGACAGTATTGCACATCAAATTGGCCGTTGTCAGGACGAGCATGATGTAGTAAAAGTCCCACCAAGGGAGCTTGTATGTCTCGATCATGGATGTGACTATGAGCGGAGCAATCGTCGCCCCAAGCCCGTAACTAGCGTGTAAGAATCCAAGAAGCTGGTTGCTAGACTTGAAGTCCCCAAACCATGCATTCCAGGCCGCATCTGCCAGACCAATCCCCAAGCCAGACACGATGAGAAAAACGACGGCCACGGGGTATGGGGGATGGCAGAGCATGACGACAATCGAAACGAGCCTGAAAAGGGGGGAGAAGAAGGCAACGGCTCTTTGACCACCCCAGACCGTCATTGGTGAGCTGATCAAGGCGGCGATGGTGTATCCCACAAAAGGCATCAGGAAGACCAGTGACACGACGGTATATGAAAGACTGTAGTACGATTCCAGCGAAGCCAACAGCGCACCGTATGAGCCGTCATTGATACCGATGACGAGAAAGTCGCAATAGAGAGCTACCACGCGGGCCGTGGTAAGCTTGGAGTCATTCCATGTCGGCTGAACGTGAAGTGGCGCGGTGTTCGTTGGAAGATTCTGTTCCGTAGGAGGAGCCGACTCGTTGGAGGTCCTGGAACGGACGCGTTGACTACTGGTTGAGCGTCTAGAAGCTATAGATTTTGCCGAACTTGGGGTGTTCAAGTACGAGGGACGTTGGCTCGGTCCAATTGATTCCAGCTCAATGCCGGCATGCGGACTGAAAGCAGCCATGGTGATAGGACGAATCTATGTCAGCAATGCTTCGGAGTCCTTCAAAAGTGCGGGCGGGTATCACACATGAAGTTGGGGAAAGCGAAATCCAGTACTCGCCCTCCAAATCAAATCCTCATATATGTCTCCAAAGCGCAGCTGGGATGTGAGGCAACTCAAGTTGACAGCTGGCCTAGAGGCTGGAGGTGGAGCATTAAATACAGTCAAACGGCATAGCGTGCTGCTAACGACACGTTGAAAAGCAGAGATCGACAGAAACGATTGTTATCCGACCGTCCGTTGTCTCGCTGCCAAGCAAGGATCCAGCTTTTGCGGGGCAATCATCGCGATGTCCTTGACAGCATAATCATTGTGGTCTCGATGGACGTGGGGTGCGTTCACTTGGACCGGAAAGCATATGCTGGCAGTATTTGAGCATCGTATCTGCATCTGCAAGACTGGTTTGCGGTCATAGACAATTTGACGGCTGCGCGATGAGCCACGTTCCAAGCGATATGGAATGATGAGCCTTGTGTCCAGTTGACCGTAGCCAAGGCAGCCAGTGGAATTGTTGTGGTTGCTGTCCGACAGCGAACCTTGGTCGACACACGTGCTGTGAACCTCGACGCTGGGATAGTAGCCGAACGATACGACATTTGGTAACTTCCCGCGTTCGTCATCAACTCTGCCCCCAGAGAGAGTGGGAAGGAGTCTCTGCCGGCGTCCTCCTTAAGTAGGTATTTGAGCAGTAATCTGACTAGGTACTTGGCTAGGTATACAGCCAGGTATTTAGCTGAGTCCTCAGCTAAGTGCTTGGATGGATACTCGGTTTGGTACTTGGCCGTGTAATTACCAAGTACTTAACTAGGCATTCATTTATGCACGCATCTTGGTATTTAGCTGGGCATATAGGTGGGTGTCTGGCTGTGCGCTCAGCCTATATGAATGAAACACTGGCGGCGACTTCTTTCCTCCCACCTTGCCCCATCCCATCTGTCCTCGATTGCTAATTATACTCTCAACCAGCTCCTTTTGGAATTGCTTGCCGTGACTCACGTGCATGTTTCGAACGCCATTCTTGAGCATTCTCAGTTGCTCTCCGCTACTATCGGCATCATTCCCGCTGTTCGGATCGCTGAGCACAGACCAGCACTCTCGGTCAAGCCGGCCACATTGCAGCTACACAGTGCAAGGTGTTTCCATATTTCCGTTCGTGGGCTCAGCCTTATGGCGATCTCTTTGTGCGAGCCACGCGGAGCCATATTCTGCATGCAACACCGCTCGGGCACATGTTTATACAACCATGGCTTAGCACGGTGCGCGACGCCAAGTCTGCATGAATCGCTCTGCATGATTTCACGGCTTCGTACGTATAGTAAGAGTCGTATTGGGGCGGTGATGTGAGGGATGCTTTGTCATAGGGTAGCGTCTATCGTGTGGCGTCTTCAGCTGCTTCAGCCTGGTCAGGACTGCATTTCCAGCATAGCGACCAGGCTGCGCGACGTCCGCACACGCTGTGCCGCTCCAAAACCTTCTCCAATCGCTATATCTGCCTAGCATATGGCCACGATTCCAAAATGGCGCGGACAGGCATCGCCCCCATTCTCATATCAGTTCGAAATTTTTTGTCGTTTTTCTTTCTCACCTTCACTCACCACTTCACGTCCTCCATCAAGTAAACCAAAACGAGACCTTCAAAACGCACCTTGTCGATCCACCATGAGGTACCACTCCAACGCCCCCGGGCATACATACTACTCCTCCTCCGCGCCCTCTGCCCTCCCCTCGGTCGGTTTCCGCCAACTCGTCTCCGTCGGCCTCGGGATCCTCCTCTACACGGCCGCCGTCCCCTTCACGCCCACCGCCTGGCTGCTCGGGGACCTCGAAGGCGCCTTCCTGCTCGACCGCTTCGTCGCCGGGCTCGCCCTCCTCTGCTCCCTCTACTTCCAGTGGAAGCTCGCCTCCCTGACCGGTCCCGTCGCGATCGCGAACCCGCTCACCGGCCGCGGCGATCGGTACATACGGAACGGGCGGATCGGCATCCGTAGGGACTCCCCCCGGGACAACGACGACGATGTTCTGTTCGTGTATCATCCGGGGAGCTTCTTTCAGGTCGCGGGCGTCGAGGTGCTGTTGTTGCTTTTTGCCGAGTTTGGGGGCTTTGAGCATGCGAGGAGGATGGTTGTGAGCGGGGTGGTGGCGATGTTGTGGCTTGTCGGGTGGGAGATTACGCCGCGGTCGACGAAGCAGTGGGCTTGGGATCATATCAAGTGGTTTTGGTTTTTCATCGTGCTTGATGTGATCAGAGGTATTGGGTTCGGAGGTGGGAGTAGACGGACTGCGAGGCCTGGTAGACGTTACTAAATTGTGGACCACAGAAACGATCGGTGTGCAGGAGGCAACTGAGCGCTCCTGGCCAATTCAACAACAAACACTCGAGGATCTGCCTGGTGGAGGGCTGCATATATCAGTCAATTTCTTATCTCAATTCATCTGTATCTTTTGCTACAATGCAAAAGATGTTACCATAGAGCACGAAATTGCTTTGCCTAGTGTCTCTTTCCCGTGGTATCATCTTGAGGTCATCATACCTCGTTGCGCATATCCATCCAAGACTCTTTCATGCCCTGTGAAAGGCCTCATGGTGTATCCTCGCCTTCAGAATGGGTCTGTCTGTCCAGCACTCTCTCGTGTGCTCGCTCGTACGCTTGGAGTGTACCTCTGCCTGTATCGCTTCTTCGGCAATCCGTCCCGTCCGAGAAAAATGCAGTTTCAAACGCCTATATATGCATAATCATAGAGAAGGCTTCCTATGCCATCTCACCTTCTTCATCCTTCAACCAAGGATGGCTGACAACATCTTCAATGGTGGCGCGGCTTTCAATATCGCGGTTGAGCATTGCTCGCACCAAGTCAATACTTCCCTCGCTCATGACCCACGGCACGCGAAGCTCGTGGTCTAGAATCTCATCAACATTGTAGAATGGGTTCTCTTTGTAGATCAAGGTATATAGCAAGATGCCTAGCGCCCAGACATCCTGCTCCTTGCCACGATATCGTTTCCCTTCGATAACTTCAGGTGCACAATAGTCTGGTGGGAAGGTTAGTGTTGATTGGAAAGTTTGTCACAGACAAGTCTGACTCACCGATTGTCCCAACGAAGACGTCGAAAGGCCCATTCTTAATGTAGGCGGCACTTCCGAAGTCTATCAGCCTCACCCTGTTTTCGCCATCAAGGATGATGTTCTCGTCTTTGATATCTCGATGGACAACCCCAGCAGTAACGTGAAGATGATGTAGTGCGGCAACAACTTGCCTGAATATGTTGCGCACTTCGCCCTCATCCATATTTGTCCGCATCTCGATGTAGTCGAACAGGTCCATGCCAGGCAACCCGTGTGGCACCATTTCGATGTAGTAATTGACATTGTCTTCAAAGAATCCCGTCATCTCGACGATATTCGGATGCCGCATTCCATCTTTGCGAAGGAAATTCAAAACGTGAATCTCAGACGGGACCGTGCCAAGTTTGCGATCACGCATCCATGTGTCAACAAGAATGCGCTTCTTTGTGACGTACTTGAGGACATGCTTGTTGCCTGGTGGTTTCTTGTAACGAGCGAGTTTGACCTGTCCATATGCACCTTGACCCATATCTTCCAAGATAACATAGTCATTGATAGTTCTCTTCAATTTTGGGTTGTCGTCATCTTTTGCGGGCACAATAGTAGCCTCACTGTCCGATTTCCCATGGCGAGATGGTTCTGGTCTAATCTCTACCACTTTATGGGTCATCGGCTTCGTGCTGATTGGCGCTTCGGTTGCCTCTCTTATGTCTGCCTCAATTTGCGCCGAGGTGCTCATCGTGCCTTTTGGAGTGTCGGGCCGGTCAAGATCATCGTGCTCGCTGATGATGGCCGTTGCTTGACCTGGGCTCGGCTGATGAGGTGGTGTAGGTGGTCGTGACACAAGAGAGGTAGGTGTCTTGTTGCCACCACCAACGCTATGCATGTGACGAGAGTAAGTTATCCAGAGCGCAAACACCAAGCCTGACTTTGCTGAATCTGTTTGACCATCCTCGGTTTCGTCCTCCTGTTCTTCGATAATAGCTTCTTCTGGTACGCTTGTCTCCGACTTCACAATCCGCATCTGCACGTCAACGTATATACCTGATCCGTCGCGGTGATTAGCCTGGAGACCATTCGGTCTGAGGAACAAAGCCTCAGCAGCATCAGCACTATCTTCTCGGAATGCAAGCAGAGCCCTGGCGCGTCGGAAGCTCTGCTCCGGGATTACTAGGCCATCTTCAAGAGACACGTCTTCTTCCTCTGTCAACACATCGAGAATCTTCACAAAGTGCGGAATGAGTTCTGTGATATGCAGGCCATCAGGATTCTGCCGACCAAACAGGGCCGCCGAGAAGACAGAATTGGAGCTTGTGATGCGATAGTCGCTTGCTGACAGGACGATGATACCCGCCATGTGCGGGAAGCTGGAGACGTCCAGTTCACCAAGGTTTGTCTTTGCGGCGACAGTGACTGGAATGTTGTAGCCCTCGCCATTTCTAGCGGTAAAGTAGCTCAAATCTTCAAGCGTCTTGTAGTCGACCGATTTCCGAATGATGCCGCTGGTCGGTATCTTGGAAAGGTACTTTGAGATGTGCTTGCCCTGTTGCACTCCTTGGATGCCCCAAATCACTTTCTGAGCCCCGTCAGCTGACACGATTTTGCCGGCCTCGTCGAGCGTAATATTTGCAGAATCTTGCACAATTTCCTCAAGTACCCATATGAGGTAGCCCTTCTTCTCCTTCACCCACAAGCTTGCGGAACCGGTCATTCCATTTCGTTTCTGAATCGGGAATATATCACCACAGAGCAGAACGCCACGCGCTTTGGCCGCATCGCTGGCACTAGCTTGCCGGGTCCCACTTCGCACAGGGTGGCCTTCGGTTTGTGCTCGTTTGCTCGCTTGTTGCCGGCTGTTTGGCTTACTCAGAAGCATGGCCGTGATGCCGGCCCTACCGACATTCAGATTGCTTGGTGGCGGGTTGGCGCTTGACTTTCTAGACTTTGGCGCGCCATTGTTTGCATTGCGCGCTTTGAGTGCAGCTTCGGATCCCGCCGCTTCCAATCTCTGCTTCAACCACGATCGTCTGTCTTCTCGTATGACATCCATTATGCTCAGCTTTCGCATCTCTGTTGCGCTTACACCAAAAACCAGGCAAGCGAGATCGTTCGCTGCTAGTATTGTCCAGGGGTCTTTCGTTTCGGTAGTGAAGATGGCCTGTGAGGCTGGCGACCATCTGTTGTGGGCGGCATGTGTGGATGATATTCCAGCCGGAGGGAGGCTGTTTTTGTCAAATGATGGGATCAGTGTGGGCGAAAGTAACGCAGAGTCCAGACTTGGGTCTGCGGCATTGTATGGTTTGGACAATTCGTCAGCAAGCTGGGTTTGGACGCTCAGCGTCCTTATGTCTGTGAATGTTCGTCGAAGGCTCGGCCGGGGAGCTGCTGCCTTGATCGGTTGATACTGAGACTGTGGCGTTGACTGCTGTGGAGTCGAACCTTGACTTCCTGTACGGGAGCTGCTACTCTTTGTAGACGTCGAGCCAGAGTCGCCGGATTCGCTGGCCGGGCTCAACATCTTTGCATCGACAGTCGTGGGGCGTGGACTTAGCGCTTCGCTCTCCACAGGCTCGGGGCTCTCAGTACGTTGAACAAAGTTCTTTTCGAATAGGTTGTCGCCGTCTATGATGATCGGTCCAGTCATGGGCCCGTATTTGTTTTTACCCGTCTCGTTGTCGAGTAGATGGGCTCGACTAAGGAGGTTTATCATGCCTTGCACTTCTGGGTCTCCGGAGATTTTGGCATGTGCGAGCATGAGTCCTGGGTGCGAAGCAGCAGCCCAGCCCCTGTCCCGCATGAATTCCACACTCTTACGAAGAATATTTTGACGATTGTAAATGGCGTCCTCACTCTGGTGAGCGAAGCTGAAGCTGTGCAGAGACTCGCTGGGAAATCTTTGGAGATCCTCCCCGAAGCCTAGAGTGGCTGATGCAGGGGCCATGCCGTCGACACTGAAGCCGCGATGGCCCGAAACATGCATGTGCATGCTCGATCGCCTTGAGAGGGACTCGAAGCGAAATTCCGGGCTGGGTGGAGCGGTGGGTGTTCGACTCGTCGTTCCACTCGGCGGTCGACTTGGGCCCCGGCTCGGGCCCTGCCTGATCCTCCTCAATCCAGATATACCCAGTCCATGCTCTGGTTCTGCAACAAGGGGACTCCTCAGCAAAGCGTCACGATCTCTCACCGAGCCTCCATCCATGGACGAGCGTATACGTGGGTTGTAGGAGGCAGACTCGTGTGGATCTGATTCGGTTCGTGTAATGGGAGTGATGGCAAGATCGCGAGCGAGGTTATCCGTCGAGCGGTTCTTGGGCAGGGCGATGGGGTGAGGGGCGAGAGTCGGCGATGTTGCCGTCGCCTTTTTGTCATTGCGGCCTATAGATGAGACAGAGTAGGTCAGCGGGAGTCGGAGAGCCACGAGTATAAGCATCAAGAGGCAGCAGACGATAGCAATGGCCACAATAGGTCACGGCAGGCTGGTGAGGGCGGCGTCACGGACACGGGACGAGGAACAGGCCTGGCGCAGAGCATATGATCTATACATATGGAGGCGTAGGCCCGTCTGACCGCAGGCTGGGGTAAGCCGGGCAACGTTGTCGAGCAGGTCAGCCAAGCTGAGCGGCGAGACATTGATTCTCGGGCAGTGAGTAATGGCATGGCGGCAGCTGAAGAGTAATGCAGCAGCGAGGGAGGGTGGGCTGGAAACGGCTGAAGATGGCTGGCATAGCATACCTGCATTCTGCGGCGCCTCGGTCATTCTCCAGCGCGAAAGCGCGCCGTACGAGGCAGCTGGAGTTTGTGCTCTTTCGGTCGAGAAGCACGACAACCAGGGTGAGCGAGAGGAGAATGGACGAGGCTGGAAGAGGAGGGTAGTGTACAGAGGCCGGGCAGGAGTGTGGGGAAGCAATTCTTTCTCGAAAACCGGCCGGTGGGAACGTCCGTCAATGGCGGCGCCGACGACGAAATGGCAGCTCGGTGGTAAGTAGCAACAGCTTGGCCCCGCGTCGTCAACTTGATAATTAGCCAGTCGACAGACAGTACGGGTTAGTTGTGCTGGTCAACGGCCGGCGCTCAGCACCGCGTGATTAACTGCTCTTGGCCGCCGGCCGGTCTGTCGGTCGAGTTGCAAGAATGCCAGAATGCTGGCAAGAAAAGACAATCTAACCCACACGTTCCAGTTCTTGGTTCTCGGAACCTGGAACGTGGCCGTCGAATCTTACTACGGAAAAGGCTCTGTGTGCCACCGCTACGTACACTGATATCATTGCATAGACCAACAACTTGTTGATGTCAAGCAGAGTGAAGCAACAGCCTATTTTGGACCATCTACACGCTGATGAATACTCTCGCACGAGTCAGCACGAGTAAAGGAAAATCGCTGCGATGTAACACAAAGTGCCGCAATCTGCATTGATGTATAGTGATACTTTCAAGTGCAGAATCAGCGCAAGTCACAGAGTAAGACAAGACTCAGCTTCGTATCCTTGTCAGGGTCCGCCTCATCCCGTCCCTTGATCTCCACGGGTCAAGTGGAGGGCCTTTCATTCGACGCCGGAATGGCCTCGTATGTGTCAAAGTTTATGCTGCTTCTCGGGCTGGGTCGGGCTGGGTCGGGACGCTTGGGCTCCTGCAACATGTCCAAGCTTTCTGTTGGTCTTGACCCTGACTCTGAGCTCAATTTCATCATCTCATCCCTGCCGCGAGCTTCACAAACTGATGAGTAGACCTGATATGGAATGTGGCGAGTCTATTATTCGTAGTGCGACAGCAAGCATCCTGGGCTCGATGCCGATCACGCGTGCCTCCTTGCGGCCATCGTCCCCACATGCCGTCAGGAATTCATAGTCGCATTATTAGAGCATCGTGCACTCCGTCAATCACATTCATCCCCTGCTCGGCCCATACCGCGGCGCTTGTGGGGTGCGTCTTACGAGCGATCCTGGCTTTACTACATCGACAGCTCGCGGCGGGACTGGCCAGTACATGGCTCGGCCTGGCAGATGTCGCTCACGGAATTAATGAAATCCACTTGCAACAAGGCAAGTCTCTTCTGAGATCAATAAGCTAGCTGACTTGTTCAGAGTGAAAGCATATTCTGCTTGCGCTTTACTTGGGTTGGAGACCAACCCCCTCGCAAACTCAAGCCATTCGCAAGCTCGTCAAAGCTCCAAAAATCTCCGTCCACATTGCTATATTACACACTCTGCTGATGGCATCACACGCCATCAGCCTTCAAGTCTCCTCCAATCTTCTAAACTTCAGCGCAACGGGGTATCAATTGATCGCCACGAGGTCAAGATCGTGGCAGGATAAAGGATCGAGATCAGCGTCGGGGTCTGAGTAGTGGTGTCTTGGTCGGTCGCTCCGTGTACGTAATGGTCATGGTGCAGGTTGGAAGAGAGAGTGTCAAGGTTGCTTCGCGGCCAAAAAGGTATAGGATACTCGAGCAAGGTGTCGTGGCATGACAGCGTGTTTTTCGGCTTTGTTGGTTCGCCGACGAGGAGAGATGTGGATCAGGAAATTAGCGAGAGCAAGAAACCGGTCGGGGAGAAGGGGTCGCTTTGGTCACGAAACGCCTGGACGGCGCCTGGACCGACTGCCTCATTCTCATCCACCGTGGTTCCTTCATTGGTCGTGTCAAATCGTCCTCGACATCAAAGGACGGACTGGCAATACTGCGTGCGTGCGTGCGTGCTCTTACGAGTAGAGCCAAATAGAGGGTGAAGCAGAGGTTTTCAAAAAAGGTAACAAGACAGCTTGGTGGCTTTCACTGCCGAATCACTCTGGCGGTTGCTGGCTGCGGCGCATCTTCTCGGCCTCCAGGTTTTCATACAGCAAGTACAGAGCCTTCTCGTTTGCAGCGCCACTTCCAGTGATGGTGAACATGCGTTCGCCCGTCTCGTCGTGCGGGGCCTTTGCAATCGAGATGCGAGCACCGGACGATTTGCGAATCTCGCTGATTTTGCTTCCGCCACGACCAATGATGCATCCAACCATGTCGGACGGTATGCTGATGTTCTGGGTCTGTATCTCCTCCCCATCCTCAGTCGTGGTCGGTGGTGGGCCGCGGTGGATGGGAGTGGTGCTTGGGCCACGCGTGTAGGCGTTGTCCGAGAAGTCGGCGCCGTTGCCGGTGCGAGCATAGCTGCTGCGGCCACCATAGCCACCATTACCGCCACCGCTACCGATGCTAGTAGGGCTGAGAGGACCTCGACCGTTCGATGATGTCCCCAATTCCGCACGGGTGGCTGGGTTGAACAGAACGGTGCCCTGTCCACGCTGCCAGTCGTCGATCAGGCACTTGCCGATCTCCCAGATCGCCTTGGAGATTCCCTCGGGAGTACCCTGGACTTCGACGATACGTTCGGTCGATTGAGGAAGCATGTCCTTCTGCGCCACCATGCGAACACCTGCCGTGTCCTGGATCTGCTTGATTTTGATGCCCTGGCGGCCAATGACAGTGCCCATCTGATTGTGGGAGATGAGCAGGCGAATAGCTGAGACGGTTAGCATTCCAGTATTTCAGAGCAATCGTATGCTTCTACTCACGATGGGTGCCGTTCGGATTGATCACTCCTCCCATGCCAATTGTAGGCGCGCCTTCCAATAAGCCCTTAGCAACGATGGCATACGCTCTGCAAATCTGGTCAAGGCCACCAGTGACGGTCAAGACGCGGTCGTGGATGCCCTGAACAACTTTGCTGACGCCGGCCTTGACGCCAGTCTCGTCACGAAGGTCCGCGACATTCTTGCCGCCTTTGCCGATGATCACGCCGGCCTCCTTGGAGCTTACGATGGCGCGCAAAGTCAACTGGTGTGTGGCGTATTCGTCGTCGGTCTTGGGCAGCGGCTGTCCGTCGGGACCCAAGCCGTCCTCGTGGTTGTTCATCAAGCTGGTGCGGCCGAGAGCATCGGTGACGGCGTCGAGGTCATTCGGCTCGTTACGGATATCGGTGGTCATTTTGACGAATCGCCGTTGACGAGAAACTAGCTGTCAAGTCGAGATAGAGCAGCACGGAAGTCGGGGGACGCGACACCGAGAGACGGAGATCTGAACGAGTCGTTAGCCTGGTGTGCAAAGAAAACTGTAGCGGCCCAGCTGGCGCGACGCATATGGCCGCTCAGTGGGGTGGGTGCGGCTCACTGTTGGCGGAGCTTGAGACCGAAGGCTTCGTTGCCTCGAACAGGGGCGGTAGAGGGGAGGAAGGGAGGCGGACGAGAGTGAGGTGAGGTGAGAAGGAAGAGGTGAGGGCAGGAGAATGTGCGATCTGGTGGAGGGGGGACGATGTCGAGATGAAAGAAGCACAGAGTGTAGGCTGAGTTTTTGGCGTTTTGGTGTGGAAGGCACTTTCGCGTCTGCCGGTCGTGCCTGCAAGACTTGGCACAACAGTGGGGAGCTCGGAGCTGCCAACCCTTCCTCGTCCTGGGGCATAATAGCCGAATCACAGCTTCACACCGGTCACAATTCAGGCCACATAATTCACTCCATCACAGCGGCGGCACTTGGCTTGTACTAGTGGCTCTGTGTCCCTGATCTCGTGGCGATGGTCAACGTGCACGAGCGCAGCCATTTTTAGTTCCAGTGCAATGGATTTTACTTGCGCACTGGGCGTGTCAAGTGGCCACCTTCTGAGGATATCGGTAACATTGCTTTCTGCCGACTACTAGTTTGCAAATCTTTGGCACTCGACGCCAGTCATGCTTCCTCGTATCAATCATGCCTCGTGGTCGTATGCAGACAAAATAATCGTGTCGGCCTGCCAACTGTGACGAGCCCCGAAACCCACACCGATCATCCCTGTTTTACACCTCATTTTTCTTGCCCCGTAGTCTTTCGCATTGCACTCTGATGCACGCGAGCGTCAGAGGCTGTGTCAGTGCTCACGTGAGGCCTATAGCCATGTGTATACATTCGTACGCTGCTTTTCCACCTGGTCCACCCACCCAGAGATGGTATGCCAGTCTTTCGGCAGGTCAGGATCAGGCGGCTGAAAGTACTCGACCATTGCAGCAGGCTGTCCATGAGTCCTTGGCTCAGAACACGAGGGAAGTGCCGCATGCTGATGTGCTTCCTGACCGGATGATCCAGTAGCCTCCGCCCGGGAGTGCTAGCCCTCGGCGCCAACGACACCATTGTTGCTACGGAATCCGCCACGGCCCCGGCCTCTTCCCCTGCCTCGACCTCGTCCGCGTCCTCTGCCCCCATATCTGAACCCGCTGTCTACGCTGCCTTGACCAAACGTTTCCATGTTTTTGCGACGTTCCTCAGTGCGGAACTCTCGGCCTCCAAGTTGTTGCTCGGCGCTGGCCTCGGCGCGCTCTTTCATCTCACTTGAGATGTTATCAAAAAAACTGCTAGTCTTGTTGTATTGCGCTCCTTCGTTGGAATTTGGGGGCGGAGGACTCGATCCATCGACCGGCGATTGTAGAGGAGAACCAGAAGCGATGGCTTCCCTGACCAAGTCCTGCTTGTTGAATTTTGCATTGGACGCTTCAAAGTCGAATGCCTCGTTCGGAACCTCAACCTTGCGGGCTGGCTCCCGATTGCGTCCGCCGCGGCCGCGCGACTGGCTTGTCCTACGACCGTTCTGGGAAGCACCCGCGGGCGCGGTCGTACGCATATTGGCAACCTGCTTCGTTAGATTCTCCATGGCGCTGGTTTTGGTCTTCTTGCCGCCTGCTAATTTCGCCATCGCTTCAGCAACTGCAGCACGTGCGTCACGACTTGCATCCTCGGTAGGCTTCGAAATCCCTGGACCCGGTAGCTTCGCTGCCATGATCTGTGCAGCACCGGCAGCAGCGCCTTGAGCCGCAACAGCGGCCTGCTGACTGCTGCCGTTAGGAGCTCCAAAGTTCATCGTTGGACCGGTCAAAGGAATAACTGGGAAGATTTTATTGGGCTTAGAAGGAGCTGTGCTTGTCTGACCGTCAAGCTGGCCCTGGCTTGGTGCAGGAGGAGCCAGAGCAGCTTCGACGCCCGGCTTTGTGTCGGTAGGAGGAGCTGGTGCTCGGGCGCCAGCAGGCGGATTCGGCGTCTTCGCCTTGGAAGCCGCTGGCTTTTCTTGGGCAGGTACTATATTCTCCTGCTGCTGCGTGGGTGCAGGCTTCTTGTTATCTTTGGCACCCGCGGGCCCGCTCAGAGCTCCAATCGGTGGCTGTTGCTGTGATTGTTGCTCATTTGGCGGTGGACCCCGTTGACCGGGAGGACCGATTGGCATAGGCTGCTGCGGGAAGTGACCGGGGCCCATGTGCGGAGGTGGACCGAATCCGCCCGGGCCATACCAGTGTGGTGGAGGAGCACCGTACTGCATATTTGGGAAGCCTGGTCCACCGCGACCAGGTCCTGGAGGGAAGCCTTGCGGGCCACCGAAATGCTGCTGAGGCGTATAACCATAAGGCGGGTAGGGCATCTGCTGGTATGGAGGACGCTGGTTCGGGCCTTGCGGGTGGAAGGGAGGCTGCGATCCCTGCTGCGGACCCTGCTGTGGATGGGATTGCTCTTGCTGCATGGGAGATACCGCGGGCTGTGGCGCGTTGCTCCCTGGCGTAGGCTTGCGTTGGCTCTGTTGTGCATCGTCAGCAACTCTCGATATAATGGTGGTGAGTCTATCCAGGAAGTTTGATCTGCGTCAGAAGGAAGGCAACGGAGGTATCCACATGGGTTTTGCGCTCTCGGATACGTTTGAGTTAACATCCGAAATATTTCATCATTCAGTATTAGAAAAGGCGGGGGAAACTTATTAAGTCAGCACTCACCCCCAGGATGGCAGGGTCATCAGGCATGTTCGGCTTTTGCGGCTCCTGCTCTTGTGGTCGCTCCTCTATTCTGAGGTCCTTGACATCGCTGCCCTTGAAGACGATGTACTCGTAGACGGCTGGGTTGGCTGGCACCTCCTCGCCAGGCCGGCGGCCTTCTGTGCCATAAGATCGCACATTTTCGAGGGCGACTGTCGCGTTTTCCGAGGAAATTTCGTGTAGCGTGCCAACATAGCTACAGAATTAGCAAAAATTGCCATTGCGCTCTGGTCGTTGGAGCTAGCTCACCGGATGTCACGTTTAGAGATGAGGGAAATTCGAGATCTAATGGGACGCTGTCAGCATGAACAACACCCGCAATGGTGTTGGGGAGCACTGCACTTACCCAATGAACTCGGTCATGACGATAGTGTGCTCGCAAGCGAGCGAGGCTCAAACGCTGTGTGCGCGTCTATCGTTAGTGCGGAAGAAGGAGATGTCGCTTGTAGATGGTTGAGAGGCCTGAGCTTAGGTCATAGGTACAGCGATCACATTGAAATCTCGGAAAGGCTGTTTGTGTCCGGGTGCGAGGTAGAAGTGGTGACAGGTCCAGGAATGATGAACAGCAATGCAGCGCGGCAGCTTCGGAATAAGCTGCGTGCGCTTCCGCGGGCAGTGGCGCGTGCGGTGTGGCCGCGCCGTCGTGGCTGACCGGTAGCAAAGAACGCTGCCCTCATCACAGGTCGTCAAGCACGGAAGACTGACGGGCTGCTACATCGGTTCATTTGAATATGAACTAATACATGGACCAAGTCCGGTCATTCTGGTCAGCTTCAAATTCGCTTGGACAGTCCAATAAGTACATGTGTCGCTGATCTTTCTGAGATCACCTTGATCCGTTCTCGAACAACGGGTAAAACGATGTGAATATTTGACAGACCTACAGGCTACAGATCCGTCTTCGTGAACATTTTGCCTTGTCTCTGAAGACTGATTCAGAGCGTGCAGGTTACGGCCGACCGGGTAGCGAAGCACGAATGCGAGAAATAATGTTCTGTTTGATTGTTATTTGTGTACACCAAGAAAAAAACCCCCCCGAAATGGAACAGGAAAATGATGACGTTAATTGAGTGAACAACATCGACGGAAACGACACCAAGTCGATTGGCACTCGCCTACAACGCTCCCGTAGTATCCGAGATCACTGACACTCGACAAGGCAATCCATGTGCCAGATTGAAAATGGCTCAGTGCCCCCGAGCGTGCCTGCAGGGTAGGTTGAGGTCTCCACCACCTCATAACCTCTTTTCTTGTACCAAAACCCGTTCATTTCCCTGAGAGTTGTGATCATGATGCGGAGTATGTGTTCGGCTTGCTCTGATCTCCTATCGCCATTGTCGACCAAGCCGCGCTGTGTCCGCCGGACAATCTCTTGATGCAGGCGTTGCAGAATGTGTCCAGCCAGGCCCTGTCTCATCGACGCTGGTCCAACGCAAAGGTGCTTGAGCTCCCAATCGACTACTCCTGCAATTGGTGCTCTCGCCTTAGCGCTCCTCCGTACAGTCGTCTTCTTGGACGCCTCGCTGATCAGAGTCTCGCTGTTGGGTCGGCGATAAACAGGCAGCGCAGACCCCGTGCCAATTACAGTCTCATTTTCTTGACCATTTATAACCACAGTCTGAGTAACGATGAATGTGAACGACTCAGCTCCGAGCTCTTCCAACATCTGATCGTGCGTCAACAGACGCTGGAAATTGGATTGGATGTAAGGAGGATGGCAGTAACTGAAAGCAGCATTGACGACCGCGAATACCCCATCAACATGTCGAGACTCCCCAAGGTCGTTTCGCTCTACGAGACAAATGCTTGTCTGTTTACCATTCACTAGCGGACCTGCGATGCTCGTTCCCATCTTCGACTTGGGGAAGCCTCAAGGCGCCACTGGCTAGATGAATAGGAGCGGATCGCACTGCCCTGGTGTGTCAGTGTCCAAGCTGCTCAACGTCAATTATCTCTTGAAAACGAAATGCATTTCATATTTGTGCTTGTTAAGATAGTTGCTTTATATTGACGCCGATGAACCTGTACGCATACGCCGCAATCCCCATTTGAAAGGCGCGTGACTCATATGCTGCGAAGCCACCCAGTAGAAGATGGAATAGTCCTACCGGAGGCCTGTAAGCGGTCAAGGAAGATGAAATGGAACTGCAAGTCGTCTGCAAGCTCCCTGCTAGCCGTGCGAGGGTACGATCACGAAATGAAATGGGAGACTGAGTGGGACTGCTGTCACTGTCGCACCAAGGGGTCCATCGCACTACATCGGTGCTGATGAGCCCAAGCGACTGTGACATTCGTTTGTACGCGGCTTCATGACACTCAGAGACGATGCTTCGTTCGTGGAAGAGGATGTGATCTGCCAATGTGTTCTGCACACGCTATTATCGAAGCCCTATCTTCCCAGCTGGACCCTGGAGAATAGCCTGAGGGGTTGATCAGCTCCCAGGGAAGTGGAATCAGAGCACCCTTCCTCATGCCCTTCTCGCCCTTCTCGAGTCAAATGGAGGAGCCAAGTTGCCCCAGCCATCCGACTATCGCATCAGCCTGAATACACAACCAGCAATTGAAAGCACCATCTGCAGGTACAGTACTGATTCCGAGCCCTCGTAGTCTTGCGGGGCCCGTGCATTACGAGCATGGCAGCCACTTGTGTGGCGTCAGCGCAGCCACATCTCTGGAATGGCTCGACGCGATGGCACTGTACTTTGTTCGACCTCAAGACTGTCTGTTGAGCTCAAAGAAACGCGTTACGAATTTCATTGGGTCAAGGCCGTTTGCAGCGTTCTTCCATTCGTGTCCAAAGCCAGATCAGAAAGTCATGTATCCTCTCCACTTGTTCACTTTGTGAAAGTGAGGCCGGTAAAGCTGCATTGAGTCGCGCGCCAGGACACCAACATCAACCCCCGACGCGACAACCCAGCATCATTTGAGCATTTGGATTCACAGGAAAGCTCCAGCCCCTTCTTCAACCGCGAGTCCGACTTTGCAGTGTTTCAGAGAGTCAGAGGCTTGATTTGTCATTGCTAGCGCGGTTGCTTGCGTGGCGATTGTTGTGAAGGCGCAGGGCAGGGGGAGTCATTGACTGCTTCACTTCAATTCACTTCAATTCAATTCACAACACGGCAAACCTTATTTCCGCAGGCTTATAAGCTTCCACTTCGCTTTCTTCCCAGCCTTTCTCTTCGAACCTTCAATACCAGGTTCTGCCATCACTTCAGCTCGACCGCCCTTCAGCTCACCACCACGGCTGTTCTCGTCAGTTTTTGCTTGCTTGCCAGCGCCTCTGAGCCTTCCCTGCGACAACCAACGTGCTGCTTGCATGTCAGTGCCTCTGAGATTTCCCTGCAACACGCCCTCGTACTAAGTTCACAATTTCTTTGCGATCACATTGTGTCGACGATCACTCTGCGGTAATCTCCAACACCTCATTCCGCCGACCCATTGGATCTTTTGACCTTGCTCCACGCAAGTGATAACGCTTTCTTTCTTTGCGGCCTGGTGGACCGCCACGCCCTCTGACATCCTCCACCACCTACATCATAAATCACCTCTCTCGCAATGGCTCCTCCTCGACCTGGCACAAATGCCACAGCGCTCTCGGCATCGGCAGCCGCCCCGCCAACTCCTGCCCTTGCGCCCCCAGCACCGACCGACCAGTCCGCCCGCCGCAGCCCAAGGAAGCACTCGGCAACGCCAGCGGCGACGCCAAGGGCGCCCTCCACTGCCGCTCGAGGAGGTCGTGGAGTTCGTGGTGGTCGCGGTGGTCGCAGCGCCGGGTCCACCGACACGTCTGCAGCTGGCTCGGGACCGGCCGTCAAATCCCTCAAGGGTGAGCTTGAGGAGCAAGCAGTTCGGGCGAGCAATGCCTATGGTGGCAAAGCCCAGGCCCGTGAGCCCGTTGCTCTGGTCGTCAACGCGGCCAACAACTCTGCCGGAGCCCTTCTCGGCAGCGCCGTCGCTGGAGCAATCCAGCAAGTCAGCAGCAGCACCGGCCGGCGGGTGCCAACTGCCTCTATTCCCAGCCAGCCGGCGCCGAAGAGCGAGTCCAGCAGGGGCTCACGCAAGCCGAGCCGCTCATCGGCTCAGAGTGAAGCATCGGTGGCTGCGGCCAACTACCTCGTCTCCGGTGCAGACGTGAGCGGCGGCACAACCTCGTCCAAGAGGAACCGCTCCTCTGCTGGCTCCGCCCGTCCCTCCGTCTCTTCGTCTGCTTCCGGCTCTGGCTCTGGCTCCCGCTCTGGTTCTGGCTCTGGTTCTCCTTCTTTGTCGCCCTCCGGTTTTCCTCGTGCTACCACAGCACCCGTGCGCGTCGCCTCTTTCGCGCTCCAGGGCCCGGCGTGGTTTCCTTGGTTCACCCCGGTCGCCTGGCTACAGGCTCTCCTTCTCTGGCTTGCTGGTCTCGTCTTTGCGACAGGCCGTGTCGTCAAGCAGGTCCTGTCCCGTGGTCTTCCTTTCGTCCTTCCTCTGCTTGCCGTCGTCGTCCTCTCATCCCTGTGCTACGTGCACATGAATGCGCAGAAACCAGGCGTGAGCCTGGTTGATCGCATCAAGGCTCCCTTCTCCCTGGACACGGTTGTGACGAGAATCGAGCAGCTTGAGGAGGACGTTGTCACCATGAGGACAACAATCCTGGAGACCGCCCCGCCACGCCAGAAACCAGCGCAGGCCATCAACTTCTTCACGCCAGGTCGTGGGGTCAGGATTGACCCCTACCTGACGTCGCCAACTCGCCCCGTGACTGTCTTGGAAATGCCTGAACGCCCCCGACCGAGCGTCCTGCAACGCCTGATAGGTCGCGACCTTTTTCCCTCCGGTGGCTTCTCGTGGTTTCGTTCTTCGCCCTCCGTCGTGCTCCATCCATGGCACGACGTGACGGACTGCTGGTGCTCGCCTTCCTCCAACGGCAAGGCCCAGATCGCTGTCTCACTCGAGGCACCGGTCGCGCCTCAAGAGCTTGTGGTCGAGCACATGCTCGCGTCCGACGTTATCCCTGCCACCGCTGCCACAATCCCGCAAGACATGGAATTCTGGGTCCAGATCGAGGATGAGAGCTTGCGCGCCCGCGTCGAAGCCTCCGCCTTGGACAATGTCGCCATCTTCAACGATGGTGAACTGGATACCGGATCCACCCATGACGACCTCGACACCCGCCAGTCTCTCGACAACACCTGGGTCAGGATCGGCCGCTTTCGTTACGACAAAACCGGTCCTGCCAGTCAAACCTTCACCATCCCGGTCGACATGGCCTATTTCGGAGCAACTGTCTCCAAGATGGCAGTGCGCACGGTCGGCTCTTGGGAAACCAATCCGAGCGTGTGCATCTACCGCTTGAAGTTGTTCGGCATGTCGGTCGCTGATTTGGCGAAGGTGTGATTGGGCGAGGTTGGGACAAGATGCTCGGTTGTCGAATTCGGTTGTCGAATTCGGCCTGTAAGACCGAGACACACATTGCTCGGCATGGTTGTTTGAGTAGACGGCGATGCATCTTGGGCACAGAGCTGGGGGAAGGGGAGGTTGCTCGGTTGTCGAGGTCGGCCCGTAAGACCGTGACACAAATTGCACGGCATGGTCGTTCGAGTAGACACCGATGCTTCCTCGGCGAAGAGTTGGCGACAGAAGTTGATTGGGGCGAGGGGATACCCAGATCGTCAATGACAGGTGTTCGGTATGTTGAAGTCGGCCTATAAGACCGTGACACAAATTGCACGGCATGGTTGTTCGAGTAGACCCCGAGTCGTCTGGCTGGTTCCTTGGTTTTAGGCAGATGGCGGACCTGGACTCTTTTGTCCGGGAAGGCTCATCAGATGTCGACAAGGACCGGTTGGATACATCTTCAATTGTTCGGCATGGGAATAAACGAGGGCGAAGGCGCGATTCTGAGGACCAGGATGAGCGATAGACTAGACTTGGACTGCATTGAGCATGGATTGATAGGCATGGAAGGAGTTATTGAGAGGTTGCGAAAAGTCTGGAATGGTTGCGTTTCGCCAACTGTGGTGTTTCTGGGATTCCTTTGAGGAAAAAGGGGTGTGATTTTGTTTTGCTTTGGTCTTGCGCCAGCGATGATACCCACACGGCCCGATGCGTCTTGCTTTTTGTCTGGTCTTACGATAGAGGGCATACTGACGAGAAACGAGCGCAAACAAGCGCGTGCGACGGTCAAATTATTAAGGCCTTAATGAAATTGCTTCGAGTGCCATGCTGCCTTGCTTCGTGGTGATTCGGACGACACTGCGTGACGATCTATCGGTTGACGATTGCAAGGCAGACTGTTAGAAGTCGTTGCCCTCGTACACTACGACTTGCCTTGATAATGACCGTTCTAGTTGAAGTGAGAAGCACGCCAGTCAACGATACTGACTATATCAGACAGCCACTTCCGCATGCGGTCCTAGTCGCATGTTCGGCAGTACTCGAAACAGATTGATGAACAAGTGTGACTCGACGATTCTTGCCTCCGTCGCATCGCTAAAGGCGAGGAAACATGCACGCTTCTTGGACCTTTGCCCGCTCCTATCAGCACTCGTTGCATGCAACTAAAGTTCCGTGCTTGTCCAGCTGTATTGCCAGCAATGTGATTCTTTTTTTTTACTCGAGTCTAGATATTTCAGTGGCCATGGCCATCATCTCCACCCTCGCCTCTCTGCTCCGGGTCGAGCTTGATCAATGTATCAATGCGCATGATCGAGACGCATGCTTCCACCGCACTCTTCAACTGCTTGACCTTGCTCATGCTCGGCTCCAAAACACCCGTCTTGATGCTGTCCACGACCCTGCCCTTGGCCAAATCAACCCCGTAATTCTTGTAATCCTTCTTCTTGGCAGCGTCCTTCTCCGCTCCGCTCAGTGCACTCGCGCCTTCCTGCATGCGTTGGCTGAGGGCGTGTCTGCTTCGTAGCTGTGCAACCAATTCTGATGAGTCGAGAGCGGCGTTGTTGAGAAGCGTGGTGGGGATGACGAGCAGACTTTGAGCGAATGCACCAATGGCAAGCTGTTCCCGAGAAGAGACCGTGCCTGCAAACTCTTCGAGGTAAATGTGTAGAGCGGTCTCGACAGCGCCACCACCGGGGACGATGTTGCCGGACTCGAGGGTCCGTTTGACTGCGGAAAGGGAGTCGTGGACACTGCGCTCCATCTCATCAAGGTGGAATTCATTGCTGCCGCGAAGGATGATCGAAGCTGAGCTGTGAGCCTTGGTGCCTCTGACCAGAATGCACTCGTCGTCTGAAATGCGCTCTTGTGCGACCTCTTCTGCATGGCCTAACGAACTTGCCTCGAACTTCTCGTCACCATTCAAATCGGACAGAGAAGTAATCATGGTTGCGCCAGTTGCCTTCGCTATCCTTCGCAGATCCTCCTTCTTGCACCTTCTGACCGCCATTGCACCCCGCTCAACGAAAAGCTTCAAGCACATATCGTCAATGCCCTTGGTGGTCATGACCACATTCGCTCCAGCCTTCAAGATCATCTCGACTCGCTCCAAGACAATGCCAGCTTCTCTTGCTCGAATCTGCTCAAGTTGGTTGGGGTCTGTGACTGTGATCTGGACACCAAGCTTCATGCGCTCTTTCTGAAGATTCATGTCAAGCACAGCGATCTTTGCATCCGTGATGCGCGTCTTCATGGCCTGACTCGCGACTGTACAGTTCAAGGCGTAGCCCTTGACAAACATGCTCTCCCTTGAGCTCTTTCCGTGCGCCTTGAGAACGTTGACAGCTTTGACCGGGTATTTGATCTCATTACGGTTGTTCGTCGTCTTTACGCTCTGAATAGCATCCACCACCATATTCGCGAAGAAATCCGAATCGCTTCCAATGACCTTGCTGCTCATGCTCGTCTTGGCAATGCTGATGAGCGAGTCTCGCCCTAGCGAGTCCACCTTGATGCTGATGTTCTGATTCATGTATCGCACCGCCTCTTTCAAAGCCATTCTGTAGCCGGTAATGATGGTAGTTGGGTGTATTCGGTTCTTGATGAGCTCGTTCGCACGTCGAAGAAGCTCCGCTGCCACCAGAACTACGCTCGTTGTGCCATCACCGACTTCTCTGTCTTGTTGCTGTGCCAGCTCGACCAGGATCTTGCCCGCAGGGTGCTCGATGTCGAGAAGAGAAAGAATGGTAGCTCCGTCATTCGTCACGGTCACGTCGCCAATGTCGTCGACCATCATCTTGTCCAAACCTGAAGGTCCGAAGCTCGTCTTCATGACATTCGCAACCGCCTGGGTCGCGAGTACATTCTGATCCCGCACATCTGCACCGCTGATCTTGGTACCTCCAAGAAAGAGGGTGCCGGCGTTGCGGGGCGCCTCGAAAAGGCCAGCCATTATGGTTGTGGTTAGACTGTTGACAGCTGATTGTGACAGCGTGACAAAGGGATCGAAAGACGCGGTGATATCAAGTTGCTTGACTGAGGCAGCAACTTGGAGCTCCGAAATACTTTTCAATTCTTGCTAGCATATCGGCTTCCCGCACAGCCAAGGCCTGCGGAGCTGGAGGCCGACGCTAAACCTCCTGGGCCAGCGCCCGAGCACAGCTGGTGAGCCCCCGAAGGACCCCTCTCGAGAAAGCAATAGTGGGTCGCCCGCCGCAGAGCCCCTCATCGAACAAAACAGCTTCGCGCAGCTCCGCTCTCGACAATTATCGTTCGGCAGGCTTCTCTCTAATCTGCAAAACAAACCAAATGCGAGGATCTTTGTCACTGACTACGGCGTACTTATAACTGCATCTCGATCCGCGCTCGCAGCCCTGCCGCAAGTTCGCTTCCATACTTCGCTCCGGTGTCACAAGCTTCTCAAACGTTTCAGCGGGCTTTTTTCAGCAATTGAGACGCGCGACAGCACTTTGGCGGTGTTTGCACTCGGGGACCTTATCAGCTAGGGTAGTGCAGCCGAGACTTAACGCACTACTTAAGCTGGATTACAAGTGAGTTATGCACGCAGGCTGGCTGGCGACGAAGAGTCATCTCACCTAACAGCCATCGCAGAAACCAGACAACTAAACAACCCCACCTGCAAACATGGCCGATAACCAGGCTCCGGAGGCTGTTGGAGACGTTACGGCGAAGCTCAACGATGCGCAGATCGAGCCTGACAAGGTCTCGAAGAGCGCTTTGAAGAAAGCTCAAAAGCAAGCAGAGCTCGCGGCGAAGAAGGCCAACAAGTCGGCGAGCAATACTGTAAAGGAGGCTGGAAAGGCCGAAGCAAAGAAGCCACAAGGTGGGAAGTCATCCAAGAAGGTCACCGGCGCCGAGATGATTGGCATCGATGTCACGAAAGAGGAGGATTTCCCGACATGGTACCAGCAAGTCCTGACCAAGGGAGATATGTTGGACTACTACGATGTTTCCGGCTGCTATATTCTGAAGGTAGGTGGTTCCAGTATGATTACCAAAAACGAAACTGAAACCTTTAGCCCGCCTCATATGGTATTTGGGAGTTCATTCAGGATTACCTCAATGCAAAGATCAAGGCAATTGGCGTGCGGAACTGCTCATTCCCTCTTTTCGTCTCAGAGGATGTCCTCAACAAGGAGAAGGATCACATTGAAGGTTTTGCCGCAGAAGTGGCTTGGGTCACACACGCAGGCAACACGAAGCTCGATAAGAAGATTGCCATCCGCCCAACATCCGAGACTGTCATGTACCCCTACTACGCCAAGTGGATTCGAAGCCATCGTGATTTGCCGCTTCGCCTGAATCAATGGAACTCGGTCGTGAGATGGGAGTTCAAGCATCCGCAGCCGTTCTTGCGATCTCGAGAATTTCTGTGGCAGGAAGGACACACGGTGCATCTGACTCGAGACCTTGCCACAGAGGAGACTATGCAGATCCTGGAGTTCTATGCTGGCGTCTACGAGGAGTTGTTGGCTGTCCCAGTCGTTCGCGGTAAGAAGACAATCAAGGAAAAGTTTGCGGGCAGCGACTTCAGTACGACATGTGAAGGCTACATTCCGGCGACTGGTAGAGGAATCCAGGGTGCAACTTCGCATCATCTGGGCCAGAATTTCAGTAAGATGTTCGGTATCACTGTTGAGGATCCCGACGTCAAGGACGGCGAGAAGAAGCCCCCAATCAACTGCTGGCAAAACTCGTGGGGCCTGTCAACACGAGTCATTGGTGTCATGACCATGATACATAGCGACAACAAGGGCCTGGTCATTCCTCCGAGAGTGGCCGAGGTGCAGGTCGTGATTGTTCCTGTTGGAATTACGGCAAAGACAACCGAGGAGCAGCGTACTGAAATCTTCAAGACTATTGAAGGTCTGACAGAAGTCCTGAAGGCGAGCGGCATTCGCGCCATCAACGATCTCAGCGACAATTCCCCAGGCTGGAAGTTCAACCAGTATGAGCTCAAGGGCGTGCCGCTTCGTCTGTCGTTCGGTCCCAAGGAGAATGAGAAGCATGTTGTGGAGACTCAACGTCGCGATGTGTTGGGTAGTGATGGTAAGGGCGAGATCGCTATTACCGAGCTGGGCGCCAAGGTCCCAGAATTGCTCGAGACTATCCAGTCTGACCTGTACACACGTGCCGAGCAGTCTTTCCGCAGCCACCGCATCCAAGTGACAGACTGGAAGGACTTCGTTCCCGCATTGAACGAGAAGAATGTCATTCTTATGCCGTCGTGCTTGGAAGAGGATTGCGAGGACAAGATTAAGGAAATGAGCGCCCGGGGCCCCGAACAGAGCGAGGAAGTAGCCCAAGATGCTCGTGCTCCTAGCATGGGAGCGAAGAGCTTGTGTATTCCTTTCGAGCAGCCAGCAGGCCTTATTGAGGGTGAGACGAAGTGCACCCGCGAGGGCTGTGACAGGCTCGCGAAGTCATGGTGTATGTACGGAAGGAGCTATTAGTCCTTGATTAGGAGGTTCGACGGAGTTTGCTGATCATTGGGCTTTGAGCGTTACCGTGAGTCATTCTGGAGCAGCGTGAGGACTAGCAAAAGCTACGGAGTGAGGTTGGGGAGGAGTTTGTTTCGCTGTACTCATCGACTCCACATGAGTCGCGCTCGGTTGACTTTGGTGTGTTGAGCAAGACAAGTATGCTAAGGCATTCCTGCTAAAGAGCATATTGAGCATGAGGTCATCTTAGCCCTACCGTGCGCGCTGAACGAGGCAGGCATCCTCGAATGATCCGAATGGCCGCGTTTTGCTGACTCGTAACATTGGGTTGTGTGCTTGGGAGGAACGGCCGAGAAGCCTCAATCGAAGAGCCGCCAATGTTACGGCCTTTCCGAACGTTTCAGAAGGTGCCGGAGACGCAACATTGACGCGGACAACAGTCACGCCTCCGCGATCGAGCTTCCCTCCAAGGCTCAGATGGAAGTGTCATTGCAAGAGGATCTTGTACGGAGGCCTGAGTGGAGCTGCTGCTTTGCGTGACTTTGAGTTGGATCATGGAGGTAGGTATGGGTTGTGACTGCACATGATTGTTGCAATCCGCCTCAAGGTTTGGCCCTGCTCATCCAAACCTGCTTTCTTTCATGCAGCTTCAGCATCTCCTTCCTTGACAGCATCTCGTCCACTTTCATCACCACCCGATTTAGCAGTCTCTTTCGAGCTCCTGTCTTCGTGCGAAGGCACGTGAATTCGCAATCTTGTGCAGAAGGGATGCGCGTTAGTGCCAGATGTCGACCGCACCTAACATATCGGCTTGGACTCTGATAGACCGTGCAAGTGCTCGTCTTCTTTATTGCCCAAATGATTTTTCTATGGTGGGCGCGCTCTTGCCATGTTCCATCCTTTCCTGTATAAAACTTGGCTTCGTGCCATTTCGCTTCGTCTCCCTTCCGTCCACCATTCCCAACCAGCTTTGCGGCACACCTTGTCCTGGCATCGCTACTGTTGTCTCTCGTTTTTTGGAAGAAGTTCTCTCGCTCGCTTTCTCATACCACCCTTCCGTTCGGCTGAACCTTACTTTAGGGCGTTCGCCGTCACAGTTCCCTCTCACTCTTACTCACGACTCTTCAAAATGCATTTTCCTACCGCCCTCGTCGGCCTCATGGCCACTGGTGTTCTATCATCGCCTCTCTCCATTGAAAAACAGATACCCGCCATCACTCCATTTGCCAAATCCCAGTACGGTCCCGGTCCGATTGCTGTACGTCAGGACAAATCTGGCTCTCCCATAGTGGATACCACCGCGCTTCAACCGACGCCACGAGGTTCCAATAGAGGCAAGGCTTCACTTCGAACCCCTATAGCCATGCGCTAACGCTGCTCCAAGGTCGCTCTCTTGCCCTCGTTCTACAAGATCCCCCAGACTTGTGCCCTCCTTCTGATCCGGATTGCACTACTACAGACGAAGAAGACGGTGCCCTGCTCCCGCGAGTCTCCTTGGGCACATCTTGCTTTTGTCAGTCGAAAAGCCTGCAATGCCTGCCCGACAAGCCTGCGATGTGTATCAGCAGGGGCGAAAATAACACTCAGCGTGCTGTAGCAATTTCCAGCTTCATGGATAAACGAGCAACCGAGCCATTCTGCGCGTGCGCCACTCATGGTAATGGGACTTGCATTGGCGAGACCGAACACTGCATCTCCGAGGGAGACACGGTTCCTCATCAGCCGCTTTGCATCTGTGCTGTGGACGAACACGGCCATTGCAAGACCGACTCAACGGTTTGCTCAGACAATGCTCATCTTGTGAATACTCGTCATTTTGGTGCCAAAGTTGACGCAAATGAGCAATGGTGCTTGGCTACGGTGTCCAACGACGGACAGTGGTCGGCAGACAAAAGTCTGTGTGCCACCAGCGCAACTGACATCGACGCACTCTCGAAACGCACAACTTACAGCGGCTCGCCGGATTGTGTCTGCGTGGACAAAGATTGCAGGGAACCCACTGGGGTATGGTGCTTCTCGTCTGCTGAAAAGGAGAATGTTTGCGACTGTAACGCATATTCAGGCTGTAGCGTGGCGGCAAAGCTCTTTTGCCAGTTCTCGGGAGGATCGAATGCTCTCCAGGGGACAAAGCGCCAAGACGAGATCGTGGAAACGGATGATGGTCCTCCGGAAGGCGCGGTAACAACGTACCCCAGTGGTTTCGGGATGGCTATGCTTCAAGTAGTCAGCACCAACATTAACCCCCCTGAATCCTGGAAGGAACCTGAGCGCATTTGTTTCCCACCTGGCTGGTTCAAGATGACATTAGTGAATGGCAAGTTGCTTGATCAAGAGGGCCGCACAGGATACATCGCCTCCAACCAGCAGTTCCAATTTGACAATCCTCCACAGGCGGGCACAATCACGGACTCGGGATTTTTCGTCAAGGATGGTATCCTAGGCCTTGGCAACAATATTACTTGGGACTCTTGCTCGACCGGTACATTCGAGAATGTCTACGCCAATCCGATCGCGGGCTACTGCCAGCCAGTCTTCCTCAGGATCTACGAGTGGGATGGCGACTGCGGTGATGACGAGCTTCCGATGTTCTAATATTCAGAAAACCGACTCAAGAGGGCGATTCAAGTGGTCTTGCTTGCGACTGGTGGATAGTAGTTCTTTTTCTGGGGTTCGGCGACTTGGCGACGGGTGATGCACTTCGTCTCCTAAACTGGCGCTCTGGTAGCTAAGTAGTATAATTAGTTCGGAGTGACGTGTCTCATGGTGTCGATTCCAAGTTGGAATGCATTTGCAGGTCACGATCTTTGAGTAGTTTCGAATCCAAAAGTTGCCGAGGCGTCTCTTTGCACCGGTGAACGGCAGTGTTACGAACTCCTTGTTCCTCCCGAGAGGCGTACGTGTTGTTCCCATTGTAGAGGATGCTGTTGGCGGTGTGATACTCTTTGATCGTTCACTCATCGAATGAAGCGGACATCTGTCACCCCTCAAGCTTGACGAGAAGGCTTCCAGTAAGGATACTGAGGTTGGCCTCAGTCCGCCACCAAACTTAAAAGCCACCCAGCACTGTAGACAACTTCAAGTTGAAGCGTTCCTCGCAACACTCCAGCTCAGCTACGTGCATAGCAGTTCTTTTGAGACCAAATTGACGAGACCATCGCCGACCAGCCCTAGACATGCCTCCAACTCTGTTGACCTTGCCTCCAGAGATCCGATTCGAAATCTACAGCCAACTCGCCAACCTCAAACCCGACGGCAAAGTCTACCAAGATGTCCCCGATCCCGAGTTCTGGGGTGAGCTGCCTCCTGGCTGGCTCGACCGAAAATTCAGCCGCAACCTTTGCCTGGTGAGTCGCGGCGTCTACGCAGAATACACGGACTGGTTCTTCCGCACGGCAACGCTGAAATCAATCATCCGAACCTTCGAGTCCAACACGGATCTCTTCGGCAACCTCCTCCGCCGACTCACGCCCGTAATCAAGTCGCGCATCAGGCACTGCTCGCTCACGATCCTGTGGAAGCCCCGGGACGTGGCGGGCGGACCCGTGGGCATCTTGAGAGAGCAGCTGGAGAATCTGTACGCGGGTCTACACGGCCTGCACAGACTGACCGTCGATTTCCGCTTCTTCGACATTCACGATCTCGAGGAGGATATCGTGCTGGGAAAAGTGGATGTTGCGGAGTTGATGGCGTTGGGCCAGTCTTTGAAGGTCCCCGAGGGCAAGCTGCATTTTTCGGCGATTACGAAGATGTTGACCGAGGTCGAAAACAGGGGCTTGGATCTGGATTATGAGGTGGGCAGCATCGAGTACATCTTGCTTGCGGAGACGTATTGTTCTTGGAGATTTGAGCATGCGGAAGAGGGGGAGAAGGAAGTGGCTCAAGGAGGTTGCGCTTGGTACGGGCTCATGCCGAGCCTCGCGAGGTTCTTCTGCTATGGGTTAGAAGCGAGGAATATGGCGAGATTAGAGACCTTGGTGAGGGCTGCCGTCGCGGCTGGGCTACCGAGAACATGATCTTGAGGCGAAGTATCTGGATGGCTTTGCAAACAACTAGCTTCAGTGTACATATTCCATTGAGATTTTGCTAGTCGACACACTACTGCGGCGAGCGAATTGAGCCTTGTTCAGCTCATTGCGAACAAAATTTACCAAGCATCAGGATCAAACATCACGAGTGGCTCGCGGCGGTATTTGTAATTGAGCTGCCACCACGCCACAGCCGGTCAGAAATCGATAGCCGCTCAAAACCTTATTGTGACAAGATCTGGGACCCATGCCACTTGCGCCCTTCATCGTGGGCTTATTCATCTGTCCCCTAGCTTGTTCGCTGCTAGTTTGGACTGCTTCCACATTTGAGATCTCTGAGAGGATGTACAAGGGAACGCTGTCTGCAGTCAGTCCTGGGCCAGGTCAATCATGGGGACGAAACTTATCTAGGAAAAAGGGGGGTGTCAAAAACTGGCGACCATTTCTGGCCTGATGACTTTTGTGGCTATCTGTCCATCGACGTCTCAAATATGGTGCAGGTATTTTCGAGGCGGCCGTGTCGATACGTGCCCGTACCTCGTTATTTGTCGGAGAGCCTTCATCACCGTTGATCTCGTAGCTACAAGCGTAGAAGCCCCTTTCCAGACCAAGACCTCGCCACTCAGATCGCAGGATACTCAGCGGGAAATGCAATCTCAGGCAAAGCAAGTACTAGACAAGCACGGAGCTTTGATCCTCACGCTAGAGAGGTCCCAGTAAATGGCCTGCTGCTCCTGAGAATGCATCGCACCGCACAAGATTCATGATCCCTGGAAGACTCGATCCGATCCATGAAACGGCCCTGCTGGGTAAGTAGCGTGGTTTGATCGCCAGCTCGAGCTCCGGTCCAAAATTCTGAGCGTGCCGAATCGAAATGACCACCAAGAACGTTCCAGCCCACATATTATGAGCCGTGCACGATATCAAAATGCACCACGCTTTGTATCCATGCCACTGCCGCAACGTAGTTCGCGAGAGCCTCGTGTCATGATCTTTCATCCTGTTCATGAAGCTGCACACCTCCTCTGGTCGGCCATCTCACACTTTGGCGGCCACACATGTCGTACAGCATAATCAAGGCAGGGACCCAAGATGGGCACATCTCTCTGTTTGGAGTCTGCAATACCCTCAGGGACAGTCTTCGTTTCCTTCCTCTGTAAGCACCGAGGAGGCTGCTGCGGACAAATGACATCCAGGAAAGCCGCCGTAAAGAGAGTCGGATCAGATCAGCCCGTAAGAGCTTATCTGAACACGTAGTTGCCGGCGCTTCCAGACCGACGGTGTCGTTCTCGGAATTGACATGAATCAGTCATGGATCTGCTTTAAGGTGGCAGACAACGTCGGTGGTTCTTACCGTGACGCTGGTGTGATTCGAGCGTGTTCGTCGACAGAGCCGAGAGCAAATCCCCTTTCCAGCACAAGGCTGGTGAGTTGGGTCTTCCGGAGCGTGAAAATGGCGCCAAATCGGACCGGTTGATGCATTCGCTTGGAACAAGAGACTCCGCTGGACGCCCAACCTGTGAAGCTATTGAAGCTTGCAAGGCGGTCGGTTATCTTTCTGGCGGGTGAAGCCTCAATTGCATGTAGATGTCGCATCAGTCCAGTCTGTTTGTCAGGCGTGGGTCCAGTGGCTCATGACTCGCGTCTCGGGTGCCCAGATTCGACTTCGTGTCGCGAACACTTTATGCCCGTAACTCAACATTCCATAATGACCAGAGCCGGCGCTGGTGGAAAGGCCATGACAAAGCTCTACGCGAACTCACATCAACAGCACAATCCGTTTCTGCTCCATTCGGAGCACCAGAGAAAACAATTGTCAATCGCTGTTCCAAGATGGCTACCCCACTGGGAGGTGGCCAGAACAAGGTCGAGCAAGAGAAACTGTGGCTCCCCCTTCGCTTTCGCTGAGGTTTCATGAGGCTTCACAACGACGAGGTATCGCCGTTTAACCAACACAGATACTTAGGGTTAAGTTCCGCTGCTCCATTCCCCCACACTGACTCCTGCCTCTGAACGCCGCGTGAGCGGGTTCCGAGAGCAGACGCCCATCGTACGAACATGAAGACGCAGTTACCCTGTGATGTACATGCCACGAGCACTAGACGGAGTTGGGGTCCGTTCGTACGACGAACAAAGCCATAACGTGTGGAGGACACCACTTAGAGTGCATTTCCTCCGTCCCAGTAGAGCCGTAGGAAGATGGAGACAAGGCGAGAACTGCGTGGAGGGGGACTTGCATGGGTTTGTGTCGAAGAGAGGCCAGATCTGTGTGAGACAGTGTGAGCATCCAAAGTGTTGGCGAGATCGAGGAACAGATTTGAGAGATTAGCTGTAATGTACAGTCAAGATCAGACATGTTCCCGTGCTTGCGTTGCAGTTGAAGTGATCGGATAGAGGAAGCAAGCGGGAGAAGCTGCTCTTCCGAGTTTCGAAGGCCAAGCGGCGCGCGTCGAAACGCGACGTCACGTGAAGTGAACTCGCCGCTCAGGCAATTCACTTCACACTCTCGGCTTTGGCAAGCCAGTCTCAAGACGTCCCGGCGTTTCCCCGTCGTCCGATGCGTGTCATAGGCCGCGCTTTTTGTTTCTGTAATTACAGGTGTTGTGCGTGATCCGATCGCCATCATGTTGGCGGAACAGGAAATTCAAGATGCCGCAAAGTTCTTGGAACCCATTCTCAACCCTACTGGTTCGCATCAAAGTGATACCACAGGCCCAGTATCACTTGCACAAGCTCTCCTTGGAAGAAGTGACGAGGTCGATGTTTTGAGCGACGACCCTAGCAGTGTTGCATCTGATCGTGCTGTAGGTCTCTTGCAGGCCATCTGCTCGGAAGTCTTTCGTCCTACAGCCAAGAGGGATGAAATCGAACATATCTTGCAGACGTCGGACAGTCGCCGTGTTATCGACTCACTCTTAGACGTGATATCGGTCGAGGGCATCTACCCATACTTTGTCCCTGGAGCCGGTGTACCAATACAAAACCGAATGCGATCTTCCCTGAACAAGTACAATATCTCTGTCGAACGAGCCCGAGCAGCACATCCTTGTGACGCGAAAATACGCAGGACCATCGACCTGCTTCTTACGTGTACTAAGAATGCTAAATTGTCAGAGCCTGTCTTCGAAAGGAATATTGTCGATCTGCTTGCTATCCTGTTCCAGTACGCGTCCGTTCCTGAGGGCAGTGACGCTACTATGCGAAATGAGCTTGGTGAATTAGTTCAAAGGTCCATGATATTTGGCGATAGGAAGAGGCTGGGCTAACTCATTTCAGGATACCCCTCAGCTATCTCTATCCGAGTTTAACAATGTTGCTTCACCCTGCAGCACCGGTCTGGATGAAGGTTGTGGTGTCAACTACGCTCGCAAGGCTGCCGATGCGCGAAAATGGCATACGAGAAACCCTTTTGTTTTTGACCACAGCCCAGGCTGCAACTTCGTCACGTTCCGGTCCAGAGGGCAGTTCTCGTGGACCACTACTCTCCCACGAGTTGCTCGAGCGTCTAGCTAAAATAGTCTATAGCATCCCAACATCAGTCACTGCTGACGACTGGTTTCGCAACATGGCAAGTCAGCTTTTTCCATACCTAGACAGTAACGATGCAGATGATCAAAAACTTGGTTCATTTGCTATTGGAGCAGTCCTCAGTCGCCGCCAGATCGGTTCGCCTGGCACCTCCGGTTGGAGATATATGGCAGAGCCGGTCTTAGCGCCATTGACCTGTGAGACGATTGAATCTCTGTCGAAGGCGACAACGCAGTCTGAAACGATGTCCAATGGCCTGATGCAGGCTATGAATCGTCTGGCGCGTCTAGTGACCCTTCATCCGAACCCAGGTCTCCTTAAGCGGCTGTGCAGCAGGGTCGTCCCGACCGTTTGGGTCCTTGCCTGTGGTCCACCCGGCCAGCAGAGCCTTGCTATGGCTTCTGCTATCAAGACCATGAAGAGTTATCTCCAAGAGGCTGGCCATCAAGCCGTTCTCAAGCTACTGGAAAACGTTGACCGTGATGGACCACGATCCTGTCGAATCAGCTGGACGAGAGGCGAGCGTTCGCTGGCTCTTCCATTGCCGAGGGCAGAAATAGTGGATTCACAGACTGACAGTCTGAGCAAAATGGGTGAATTGTCGTTGCGACTTGACATTCTTGTTGACATGATCCAGAATATGGACCCGACGGTCTTGGGCGAGCTGTGTGTCGACGTTGTTCGTAGATGGATCAATTCACAGACAGACCAATCCGCCAACTCGGTCCTCAGGCAACATCAGGATGATTTTCCTCACACATCTTTCGTTTATCTCAAATTTCTTCAGTCTCTGTTGGACAAGTGCCAACAAAAATTGGTCTCTGCGCCACAACATTTCGTGCCGCTCGTCACCGAGATGATAGCAGCATTCCTGAACGAGCACAAACCCCGAGCCAAGCACATTGTTGGACTGGAGTCTTTGGCAGGTATCGCGAAACAGCTCGATGGGTCGCTCGCCGTTTCGGATGATGCCCTAAGTATGGTTGGAATATCGCTCGGCCTGCTGTCGATGCTCTTGATGGATGAACAACAGTTTATGACCTCCACACGAAGTGATGTGTGCCTTTCATTGAAGGCAGTTCTCGAGCAGTTCTCGCAACGAGCAGACCTACCAGCAGATATCATTTCTCCGGCTCGACAGCTGCTCAGTCAACTTTGCAGAGTAATGGGTATCAAGCCCACAGCTGCACGCAAAAAGGCTAGACGGGAACCAGAAATGGAAGATGACGCATCGCTACACCGAACGGCTCTCGACAAGATTGCGGCGCCCGAGCCTCCCGTACGAGCTGAGGGGCTGGCTGAGCTCAACAGCATGATAGCAAAGTCCTCACGTGTGATCTCGGTCCCTCCAACTGTTCTTGTGCTTGTGGCAGTGCTCAAGGAAAACGATGAGTATGTTCACATAGCCGCACTTCGAAGTCTAGTCTTATTGGGAGAGTTCCGACCTTTCGCAACCCTCAGTCAGCTCATACAATACTTTGTGGACGCCAATGAAGAGTCGGTCCTCGACCTTCGTCTCAAGCTCGCGGAGAGTATCCAACAAATCGTTGCAAACGTCGGAGAGCGGCTAGACGCGGCCACGTCAGTCAAAGTCCTAAACAGCGCCGTTCTGGTCGGTGGTCGTCGTCCTGAGCGAGTAAAAGAAGCAGATCGTCGCGCCAAGGAAGCAAGACAGCTGGAGAGGAAATCGAGGGCGGCAACAAGACCAGGAGGCGTATCGGTTCTAGAAGCTACAGATGATGATCGAGATAATGTCACACCGGCTGACGAAGCGGCGGCCAAGCTCCTGGAAAAATGGGCAGGGTCGGGACAAGAAGAAGATATCCGTGTCAGAACGTCAGCACTATCTATTGCAAAGACGGTTATTGAGCATGGCTTTGCCGTTTTGCAACAGTCTAGCATCGAGGACGTTTTCGGACTGGTGATCAGCATCTTGCGGTTTGAACAAACCGAGAGAGAAGCTCTTTTGAGAAGATCCGCCATTCTTTGCCTCAAGGCGCTCATCGATCAGGCCGAATCCTCGACTTCTCTGCAGTCTGCGGGTTGGTCTATGAACACGGCATTGCTGGAAGATGCGATGTCTTGCCTAGAAGAAGAGATAGTCAATGAGCAGGACGACATCGCTCGCGGTCACGCGGTGGCTGTTAAAAAGGCAATCGAAGAGGATCGGAAGGACGCATTGGAGCGACGACTCCGAGGAGAAGACATCAAATTTGATCTTGGAGGCCAATTGCGAGGGCTTGCTGTTAATCCTGTGGCTATGGATAGACCGAAGCCAGGTATTGAGGAGCTCGAATAGCTTCCGAATGTAAGCCTTTGATCTCTCAGGTTCGCGGACATGCTCGTAGAGAAGAAGCCTCGCTCCCGTGCTGAGCCGCTGCAAGGTTGTGCGGGCATGATCCACACGTCCCGCATGTTGGATAGCTTGCCACTCTCACAAGTTCGCGTCGTGGATTCGCTCGATAGTCGTGATCGTAACTTTTGTGGGTATCATCCGTCTTCTTCAGCCCTCCATCTTTACATCACCGGCGGCGCCGTTCTCTGTCCCTTTAGCAGCCGAGATCCATAGCACGTTGTTGCATCTATGAGAGCAGTCAGTGTAACTGCTGGCAGCTCCAGTAACTGGTTGTGCCTACCGAATCAAAACTTGACCGAGCTGACCTGTTGACTGGCGATCCACGAATTCCTCCGTCTCGTTCAACTGTATGTTCATGTACGAGTCCACACTGACCAAACGGCCTTTATACTCGGTCTGCCCCCATTTGAGTCGAACGATGACCAGCTCGTTGATTCTGCTGCGCGTCAGTAAAGGTTCGAACCGGGCTTCAATGGTAGATCACGCACAACTCTTGGAGCATGGGACGGGGGTTCTTTGGTGCGAACTAGAATTCCATTAGCAATAGCCCGCGGCAGAGGTCCCACCCGAGCACATACACTCATTTTGCGCAATCTCTCTGGTTATAAGCTGTGGGCGCAACGGCGAAGATGCGAAGCTATGTTGTGGTGCGGAGCCGTGATGCTCTTGCGATGCGGAAGAGAATCCCGAAAATCTTCCGCAGCCGTTGAAGTTGAGACCTGACAACCGCGTCACAGGAGATTTTACCCAACGATTGTAAACCCATGTTCTCTTCCTGTCGCTCCTTTCTCAAGCCCTTGCGAAGTCTGCCATCCTCAGGCATTGTAACACCCACTTTCGTCCCATATAACCAAGGTCTGTATTCCAGGACATTTGCTCTCCGAACCATGTCGAAACCAGAGAACCATGTTTCCAAGAAACAGAAGAGATTCCACAAGAAAACGAAACGAGAAAAGGGCGTTGGTCAAGGTAGCACCGAGGAGGTTCTGACTGCAGACATTCGCGATCTCCTCCAGAAGCAACGTCTATCTGAAAATGACCCCAATTCGGCCGAAGAAACCGCCAAAAGCTTGCCAGGGCGATTTACAGAGCTTGATATTGATATTGAGATGATATCATCAACCGGAGATGGTCTTGGATTCAGTTCATCGAAGGACCATGTCTACGTGGTGCCTTTTACGTCGCCAGGCGACAAGGTTCGCGCCAAAGTCATCACACATCACGAGGCCGAGAATTATGCGCTCACAGACTTTGTCAGGGTTATTGAGCCTGGTCCGCTTCGACAAGATGACCTTGTCAAATGTCCATACTTCGCTCGTTGTTCCGGATGCCAATTCCAGATGCTGTCATACGATGATCAGCTATCACACAAGAAGACGGTCGTCGAAAGGGCGTACCGCCATTTTTCCCATTTGACGCCAGAAGCCGTGCCAAAGGTCGAGGACACAATGGCTTCACCACTGCGGTACGGCTACCGTACGAAATTGACGCCGCATTTTGATGGACCACGGGGTGGGAGGAGAGACAAACGGGCAGGTGAACGGCCGACTTTCCATGAGGTCCCACCAATCGGATTCATGGTCAAGAACACTCGGAAGACGCTCGATATTGAGGATTGCCCTATCGGTACGGACGCCGTTCGCTCGGGCATGAAGGCAGAACGCGAGCGGGTGAACCGTGACATTGGCAAATACACCAAAGGCGCAACCCTATTGCTTCGAGAAAGCACCAAGCGGGTATACAAGGACGAGACTGGGAAGCCCATTATAGAGAGTAGTGAGAACGATGGTGAGGCCGAGGTGCCAAACGATCAAGTTCAAGGGTCACTCTCAAAAGCAGACACGGGCAATCCGACTTTGGTAAATCCTGAGTCTGTAAGCACTTACGAGGATGTGAAGACATGCATCACAGACAACAACGCGACTTCAACGGAATATATCCGGGCTCAGGCGTTCGTCAACCCGGCTGGAGCATTTTTCCAGAATAACAACTCGATCCTTCCAGATTTCACTGACTACGTCCGTCAGCTCATCCTGAGTCCGCCTGAGAAGCCTGACACTCCCGCCATCACTCATCTTATCGATGCATATTGCGGCTCTGGTCTTTTCACAATTACATTGTCAGATCTTGGCTTAATCAGCACTGGCATCGACATCGCGAGCTCTTCTATCGAGTGCGCACAAAGGAATGCCGAGTTGAACAAGCTTTCTTCAACATCAACCAAATTTCGTGCTGCCGATGCGGCTGCGATATTTGAAGACGTAACCAGTCCACCCGAGCAGACGGTTGTGATCATAGATCCACCCCGGAAAGGTTGCGATAACCAGTTTCTTACTCAGCTCCTAGCATTCGGCCCCAGGAGGCTTGTTTACGTGAGCTGTAACGTGCACACCCAAGCTCGCGATGTTGCGGTACTAGTTGAAGGGACCGGGAGCAGCAATGAAAGGACGAGGTACAAGCTGAAGAGTTTGCGAGGACTTGATTTCTTCCCTCAAACTGGGCATGTCGAGTCGGTAGCTTTACTGGAAAGAGAATGAGTGCCAAGGAGGGCCTCAAATTTGCAGAATGAACGTCAAACTTCACGAAATGCATGTTAAGTGTACCACGTGTGTTCTTACGCTGTGTTTTGGTCATGTGAAGGGGAGGCCAGCCGGAAATGGCGAATATCGTCATCCAGTCTAGGTAATTTTCTCTTGTTCAAACGCTACCCGGGCTATTCGTCTGCCGCATCCGCGAGCAGATCGGAAAGAAGAGACACTTTGCTGTGAGCTAGGTTGTCACAGATCCCGCACCAAGCACGAATACATCTGCTTTTCCAGTCATGGCCGCCTTGTCCTTCGACCCCTAGGTCAATAGGAAATTCCTTGGGTCCACACGATCCACCTTTCACCACTTTGGGCAATCTGACTTATCAACCTTGTGATATCAGCAACCAGGTCCACGATTTCGATCTTCAACACTTACACAGCATCTGAGCTGGTTGCCCCTGGCGCAGATGTCTCCACCGAGATCATTGCCTTTGTAACACAGGCCTCCATCACCTGCCAAATAAGGAATATAACAAGACGGTCCGAAGTTTTGCGCAAGCTATACGACACCCGTCAGCGTTTTCAACGAAAAGAAACGCCTGACTTACAGATAAGGAGGTGAAGGCAAGAACCAAGCTTGCCAGAACGATTTTCATGTTGTTTGCTTGAGGGACTGCCTGGGGGCATCTAATGGGTTGTATTCGAGGATTGAAGGATGCGATTGAAGAGCAATCGAGATTGGCTGAGGGAAGATCCGCGCTTATATGTCCATGAGCACGAAGACGAGTTCTGGAAAGCGCCCCGGCCGTAGGCTGGACAGACTTGGAGGAAGGGGCGTTCTCGTCGTGCTGTCCGCCGTATACCCGGCTAGGAGACATCGAGAGAGTCGATCACGATTCGAGCGAACCAATGCAGAACCCCACATGAGTCCCAGTCCCGTCTCCCTTGCCTCATTGTATTCTTCGAGCCATTCCAATATCCTGCTACGGCAGCCACGACTCATGTCAACGGGTAAGAACACTTCGGATTAGTATTTCGCTCCTGTTGCCTCACCATGCTAATACTAGAAGCAGTGGCAGCTTGATCTTAACGTGGGCTCGCTAGCCGATGCTTTGAATGGGGCTTGAGTGCGTTTAGATATGCGCCATCAGGTGGGTCATGGTTATGCTGAGGGAAATGAAGTGAAGAAACATCAAGGATCAGTGAGACGTCAGCGTTCTTAGGTGCGCCTCACTCGCTCTGAGGCAACAGAACTGAGAGCATCTGGCTTAGATGCGCATCTTAATCCTTTCATAGAAGAATTGAGTAGCGACTGTACGAGTAAGATCGATATAGGGTTCGGGTTCAGATCACTGGGCGGTCTAATCAAGCGCCCGAAGTTGTCATACCCATATGCATCAGCTCGTGAGGCACCGAGCAACCAGTGAAGAATCTGTAGCGCCCAACGGGAGTCTCAAAATGTTTTGGTACAAATTGCAAATTATTTGGTCCGCTAGACCTGAACAGATCATTGAACGAGCTTGATGTCAAAAGATCCAAGATGTTGTCAACGTCCTGCCGGTCGCTCGCCCGTGTCACGATCTAGCACGTATTGACGGGCAAACAGGTCGTTTTGAACCCAAAGAATCTTGTTCCAAGCTTTGAGCACAGCTGTTTTGGTGGTGTCATCAATCTGGTCCATACCAATGACCGTGTCAATGAGCACCGTGACAGCATGGGCAAGCAAAATGCCCAGATGCATGTACTCGACCCGAACTTCCGGGCATTTTTCTCTGTGCTTAAAACTCGGGGCGCCAGTGCGCATGACCCCAACTTGATTCATGTACAGAAAGAGCTTCGGTTCGGGGGACAAATCCTTGTAGCTGGCGTAAGCAGTTGCGCAGGATGTTCATCTGTCTATGAATGTGGCCATATTCGAGAGAGAGGTCTTCGGCCCCGGCAACATTTTCGTCGCCCTTCACGTCGTTGGCTCTCTGCTTGAGTAATGCTTTTGCCGTGATGTCGAAGGCGAGGAGATGAGAATATATGCCATTGAGTATGTCTTGCAGAAGCGGTGCAATCAGTGGGCCGCAGGCTTCGATGGCTTTACCGTCGTCTTCCGTAAAAGAGGGGAAATAAGAAATGCACGATACCCTCCCGGGCAGATCAGTCAAGTCAGCTGGTGATGTGGACTGTATATTGGACATTCTCAGGGTTGTAAATGAAGTGAAATAGGAATACCTGATCGCAGCTGCTGAGCTACGACTTTTATATCTGAGATTTGGCAAACCTCGAACTGTCTCTTTACCCGCAGACATTCCTCAATCACCCGACAGCAAATGGAGTGGGCCTTCTGGGCATGCAAGGATTCCACAGGAGCAATGAGGTTTCAGTAATTCATGAGCATCCGACTGCTGCCGCGCCAGAACAACTCGGGACGAAGTAGGTGACTGCAAACAAGATGACCATACTCGTTTCGATGATTTTGTGTGACTCAGCCCGCAGCAGCTCTTGCTGCAAGCCAAAAGGCACATCATATATGCTGTTCATCTCTAGGCACGCAATGCGCTGCACCCTTACCGACCGTGGTTCCTAGCTGTCCACGGACATAGACAGGTGAATTTCTTCAAGGTTTTCGGGTCAGGTTTTGCTCTGCCGACATAGCTGACCCTGTTGCCTGACCTCGCCAATGATGGAAGATTCATGGAAGCCATGCGCGTCCAGTATGGCAGCTAGTCCGGGGTGCCCTTGGGCTTGAAGCACTGTTGAGCTGCAAGAGTCTGTTCCAGCACTCTGAGTTCAACGAAGCGTTGTGCAGGCGGAGGCGAGGCGTCGATCAAAGCGGGCGCGTAAACCTGCCGCAACAGATTCGCATGGATGATGACATTGACTTTCGAGGTCAATGAAGCTTCCGACGCCCCAAATCTGGAACTGTGCGGTCGCTGTCCTTTAGCTCCCAATGTCCTCGACACTCTAGCATGCATCGAACATGGCTTGAGCCGATCGCTCGCCGCACGAGGCCTTGGAATGGTCTCCGCGCTTCGTCCCGAAGCTACGCCGTTCAAGCTCCCGGCAAGCCTCCATTGCAAGTCTTCAACCGCCACGTCAAGCGTCTTCAACGCGAGCGCGCCGCTCAAGATGTCGAGCACAGCCGGCAGGTGGACTACTTGCGTGATGAGATAGCTTTGCGGTTGTGCGAAAGGCTTCTGGTAACAAGCCTTGCTTCTGTGATCGTGTTCCCACACTTACGCTCAGCAGGACATCAACAGACACTTCCCCAAGGTGCTTGACCTCGGCGCAAACGCTTGCAATGTTGCTCGAGCCCTTACAATGCCAGCTCCGCCTCTTGGCGAGGATGTTCAGGCCCCTACGCCCCCTCCGCTATCCTCACGATTCTCTCACTTGACTTGCGCGGATTCAAGTCGAGAGCTTCTTTACAGAGATGCCGACCTCCCGTTCAACTCCGAGATTGATATTACTCGAGATCATATCATCGATGAAGAGACTCCTCCGTATGAGCCCGAGACCTTTGACGCAGTTCTCTCCTCGCTGTCGATGCACTGGGTGAACGATCTCCCGTCGTGTTTGATGAGAATAAACAAGATTCTGAAGCCGGACGCCCCCTTTATCGGCGTTATGCTGGGAGGAGACACGCTTTTTGAGCTTCGGACGTCATTACAGCTGGCTGAGATGGAGCGAAGAGGAGGGCTCGCACCACATGTCAGCCCGCTGGCGGACGTCCGCGACATTGGGGGCCTTCTCACAAGAGCAGGGTTCAAGATGTTGACTGTAGACGTCGACGATCTTGTGGTGGAATACCCAGACATGCCGAGTCTAATGCAGGATCTGCAAGCCATGGGGGAGAGTAACGCCATTCTCGGGCGGGAGCAGGGGGCAAGTTTGAGCCGAGACACCATGTTGGCAGCCGAGGGCATTTATAGAGAGCTCCATGGTGAAGATGCCAGCGAAGCAGGCCACATACCAGCGACATTTAGGATGATATACATGATTGGCTGGAAAGAAGGCGCGAACCAGCCACAGCCTCTCCAGAGAGGGAGCGGTCAGATCAATATGAAAGACATATTGGAAAGAGGGAAAGATTTCAAGGAGGAATAAGCAGATCCCCACCGTGCTCCGGAAGTCGCTGGGTATGCAGAGATGCAGTTGAATAGCGTTAAATCTTGAATTGTGTGCTCGGCTGCTTCTTATACTGTTCTTCGGTCGGTCATGACTCTGACGATGCTGCCCGGCCCGGCAATCTCAACCACCTTCTCATGCCAGCTCAACAAGACGCTCATTGCCTGACCGCCACCTTCGCCTGTCAATATTCTGTTGGAGATCTGTGAGAAGCCTGTCGTTTGGGGTGAATTTGTGCTCTTGGGCGCCTTGCTCGATGCTCCCCCCGACATGCCCTTGTAAAGATACTTCATTAAAGTGTCCAGCAAATCAGATCCGCCTTGCGAGCCGTACATTCGCTTCAGAATCGGTGTCATGTCTGCCTGCTTGATGCTCTGTAGGATTTCCACGACCGTAGCGAGATGTGTCTCCTAGACAATTGTTAGCCTAGAGACGCATTCCAAGATTCCGCCTGCACCAGAGTGCCAGCCCCGCCAGGTGCCGCAGCTGACGATTGTACCCCGTCCGACAACGTGCCATGCACCCAACGAGGCTGACCAAAATTCAGGCCATGGTATGTACCTTGACTCCTGCATCTCCTCCATACGGCGCCATCTGCAGCGCGCCCGTCAGGGCACCCTCCGAGTCTCCACCGCGTAACAGCTGACGGCACTGTTGCCCAACGCCCTGGATCTCCGAGGCAGACACTGGCGGCTGTGGCGGAACGAGAGTTGACACATCGAAGTTCGCCGGCGACTCCGGGTCGAGCGCATCGATGTTGATCGTTCTCCAGTTGACCTCCGCCATGTTGGGGCCTAGGAGCGGAGGGGCCGGCGTCGGTGGGAATGTATTCGAGCAGCGGGGCTAAATCGAAACGAAAACGGCTGGGATTTAGGACAGCTGGTAATGGCGTGGGCAAACAATGTGTCGTGCAGAGCGACGTCCTGCTTCAAAGTGGTTGTAAGGTGACTTCAATGTAGTTATAGTTCAATCACTGCAGATGCTTTAGAGCTGGGAAGCCGCATTGCGTTTGCCAAGCCTGGCTTCTACTCCGAAGCTCACTTTTGTTTCCAAACTTTACTCGAATTTATTCTTGGATCCTCCATTCGAAGACCATCGCAGCTCGAAGGCGTGCTTGAAGACGATCATCAACTACCGCATCGGACTAAATTTGCTGGGCACTGTTGCAAGGCGGGTTATCGAAAGTCGCGGCGCACGTACGATCGAGAACACCTCTTAATGCACTGTGGCAACTGCTTGAATATCAACCCTCGATAATACCCCGTCAAGTACGATAGCATCGACTTTCATAGATTTCTGTAATAGTGGCTATTGAGGTGGATATGGGAGGTCGCTGCGTAAGTTGATGTTTCACAACTTGCGCAACGACTTTTAGTTACTCGCCTCGGTTCGTACCGCATGGTTAACAAGCTTCACGGATCTCCCTCATCGTATGTCAGCATGATGCGTGGGTTGGAGAAGGTGCCGGTCTGTGATAAAACGCACCAACAATGATATTGATCAACCACCGATGCTGCATGAAGTCATTGAACACAGATGTGAAGCAAGCTTGGTGGAAGAGAGGATGCGCCTATTGCCAGGCACATGAAATCCGAGGTCGGCAGACACACTTACCAAGTCATATGTGGAGCCGTTGCCGAGTCTTCTACCGCCACCGCGGAAAGTAGTACGTCAGATGAAGGTATCAGAAGAGCGAGGTCGGTATGACGAAAACAAGCTTCAACAATTCTCCACAAAGAATCTGACCATACTGTTGTGATACTTGCGATCATGAAGTTCGGACGATCACGTGCTACGGCTGCGTGTTCATGGGTTTCGGACGTGCTCGCGCTTGACGACCTCAACAGCTAGCCTATTGAGCTCTGCACGGTTCGGTAAAGATTACACAGCACGCCGAACCTCTCCATCTACTCACTTCGCTATCCAACAGTGAAAGAAGCTCGTTCAGGTGAAACCTGGCGCTCAACCCTGCTGGCTCGATCAGTGAACTTGCCACAGTGCGGGGAAAGCGGTAGGTCCTACAGCGATCCCTCGGTCCAGCCAGTAAGCGGATGATCGTTTTCAACTGCTTATTGCTGTTTACGATGGGTCTTGCGAGCTCCAAGACCAGTAACCACGGTCTACCGATGGCGGGGAAGATCTTGGGGGCGATGTCGTGTTCGGAACTCTAACTTGGCGCCACTAAATGATAGCGGAACTGGTGGCGAAGCCGTGCTACACAAACTGCCCATGCAATTTCGACCATCAGCTAAACTCGTACCCCGTTTATGTGGTAGCCCTGATGCTGAACCAAGTCCGAGGCCTTGCACGCTGTATCCACTATCGTCAAGTTATCCTGGTACCGAGCACGCGCAGATCTGCATGGAGAGTGTTCTTCGAGACACCTCGTGCACCCATATTGTGCTTGTACGACCCCTTGATTGGTGTGCCAACGCCGAATAAACTTTAATCTACTGGCGGCACGGTTTCCAGACTTCAAGCTCATCTCCATATAGGTTGCACAGTCAAACAACTGCTCTCGCCGTGATTGTCGAACGTCTTCCCCGACCCATTTTGAGCTTGCTGGTCACGCTCATAGGAGCTCCTAGAAACAATATTGCCGAACGTGCTTTCGTACACAAACCTAGCGTTGCATGTTAGATTGTATGACTTGTCTTTGATGATGAACGGGAAAATCCAGCCGAGCGATAGCTCTGGCTCAGAGATTGAAAATGCCGGTCCTGTGCAGATTGTTCAGCGAGTGGACTCAATCGAATCTGCAAACGGTTTACATATGACGCATACGACGTCCAGCAATGCCACACTCGTGGAGGGTTCCTCACAGCTCTATGTTCATGGCAAAGACCAAAAATGGCAGCGACGTTTTGTGCCTATGCCAACAGCATCTCCGAAAGACCCCTTGAATCTACCGACTTGGCGCAAGGCAGTTATTATAGGATCCCTTTGCTTCTTTGGTGCCATGGCCTTTGCTCCCGAGGCGATTCTTGCCGCTCTGCTACCGGTCTTCGTCTTCGAATACGCCGGCATCAATCCGAAAGTCCTAGGAACCATCACTTTTCTTCCACAGACCCGACAAGGGACTGTCCAGGTCGGAGGCGGCGGGTTACTCGGCAACTTTCCTGGGCCTCCATACTGGCAGGTTACGTTGATTTCGACCCTTCCAATTCTCGTGATCGGTGTCAGCAACTATTTCACAGTGCCTCTCAGTATCGCCATCGGCCGTCGCCCTGTCGTCATCGTCTGTGGACTCTTGGCTTGGACTGGAGCTATCTGGGCCGGGAAAAGTACAAGCCTGCCAAGCCACTTGGGTGCTCGAGCTCTGCAAGCAATCGGTGCTGCCACGGTCGAGAGTTTGATTCCTCTGATTGTGCAAGACTTGGTATTCATCAACTGGAGAAATCGTTGTTTTAGCGCAGTTTGGGCCTCCCAAGGTAAGTGCTTGGATTAGATCCTCAGGTCTATCGGCTAACATATCACAAGGCATCATCATCGTCACTCTGGGAATCTGCTCGCCCATCATCGTCCTTCAAGAAAGTTGGCGATGGATCTACTTCATTACAGCCATCCTTGCCTCAATCTCCTGGGTGATAATCATCTTCACCATGCCCGAGACTCGCTTCTTCCGTACGAGGAAAGAATTACGTGGAGAGCCAGAGGAGCCTCTTCCCGCCGGCTTCGAAAGGCCACCACTGAATCCAACACGCTACGGCAGACGCACCTGGTGGGACGAAATCGGAGTCTTCACCCTTGGCTTCGCGTGGCGACAAGCCGGCGATGCCATGCTCGCGAGCTTCAAATCCTTCTTTTTCCCCAACATCTTCTGGATCATCCTCATCAACGGGCTCTTCAGCGCCGTCTCCCTTGCTGCTGGCCAGACCGGCGCCATGGTCCTGCTTACAAAGCCTTATGCCTGGCCTTTCAGACATCTCGGCCTTGCAGTGCTTCCAATAGTCATCGCTTCGTTCTTCGTTGTGGCTTTTGCGGGCTTCGGCGCTGATAGGATGAGTAATTTCATCACGAAAAAATACTTCAACGGCCGACGTGAACCAGAGGTCCATCTTTTCAACCTTATTATCCCACTCATCTTCTCCATTGTCGGCTGTGTCATGTTTGGCGTCGGCGGAACATACCTCAATACTGTCAGCTGGGGCGTCTTCGTCGTCGGCATTGGCTTCCTCAGTTTCGGACTGCTGAGCGCAAACGTAATTTTCAGCACGATCTGCGTCGAGAGCTACCCCGACTGGGCCGGCCCTGTGCTCGTCAATGTTGCTAGCTTTAGGAATATCGTTGGCTTCGGCTTCAGTTTCAAGGTCACAGATTGGATCGGCGAGCTCGGATTCATCCACATGTTTGGAATCTACGCTGGCGTCATCGCTTTCCTCTCATTCGGACTGATCCCAATGTATCTGTACGGTAAACGGGTGAGGAAGTTTTGTGGACGATGGGTCACCAGCTCGGAAGGAATGGATGAGGTGCTGGTCTATTCGAGCAGACGGCGTTCTAAGGGTGAGAAGGTGATGGCGCCGGCTCGTTCCAGCGTGAAATCGCCCGTACCAACGCGGAGAAGCGAGCAGAAGCCCGAAGCATCACACAGTGATGAGAAGGCGGTCCCGATACTCCGAAATAGTGAGAAGACATCTGAGATCCCAGCACCGTCTACAGTACCTCAACCAACGGTTAGTGCCGAGGGGAGGACGGGCTGGGCGAAAGTTCGATATTATCTGAACATGAAGGATTCCTGGAACGAGCCGTCTGGACATTGAGGGTCACTGCGAGACAGGGGATCCCGTCGAACGTGGACGGGCTCGAAGCAGGCTGATCCTGGATAATCGAAATTGCATTGTATAATGATTCATGCACGCTTGCACGAATGACTACCATTTGACCAGTCTAATGCTATGCCATGACCCAAATTCAAGATTGCTAAATACATTCACGCCGTGCTGATTGAAACAGCTTCCATAAATCCCACAACAATTTGTACAAAAGCAAACATCAGGCGACCATGTTCACAACTCACAGACAGCCATAAACCGATTCAAGGCCCGCAATTCAGAGACAAAGATCAAGGCCGAATCCTGTGCAAATTTTCAAACAAGCCATCCCTTCGCCGTGGAATTGGTCCTGGAGGCTAACCCGACCGGGAATGCCTCAATCTCAACGACGGTCGTTGCGGTCATGGTCGTTCCCGTTACCGAGACCGTACCGGAGACACCGCCGCTGCCGTTATCAGTGGAGCTCTGCTCCATTCCGAGTGGCGGAACCGGTGCTTTCCGAAGTCTCGACCTGTTGATAGAGGAAAATGGTGCTCTCGATGAGACCTGGGACAGCGGGATGGACCGGCCCACCGCGATCCTTCGTATGAAGCGAAGTGCTTGACACGGAAGTCTCCGACGCTGTTGGCTCGCCCCGGGGGGTTGTGGACGCGGCCGTGTTCAGACTTGCACTGCTCGAGGACTCTGCTGGTACCAGCGATGTGCTGACGCCGTCACCAGGCACGGACCCGGGCGTAGATGTGGACTTAGAGAGCGTCTGCGCGGAAGCGCGCGTGAGAGACGGACGTAATAATCTGGCAGACTCGATAGATCGCTCTAGTGATACCAGCGACGCCCACGCGTTTGGTTCCTGGTACGGCGTGCAGAAGGGGGCACCGTGCACCGACGCCGCGGTGGCGGGGATGGTTGCACTGGAGCCTGGTGGACAAGTTGTCAAGGTATTTTGAAATTCGATTGTATATGCACGGCCTGATGCTTGGTTTGGGACTGAACGGGTAGCATCAGGCTGCGATATTGTAGTGGGGCCTGTGTTCAATCCGAGGACCTTTTTGGCGAAGAGCAGGAGCGTGCCGATGGGGTTCAGAAGCCGTGTTGCTCCATTGGCGCTGAAAGTCTCTTTTGTTGGAGGGGGCGATGTTCTCGTTGCGTCGGATGCGTCGGTCCGGTGACCTGAGCTTGTATGTGTTGTGTTGGGATGGATAGAGGAGGATATCTCTGTGGCCGGAGAAAGGTCTGCACTGCACCTGGTAGTCGAGTGAATGGACGTGGTACATCCTCCAAGCGCGAAGCAAGCATACGCAGTGCGGACTTCCGGCGTACATCCATCACTTGCCGAACTCGTCATGGGCGTGCCAGTATGTTTCGAAGTATGGTGAGTGGAGGTGTGGTGCGTCGAGCTCGCAATGTTCCCGTCACTGACCGTGGTGGAGTACCCAGCCCCCACGATCGAAATAACTTGGCCTGGAGAGACCGTCAGGTCCACGACGTCTTTCGTAGATGCGTAATGTGTTGCGCTGTGCGTCAAACTGGTGTGTGTTGAACTGATATGAGTTACACCGGTACGTGTTGCACTGGGATAAGACGTCGGTTCCTCAGTCCAGATGTCCCAGGGCGCCTGTCGAACGCCCATTCCGAGCATTTCAGGCAGCTTGGTGACCGCCGCGCTCGCCATCACGCCCTTCGCAAGGAGCATCGCGTCCACAGCGTATCCAAGTATCGCTTTGCGTCTACCTACGGCGGCATTTACCTTCCGAGTGGGTTCGGTTTTGTATTGGTCCTCCGAGGTTGTCGTCTGGCGCAGGATTCCGACCGTGAAGGTTGTGGTATGGCGATACTATAATGAGGTCAGTTGCGCTCATTCTTCCGCTATGTCGTGAACGGTTCGACGGAGACAACGGAATAGGTACGTACATAAATGTGGCCGCCGCCCACCTTTTCGCGAAAGGTGTCTGAGGAGATAGGGGTTGCTTGGGTGTATGAAAGCACTGTCGGAGAAGGTGTTTTGTAGACTGCTTGAGGATCGGTCACGGAGGCGTCTGGATTAACATCCGTGATCGGAGAAAGTTGAGCATTCGTTGCGGCCGTCGAAGAAGGCAGAGTCGAAACGGCATCGTTTTGCTGTGCATAGGTCAGCGCGCTTGCGCTGGTGACTTCCAGCAGACCATCAGCCGATTTCTGGCCAGGATTCTCAAAGGCATATGCCGCGTTCGGAGCTAGAAGCGACAGCGTGATACCGGTGAAGATTCGGAACTCCATGGTTGTATAATCAGTCCTTGGATTAGTGAAAGACAAAGCTCATGAAATAGAGGTTTATAGGTCAATCACAGAACTGGCATCAGGGTAGACTGTTAACAGCTGAAATCAGAACAGATATCATCGGGGTACAAAGAAAAACTCGTCAACATTTAGAACAGGCTCCCAAAACCCAGTCACATTCACAAGAGATGCGGCACATGACAGCGCACTGCAATGTTGAAGAATATTTATTTTGTTAGTGAAGTCATAGTGTTAATCATAATGCGTTCCGTTATTTAGGCCCTTGTTGTCCTTGTTGTCCTTGTTGTCATCGATACCCAATGGCGGTGACTTCCAGCTTTCTCTGCTTTTGCCATTGTCTCGTAGCAGGCGAATGTGACCGTTACCAATGACTGGCGCCGGGAGCACATCACCGTTGGTTCTAGTCGCCGCATTCATGTTTGCATGTCGTTCGGGATGCGTCCGCTATCCAAACGTTTTCCGGGTCCACCATGTCTTGTGCTGGCACTTAGCCATCAAATGCAATCGCATCGCCGGTGTCGAAGCAGTTGCAGTCTTGTCCAGTCCGCGACCTGCGAGTCTCCAACGCAGCCATCTCCAGATGGCGCCCAAGCGGCGTTCTTTCGTAGCGCAATGTGGAAGTTGCGCTGATGCCAGCATCGCAAATCGTCGTCTCTGCATACAAACATCGACTTAAGCCAGCCAGATAGCACCCTGAAACCCGGGCGCCGCTGCTCTTCAATTGTAGTTGTCCTTTCCCACCACTTACCCCGCCGCAACACCCGCATTCGGAATTCCACCCGGCGTCTGCGACATGGCCGGCTCCGGCGAGTCCATCAACCTCTTGGCCCCACGTGGCTTCCGACGTCGCATGCACGGCAGCGACTGGAGTATCGATTTCCTGCCGGCTTCGCGCCTCTTTTCTGAAATGACGAAAAAGGCGGCCAACAGGACGAAGACGGCGCCGAGCGCGGGCGCGACGATGACGCCGGCCTTGGAACTACCAGACATATCATCCCAACCGTTTGTCAGACCTTGATCGTCGCGACTATGGAGGATGCGGCCGATTGCCTTTGTGGTGAGGACTGGCATTGCGAAGGTTGGGGGCGCAAGGGCGAGCAGCGCGAAAGCCACGAGGGGAAGTAGGGACGAGAAAGTGGCGAGCATGATGAGGGTATGCAGGTGAATCGGGTAATAGGAGTGATTTCAGGTCCCAAGAACGCTAAGGATACGGTATAGATGAGGTGGGATGGAGAAGGGCGACAAGGTAGAACAGCGCCCGAGAAGGCTGAGAAGTGGGAGGTGAAGATCAGAAAGTCGGACAGCAAGAACGGCACGTCATGCACGCGATCTTAACAAGCAGCCGCGCAGCAAGGTCTTTAGCAAAGCCTGCCCTGGCCTTTCAGCGCAGGCCAAAAAGCTAAAGCCAAGCTGCGGCCCATGGGACTCAAGATGGGTGGCTGACTGCGATGGATCGGGGTGGAGTTTCTGTCTTTCTGCCGTCTTGGTGGTTTGTAAGCTGAGCTGCATCTGTGCATCGCCAACTTTGCTCCCGTTCGCTATTCTGCCGCCCAGGCCTGAAATCCGGCTTGTTAACGGCGCAGCAAACGTGCTAATGGTCGGTCCGATACAATGGCAACGTGTCTGACGGCGTTCGTTTAGGAATGTTGGCGTCTGGAGGCTGGATGTCATTTCACGGCAGAGCATGGCCTTTCCCCACGCGGAACCTCGGTCTCGGTCTCGATCTCGCCGGCCGGCCTGCATAAACTGTGACACAAAAACGCCCCAAGTGTTAGGATCATGTAGAATCAAGTACCGATGTATTCACTGCTTCAGAACTTCACAATTACTCTTCGCATCCTACTGCTCCGACATGTTGATGTCTGCAATGACCGTGGGCGAGCATCACGAATGAATGACGTCGCAGGATTGAGTCTTACTCACTGACACCTTTGTGCCCAAGGTCAATGCGACGCCAGGCAATCAATCATGTGCAGACTGTGCCTTGCGCACCCATTCTTTCATTCCCAACAATTGGTCAACTCGCCTGACGGTGACAACGGCAGTGTCTTAGCGCAAAGTACTCATGGTGAGATGCAAGGCATGTTCAGAATTCAAGGTGCATGTTTGGGTATTGTAGTATGCCAATCGCGAAGCGTACGACTGTGATGACATGCCAGCAGTTCATCCCTCCAAAATCTGGCACGCTTGTGATTGATGCTGGAGCCATTCCTGCTTTCTCTTTCCATTAAGCGATCCCTGTCGCCAGCTGTGAGAGATTCCTGTGCCAACCCTTCGGATGCTCGTTGCTGTCGATCCCGCTGTCGCGCTGGCCTAAACGTGGGCAACGTGAAAGCCGTCACTTCGTTCGACCGCAATTCTACGGCGCCTGGCCGTCGCTGGAAGATTCCGGCAGCTTTGTTGAGTAGTAGCTGTGCAAGGTCTTCTGGGTCGCTGCCATGTATCACGTTGAAAGAGCCGTCTTGAGGACGTAATTATGCTTTGGCCGCTCAATCCGATGGCACGATGATGGAAAATCATTGCCATGATCTCTGAGGTAGGTTCTGAAGGGGCTCGTCCATCTCATAAGTTGTGGCCGGACCAGTGGCTGTCGATGCCAATGTTTGCCAGCTTGCCTCCATCTCTAACATCGCAGTGCTAGTCGTAAAACACTAACCAGAGAGGCCAGCGGTTTGAAGATAACAAGCCCAAGCACGTTCTTAGTCTTGCGTCTGTCATGCTATTAGCACATATCCAAGGTCCTTCTCTTCTTTGCAACCTTCACTCACCTCAGGCGGGTTCCCGACCGGATGCACCATCTTCTCTATCAACATCGCCCGGACCTTCTCCTTTGGCTCACCGAGCCCGATCGCCATGTAGCTCAGCAACGGCGGGTGTCCAACATACGACGCCAAGCTGTCACGGTGCAAATTGCTCGTCCACTCGAATTTGGTAGTATCAGCGTGTCCCGTGCCGACGTAGCGGGCTTGGAGTTGCTCGAGCTGCTGTTGAGTGCGAAGCTTGTCGGCCTGGAAAGTGTTAGAGGGTAGGATAAGAGGGCATAGAAGATACGAAGCGCACTTACCATCTTAAAGAATGCGCGCACACAAGCTTTGAGGGTCAAAGTGTGAGATCAAGACAACGCAAGTGAGTTTGCCATGGTTTCGCGATTAGAGATGCGCGCAGATCGTGCCTATCGATATGAGTCACGTGCCATCGACCCAACATTGAAGATGGGACGAAAGACTACACTCACATCCCAATCATTACCAGCACCCCAACACAGCGCCATCATACCTAATACCAAAAGAATGGCAACCTCCATCGAAGAGTCGGCCGCCCAGAAACCATACCAAAAACGTCTGCTACCACCAGCCCTCGCCTCCGCTTCTCCAAACGGGCCCATTAACAAGCTGGAGCGGTCGCCGGGCGAGTTAGCAGCGCTTGAAAAACGCAAATATGAAATTCTGCAGTCGATGACCAAAGAGCAGATTGATGCTGCTTACTCCGGCCAGGCAGTCAAGATCAATGAGCATTTGCAGCGAAAAGTCAAGCGGAACGCAGAGATTGATGCGCAGTTGGCGCAGTTGAAAGCCGAACATGATATGGAGATGAGGGTCATCAAGGCGAGTTTGACGAGAAAAGCGGGGGATGATGGGAAAGATGATGGAGATGGCGACGACGACGAGGGCCGAGAGGAGAGAGAGGTTGAGATGACCGGTTGAGAAGCTGAATTCTGGCCCACGGATGTCGAATTTTGAGGTTGGGGATCTCAAAGCCCACACTCGCTCTTCCGCGGCCCGGCAAGAGTCTTGCTACCTCTGCTCCAAATGTGCCAGCTCGGGCTGGCGATTGGGAAGACGGCAGACTCACGCATTCAAGCCGACTGACAGCTATCCTTGCTTGATGCATGGCAGAGCCGACGGCTGGCTCACTGCAGTAGACAGAAGCCTCTGGACGATCCCCTGGGCTTAAAAGACCATGCTTTCGGTCTTTTCTTGCAAGAGTGCTGTAAGTTCTCTCCTACCCTTGGGAAGAACCACGGTCTGATTACATTCACTAATCTTCAAAGAGCACAGGCGTTGCATTCTACAAACCATCCTACCATTACAGCAATACTAGGCTCGTTCCGAGCATCATTCCCGAACAATCGGTTTCTGACTATTCACTAGCCACGACATCTACCGTGATGCCTTCAACTCGGTTTTGTCTCTGGCACACGCTCGGCAGTAACAATGAATGACAGCTGTTTGTTTTCATATCACGGGCCGGCATTGTGCACAGCCTCGGACTGATGCGAACAATGCCCAGGGCTGGAGACTTCACTCCGTCAGTGGCACAAGATCAAATCAGCCAAGAGAACATCAGCATCAAGGAGTTTGCCCATAGGCAACTACCCACGCTTCACTGGCCACATCATTCCAATTATATATATGAGCTATCTCAAGACTTCAAGTCATGTTTTGTGCCCGGTTCTGCTTTCTCAGGTGTCACTTTCGAAGGATGTTCCGTCACTGTTCATACCAATGGTCACTGTTTCAAGGTTTCACGCTGCGCTTCTGTTCTTGGGTTTTCCCCTATATATATCCCTGAAACTTCCGTCAACAGGAGATTCTTTCAACCAGTTCTTCCCACACCATCTCGATCTCACCTCGTTTGTGTTGGACACTGTGGCTTGAGGTGATCCTGCTACCACTTCAAAGACTTCTTTACTACATCCGACAGAGTACCTCCCGTGATGGATCAGCCACTTGGGAACAACGGTAGGCGTGGGATGAACAACAATCCTGGGCAGAACAACGGTCCTCGACAGCACAATGGCCGTGGGCAGCACAACGGTCGTGGACATAATAGCGGCCGTGGACGTCGTGGTGGTGGTGGTGGTGGTGGTCGAGGCGGATTCGGAGGGAGGGGTCGAGCTGGATACAACAGCAGTGATAGGGCCCCAACACCAGCGCAACCTTCGTTTCCTTGGAAAACCAACGTTCCGGAATCCGAGCAAGAAGCTGTATTGGCCAAAGTCAAGAACTTGGTTCCCTCGCGCGACACCCTCGAAGACCACACGGTCTACCGGAATTTATTCCAGAAGTTTGGCTTCACCCGAGCGGGCATCGAGAACTCTCGCCGTTGCAAAGCATGCAACACCAGCAAGCTTCATATCGAGGAGGAACAGCCTTGCGAGTCGGCTGCGGATGGTCTTCACCAGTTCGATTCATTCGAAGATGCGGCTGGCGACAAATTTCTCGCACCCGCCATCGATCCCTCGGTCAAGAAACGGGCGTTCATCGTGATCGACGGCGAGTTCATACACGTCTGGCCGACCGGTAATACTGCAGAAGCCCACGAATCGGTCGTTGGAAAGTTCGCTGCCGTTGATGGCCTGACGGGCGAGGTCCTCGTGAACAATTATGTCAGACCAGGGCCACCGCAGCGCGTCAAAAGTTATCAGACAAAGTACTCCGGAGTTCGAAAGACTGACGTCGATGATGCGGAAAGTCGGGGCGAACTGATCATGGGTCTCTCGCAATTGCACGAACAGCTCGGACGCTATATCGATGAGGATACCATCATCGCCGGCCACGCCACTCACAACGACCTGAAGAACGCGAAGATGTGCCACATGCGCCTCATCGATACCCGGTTGTTGTACGAGTATTCCGGCAACGGCCGTTACCCAGGTCTGAAGAATTGTCTTCAGAGTTTGTTGGAAATCACTGTTCAAAAAGGTCTCCATGATCCTCTGGAAGATGCTCTGGCCACCCGTGAGCTGGTCCTGCTGAAGACTCGCTCCGCCCAGCACGTTGGAGGAGAAACATCAGCTCAAGCGACGGCTGTGCCGCAGGGAAACACTCCACTTGGAGCCGATCAGTCGAGCCAAATTATGAACGTGGCAACACAGACAAGCGATCCCAACATGACGTTCACAGTTCAGGGCGACTTCAACGCCACGGGGACCACCAATATCGGAAATCTGACACTGCAGCAAGCTGCAAGGCCGCCCCGCCGTCCGGCTAACTACATCAACCAAGATTCTGTGTGACGAATTCTTCGGAGAGGACGCCGCGCATGATCTTCACGATGGCGACTGACCTTGAGCCTGCACCCCAACCCCCTTCTTGCGTCTAAGATACGGAATCGCGAAGAAACAAAATTTTCTTTCCCCAGAACGGATTGATGCTCATTACACATTTTCGCCTGATGGGGCCGTGCCACTGGTGTGGTGTATTCTGGAAACTTCGCTCGTTAGCACAATGGTCCCAGTCGTTCTGGATGGCGGGGAAGCCACCGCAAATATTGATGCCTTCCGAGTGCTGTCGGGCGTGCTTCGACATCAGGATTATAGCACGCTCTGGGACGGGCCTTCGACGCTGAGACCCACGTTCAAGTCAAATACAACTTGATGGGAGGTATACAAGATCCGCGCGGCTGACGGGTTTGATCCCGGCACAGTCGGGATGATGAATGCAAGGGCAGCCAGAAGAGATTTGGAATCGCGTTCGATAATACGGAGCTTGTCGTACCCATCACATGATATTGTTTGATGAGTTTCACTAAGCAGACTAGATTTTAGCCCGAAAGAGGACTCCTGAGTGAGCTGTCGGAATTGAAATCTTGTACAGGATAAACTCTGCGATAGTCGTAGCTCTGCTTCCATCACTGTTGAGAGCCTGCCAACAGTATTGACATCATTCATAGCTAAACCGTAGGCCGGAAACCCATCCTTTTCTTGGAACCGTCGATCGCCCGGTGAAGCGTGCCATTGCGTAACAACGACTCGGTCTCGGCCAGCGAAGCTCCCGACGGCAGCACTTCGTCAGCACGATTTTCGCGGCGCCAATTCGTCCTTTTTCGAAGCCAGTTTCCTCAAGAGTCGCCAGCGAGTCTTGGCAGAACTAGTCTCCTGCTGCGCACTGGAATTGACTTCTTGGGTCATAACGCCCAACGTGACGAGACCAAAGGATTTACTCTAAGATACGTGTAAGCAGTGACCACGTTTGCATATAGTCAAACAAAGATATTGCTGTACCTCGTTCGCGTAAACCCCGGTAATCACACTGCCTGGCCTAGGTCTCATCATCGTTCTGCGGATCGGCAGTCTGGTATTAGCTTTGCCTCGAGCCGTGCAGGCTTTGTGGCGGCCAAAGTTCGTGGTGATCTGATTCCACTGTCAGCTGTCACGAACACGTGCCCGCCGTCGCAAGAGGAGCGCACCTTTAATTACATCAGACCGGCCGTGTACATGTTCACGACAAAATTATCACCGTTTTCCACGTCGCTGCCAATCTCGATGCTCTCAATACGCTCTCCCCCTTTGCCGTCGATCTGAAAATTAGCGACGTCGGACCCGACAACTGCTGGGATACCAACGGCACAAATGGCTGAATCTTGCCATAACTGGTTGAGGTTATCATCACCATAGAATGCGACAGATGTGATGTTTCTGTGCCCGAGATAGACACGGACTCCTCGTAGCGAAGAAAGGCCCCAGCCAGATACATCGCTAAAATCAGCCCAGGTCAACGGGCGTACTGTGTATTGCGCATGCTGATGAAGCCCGTCGTATTCTGGGTTGTTTAGACCCATGATCGAAGGTGGGATGGAAGGGCACCAAAGTGCGTTTTGAAGAGTAGAAGATGCTGATGCTGGTGATACTTCGTCAGATTCAGAGTCTTGGACCCAGTCAGCCCTGAGCATGACAACTCTGAAGCCCTGCTTGAGTCAGTGAGATCCTAGCTCCTTTGCAGTCCTGGACGTGGTAGCCAGAGCACCGAGTCCGACCTGCAAGGTAGACTCGGGTTGTCAAATGAAATATCAGTGTCACAGCTCCAGGACAGACATCTTGGGCTGGAAAGAGAGGACTGACTTACATCAATCCTGAGGCTTAGCTTCGTGATCTGACCGGCAATGCCCGCCCCGGATAGCCTTCCAGTCATGACCCAGCCTTCGTGCGATCCAATCCATCCTGATTCACCCGATGGCCAATCGATGATCTGAAGTGCATGCAAGCCTCGAGACCCAAGGGGAGAGAATGAAACCACGAAGCAGTGTCACCCGCTGCGAGACCTCTTGCTTGCGATCTACAAAGTCGGTCGCTGTTGAGACTTCATTTTTGCTGTTGAATCGCAGACCTGTGATGTACGACACCGTCCCGAACTTGGTAACGGTCACCACAATGCTCTCAAGTCCCTCGGGAATGACAGTTTGCTAGTCCAGAAGCTACTTGCGGCCATCCCACAACCCTTCAAACTGGTCTTCATCCCACCGAGGGTACATGGCTTGCACGAAATGATCCGTGGTACGTCGTGTTTGAATATGGGAGCTTAGTCGCGATTCGGGCTGTACTGATACAGATGGCTGGCTCAGTTCCAGGTCAAGCACATTACAGATGTCCTCCGCAAGGCGCCAGATCCTTTTCCTGTTTTCAATTCTGGCCAGCAGGAGCCACCTCTAGTCCGTCTTTACATCCAGAGCCAATTGT
>UYJD01000004.1:1348507-1440282 GCA_900618795.1 Cyanodermella asteris | reverse complement strand
ATCGGTCCTTCCTTTGTCCGTGACACAGGCAAACATCTGCGAAGCTTTGAGATGCGCGTATTACTGAGCTTACACCCATACTGCTTTTGGCCGGATGTGCGAGCACTCTGTCAGCATGGCTGGAGCCTGTATAGCTCTAGATGGGACGGTAGGCACGAATGGTATCACCCACAGCGTTACCAGGAATGTCCTTGTTGAAAGCATATTACCGCGTGTCAAAGTCTTGAAGAGCTGAAATAGTAAGATCAGCATAGCGATCTGACCGGTGGCAAGGGAGGCGTAGTTGGAACTCATGAATCACATGCACATGTGAACGAATTGCACTGCGCAGAAGAATTGCTGACTTGGTGGAACAAGTAAGCATCCGACGCTCCGTTCACCACGTGACGTGGTAATCAGCAAAGGTTTATCCCAAAGCTTCCTCAACTTGGGACCCACAGTCATCTTCGAGCCACTGCCGACCCCACGATGTTCGGGAAAGCAGTATGACCGATTAGTCAATCCAGAGCGAGCCCTGGTCAGCGGCGCGGATGTAGCTCATGGCCGAGTTTCCGAGGAGCAGAACCCGGAAAGCCGGTCCAGCTCACAGAACCTCGACACTTTTCGAACAGGGCAACCATTGATGAACGAAGGCTCTGTCCCGATGTTACATACTTCTTGACACTGTTGTAAGGATAACAAGGATACTTCATGAGTTGATCGATTGCAGACTCGGGTATACTTCCCAGGCCAAATTATAATGAATATACTGCTATGTGCACCCTCCTCTTCCAACCACTCCATCAAATCACCGCTCATCCCTCCACCTCCTTCTTCGCCTCCTCCCACCTCGGCTCTTCCTCCGCGCCGTCCGGCTTCTGCACCCACCTCACGACGCCCTTCCCGTCAACCCCAAAATAGCCACCCGCCTGCCACCGACTGCCCGTCTCCGTCGGCCGGTTCCAAATCCCCTTCTCCTTACCCAATGCATACAGCGACGCGAAACTGCTGTAGCTGAGCACGTGCGTCCAACCCGATGGACCCAAACCCCAGTCAGCGTGTGTCTGGCGCGAATCGTCGATGAGGAGCTCGACGTCGCCAGCACCGCCCACCTCGTTGAGCCAGGTTTGGGTGTGGGAGGGGCTGGAGTGCGAGATTGCAATGCAGCGAATATGGGGGTTGGCAGAGGCGAAGTCGCGGAGGGATATGAAGTCACGTTCGGCGACTGGGATGGGTCAGTGGGAATGCAACATGCAGTACAGGGTATCCTCAGGTAGGCAGATAACTGGTGGGCTGCCAAGTCAACAGTGTAGAAATGCACTTACATGGACATCCGCAGTGTCGCATAAAGTTCACAATTGCTGGTTTCCCATCAGTACGCGGGAACTTGAGGATACTGCCGGATGGAGCTTGCTGGCCGGACTGAGGCACAGATTTGAGGTCAGGCTTGTAGCCGCCATACGTCCAGGAAGTGAGCTCTTGCATGAAAGACATGGCGGAGAAGTATCTACTGCGGCGAAGATGAGATTACAGCAGAAGGATCGATAGAGATAGTTCTTGCGGCGTGTATTGACAGGAGCATGATCAAAGAGATAAATACAAACGTGCATGGAGATATGACATCTCCTCACAACGATGTTCTGGGCCGATGAGTTCGTCAAGCTCCGTTCGTGCGTCATGGTCGAGAGCGGGATCGTCTCGAGATCTCACCAATCAGATGACTTGCCGTTGCGATCATTGACCAAGCTTGGAAACCCTGCTAGACTGCCAGAGTCAGCGCAAAGGACTGTCGCAGTCTGGGATACACAACGGCACGCGTTCGCCGTTCAATATGGTGTTGTCCAGGTCTACGTACTGCTGAGCAGTGCACCACACAAGTGCGGCGTGGCTCGATTAACGTCGAAGTAGAGCCTGCATTTCCCTACAGCCCGAAAGCTTATCAATCCGTCGCTTCAGCGTCGTTTTGGGTGCTTCACTTTCAGTAACGAACAATCTGTCTCGCGAAATACCTTGAACGGCGGCGAAACAGTCTCTCTTTGACGTGTCCTGTGGAACACGAAGGTGCTGCCACTTCCATTCCACGCGATCCACTTGTGTGCAGAGCGCTACATGACATGGATGCGTCCGTTCACGAGTTCTTGAACCTCAAGCCATGGCAGCAATCGGGTCAAAATGAGAGGAAGGGTTTCTGGGGCGCCTCGACAGACCCCAAGCTGGTATATCCACGACTTCCAAAGCGCCATATAAGGCTTCTTCGACTCAACGGCTATGCTCCTGTGCATGGGGTCGATGGCATCATAGAGAAGGGAATTTTGGACGCTACTATCAAACTAATCCCACTAAGTCATGTCAGGAAAGGGTACGACTTCGTGGCATTGTCCTACGTTTGGGGCTCCAGTGCAGGTAGAACTGCTGGGATAGACAATCGCATGTTTCTTACTACGGTCGACCCTTTGACAGGTGAGTATCGGGCGAGGATGGACAAGTCAATTACACCAAATTTACACGACGCCCTTCGCCAGCTATTGAGTATCCGAAATCAGCTCCCAAGGTACCTTTGGGTAGATTCGCTCTGTATTGACCAGTCGAACGAAACCGAGAAAGCGGCTCAGGTGGGTCTCGTGACGGAGATTTACTCAGAGGCAAAGCTCGTCATTTCCTGGCTTGGTGCAGGCGATTATAAGGACGTTCCGCGCATGGGAGAAGTCTGGCGGGAACTCGGATACTTGGCCTCTCTGCGTTTTGCCCAAACACGCCCGTTGGCAGCACGGCTTAAGAGCTCATGGTCGGATTGCTTCCTGAAAATGCAGGCTTCGGGATACTTCACCAGAGCATGGACTTACCAGGAGGTTGTCCTCGCTCGTAAGGTTGTGCTCATGTATGGCCGCCATCAGATCGATTTTGACCATTTCGCATTGCTGCTCGGGCCGCTCGGGATTGGCGACTCGGTGGAGAAGCGCAGGCTTTGGTACAAGCTCTTTGGTGGACTGGAGCTGCTGGCCTCAGAAATCAGCAGAATAGATTCAATGCGTTCAAAACTGCGAAACATAACCAGGCCCCAGCAAGAGAGCCAGCGTCTTCTCGATGCACTTCTGTCAATCTGGGGCCGAAACTCCACGGACGCTCGGGACAAAGTTTTCGCCGTACTTGGACTCACAAACGCGGGTGAACTCATCAAGCCCGATTACACGCTGTCGACGAAGGCCGTACTTGTGCAAGCCGCGCAAGCATGTATCCGCCAGGACCGGAGCTTGGAAATCTTCCGGTATTGTGGTGTGGATCGTCTTCAAGCTGGAAGATTTGGAACTGACAGCGACCGAATTCGAAAGGTCGTTGTCACACCACGGTCGGATACAGCTGAAATATCGCTACCATCCTGGGTTCCGGACTGGACAGCTATCGTTGATAATCTTTCTGCTAACATCCTTCGAGAGCGGAACGCGACAGCCATGCCCACCAGTGCGTTGAGTCTCGAGCTGCCCGTCTCATTTCAAGGCGATACACTCATCGCATCTGGTGTTGCCCTTGGTCGTTTACGTGGCGGAGGCGAGTTTTTTCGAGTCCAAGCGTTTTTCGAGAGTGCTCTCCCCGATAGACATGATGGAGTACAATATTCCATGGAAGATTTATCTAGGCCTTTGAAGTCTGATATTAACGCTCTGCTCAATGATCTGGATGCTCCAGATGTTCAGAACCAGTTTGATTTGAGCATCCCATCTACTAATGTTCCAGAGACCCCTGTGTTCGGAGTCTACCTTCGCGCACGTGTCGGCGACTGGGCTGTCTGGCTGTTTGGCAGTCCGTCTGTCGTCGTGCTCCGGCCAGTATCCTATGATGGGCCAGACGGCCACGCTCGTAGTGGAAGAGATACTTCGTCAATGGGCAGGTTCATCTTTCTAGGAATGTTATCAGGCTCGACCATACGCGAGGTGGTCCAGGACATTCAACGGACAAATTTTGAATACTGGACTCCAGCGGAACGTTGGAACTCAGGCGTGAGTTGTATCTATGGAGACTTCGCCATTGTCTGACCACTTGCCTACCATGAGCTTGGATGTCATGCTATTGCGGTAGGGTATCCCAGTCTTCTGTTCATCATAACCCAAGCCCTGAGTCTATCACCCCAAATACGCCAATGCACAATCTTTTTCTCCCCCACGGAATCATTGGTCCACTCGATATTCCAATGCCAGGAGTCGGACCAGGTCTCTCCAGTATTAACATCCAGCCAGTGCGTACGTCCAGTTATGGTACTGAACAATGTTCCGTCGGCGTTGTGCGCTACACCTGCAGTGTCTTCATCAGCATACGTCGCGACCGCCGTCCAGGTCCTTCCAAGTGCAAGAAAATAGGCCCCAACAGTTCCTTTCGTATCCGTTACAGCTTTGCTGTTTAGACCATTCCTGCCGCCCTAGCTTCCAATATACGGAAGTAAGGTCTCAGCAAATCCAGACCCGTGATCGGTGATGCGGCTGTTCTCATTCTTGTGGACGAATGTGTTCAACGGCCACTTATTGGCAAGGTCTATGGTTGCCTCGACAGACGGCAATGCTAGACATTGCAGCCCGATAGCTTCAAGTGGCTGGAAGATGGAGCTCGACATCCTTATTTTTTGCTGACAATGGGAGTGTGAAGCAATTGGCAAAGAGGGTATTGAGCACATTTCTTCTCTTATGAGTGCGTCACCGTCATCGCCAGCATTGCACTGGACAAGCTTGCGTAAAGCACAGTTCGCTTGATGAGGATCTATGGACAGAGATCATGTGCAAGCAGATCGACGATACAGCGACCACTTCAACATCAATAGGAGCAAGCCGCAGGATGGACGATCAAGGACCATGAGGCGTGTACGGATAAGAGGACCATTGGAAGTCTACTGCCAGCTCTTCACCCATCATTCCTCCACGGTATCCCATGATGTACATCAGCTTGAAACTCTATGAGCACTCCTGGTGATACTTGGCAAGGCAAAAAAGTTAGTAGCACTTTCGGCGACCGATCCAGCATTAATGCCATGGCGTCTGCTTATAGGCACAAAGTCCAGTCAGCCACGTACGCGCGAGAACTCATGCTGGACATCTGTCTGCTTTTACCAGAGAGCGCAGTATGGTTGATGTTGCTTTTGTACAACATTCAGATGACTCGCCAACCACTATCTACCAAAGGTCGACGATGGTACCTCTTTCCACATCATTCGTATGCAGAGACTGCGTTTTACCACCAACCCTGCTAACATGAACAACCACCCGTGCCATACAGCTCTCCTCTGACGGCCAACCAAGCGCTGAGAGGATCACCCCACATCTGCCAGTCCGCCAGCTCAATCGCGAATCCAGCTTCGACCCACTCAAGCTTCCAATGCCATTCCTCCCACCACATCTCACCAGTCCTGACACTCTGCCACTTCGTCCGTCCGTCCACGCTACTGAACAGTCTCCCCTCCATGTCATATGGGCCAATGATGTTCCAGTCACTTTGGCGGTTAATCTCGCGAAGCTCCTCTCTCCTAGCTTGCCTCGCTTCCGACTGCGTCGCATGGTCGTTCAACGGCTCAAAGTCCTTCTCCCTATGGTGCTTTGCCACCATGCTCGCCTCGTCAAAAGTGCCCTCGAGGAATTTTACGGTCTGACTGAAAGTCTGGAAATAGTCTTTGACGGTCCTGTTTCCTTGATCGCCTCCTCCTCCCCAGACTCCGAGGTATGGTAGATCGTTCCGGACAAAGTCGGGGCCGTGCTCCACGATGCGCGTGCGGTCGGTCATGCACTGTGGACGGTTCCATTTACCGGTACTCTTGACCATGTCAATGGTGTATTGTTGAGCCCAGTATTCCAGGCCCATGCGGCGATCGTATGTGAAGGAGTCCTCGGAGCTGACCAGCGACATATTGGGTTTGTGGGTCTGTTTCCACAATATCTGGACTCTACGCCTGAAGTCGAGAGTTGATGAGTCTGAGATACGTTAACGGAAGCCGCCAGATAGAGGCGAGCACATTACAGGCCGTTTGAATTCTACCTCAGATCAACGTCCCGGGTGTATCTTGGCCATAATGATGCGTTGAAGGGCCTAGATGCCGCAGAGGCAAGCAGGGCAAATTTCAAGAAGTGATTCAGGACATCACGTGCTAAATCGATGCCCGTTTGCAAGGTTTGCAATGACACAAGCAATCTGCCACGTATTTGCAGGACTTCCACTTGGATCTTCTAATTTCGGACTAATTCAGTTTCGATCTGCACGGCAATAGACATTTGAACTAAGCCTTTTCATTTCGAGAGCTCATCACGCTAGACATTATTCTCAATTCATGACAACATGCCGCTCGTTGCATCCATGAAGCTATTTCCCTCACCAAACAGCCAAATCCGCAGTCAGATTCCCAGCGTCATTTCTTCCGATTATCAGTTGCTATCATAATCATCACTCGTCCTTCCAGCCTCCTCGTCGCTGTTTGTATCGAAAGGACGGTATAACTTCGTCGGCTCCTTCAACATGTGCACTTGAATCCCACGGTCGCCACCTTGATACACTCCCTCCAGGTCCTGTCTCGCGCAGTCCCGATGATCCGGCAACGTGAACGGATCCATAACGAGCCCTGGCGACTCCTCACCCTCCTCCCGAATTCCCACCGGCTCTCCATTCTCGTCCTCCTCGACTGTTCCAAAAAGCGAAAGCAGCTCCGTCAAGCTCATCTTCCCCTGCGAGCTCTCTCCATCATCACCCAAGGCCCTCTCGATATCTTTCATCTTGCGCGCCTGCATCTGCAAAAGCGTCTCGTCGATCGTATCACGCACCACCATGCGCTGAACCTTGGTCTCCCATTCCTGGCCGATGCGGAAGATGCGCGCGTAAGCTTGTGATTCGATGGCAAAATTGTACCAAAGGTCAATATTGATGATGCGGTTTGCTGCCGTGAGGTTCAGACCCGTGCCACCGGACTTCAGAGAGGCGATCAAGACTCTCTTTTCGGGCTGGTTGATGAAGCGGCGCTTGGTCTCGTCGCGCTCGTCGGATTTCTGCTTACCCGTGTACATCTCGTAGTCCCATGATTCTTCTTCACAAATGCGCTTCAGGCAGTCGCAGATTGCGATCCATTGGGAATAGATGATGATCTTGACGGGTGGTGGGATGATGACCTCTTTGCTAGCCGCCGTATCACCCTGTTCTCTCGCCTGATCCTCGGCGGTAGGACCATTTCGAAGCGCGCGGGCGCGAGCACGATCGCTTGCAGCTGAAGCCGCCGGATTGATGTATGCACGGCTCTCCTGGGCAAGTGTTCTGTCGGTCGCATTGCCAAGTCGCCGTGCGTTTGCTTCAGCAATAGTTCGAGCACCGGGCTGATTGCTGATAGAAGCATTAGCAAGTAAGATAGCTTGTCCACGATCCAAGTCTCCTTGACGAATCCACTCCTGAATCTGTGCCTTCACCGCAATGAGCTTCGAACTGGCAAGCAAGCATCGCCCATCCTTGACCCATGACTTGTCCTTGTTCTCGCGATATACGACCTTTTCCTTTTCCTTCTGGCGGGGACTCTTCCATTTCACCTTTTTCAGTTCGGATCGTTCGAAAATCTCATCACAGTCAGGGCACGGCATCCCAGCTCCCTCATTCTCGGCGTCAAGGACGTGCTCATCTGCATACTGCTCTAAACAATCCAGACAGAAGTAGTGCCCACAAGAAGTCTGCACGACAGGGTCTTCGAGCAAGCTGACGCAAATTTTACATAGCTTGCGTTTTGCTTCGACATCGTTGAGTCTGTCAATCGCATCGAGCACCTCCCGCCCTCGGGGTGCGTGTTGATCGAAGTCCCCACCGACGTCCATGTTCATCAGAGTCGTGTGCTGTCCCCCAAAGTGATCAGCATTGGCTTGAGAGAGAATGTCGCGAAGCCTTGTGAGCGCCTGATGGTTGTTGACGGTCTGGTCGTCATTGATAATGCTCACGATTTTTCTGCGATCTGAAAGTGTAAGGAGGTTTCTCAACGTCTCCCCACCTAGCAAGAAATGAGCCGTCATTTGACGAAGATGCGTCATGCACTTGAACACATGCTTGTAAATGACGACTCGATGCTTCTTCTTCAGCTGCAAGTTGATATCGGACGCCATTCGCTTCTTGAAGATGTCGTAGATGGCACGTTCGGTCCGGGAGAAGTCGATGTAGGTTACCTCGCGAGTGTGCTTGGGCAGATCCAGGATTCGCTTGTTCATGAAAGTCTCCTTGTAACTGCGGCGAAGCATGATTGCACTCAAGACCTGTTGTATCCGTTTCATGTGTTTCTTGGTGCCAGAGAAATTTGCCACAAATTGTTCACGGCTGCCGGCAAGTGGCACACGCAAGAACAGCAGGTAGCTGTAGGTTTCCAAGATGTCATTCACCAGTGGTGATCCCGTCAAACACCACCGACGGTCGGCTTCAAGCAGTTGACAGGCGCGTGCAGCTATCGTCTTGTAGTTCTTGATCGTGTGGGCTTCATCTAGGATCACCCTGTGCCATTTTACCTTGTGAAGAGAGCCAACGCTTGCTTTTCCTTCGGCGTAGAATTTCCTGACCTGATCAGGCGTGACAAGTTCGTTGGGGGCCTCTGCCCCATTCAGGGAGGAGACCACATCAGCATAGGAAGTCACCACGCAGAAGCAACTCTCGAGCATTTCTTCAATACCCAGGTCGCGCATTCGGTTTCCTTTCGTGTAGACCATAACACGAGGTCGGAATTCCGGGAGAATGTGCTTTTGAATTTGGTCAAACCACTCATCGACGACGGGAAGTGGTGCTACGATCAGCGTGGCTTGTGTCTTGCTCACGTCCGCAGGGGCAGCGAGCATCACGGCGATGGATTGCAAAGTCTTTCCAAAACCCATGTCATCACAAAGAAGCCCCTACATCCGATAAGCATGCTATCACAAAAACCCCCCAACGGAGTAAACTTACCCCATTTGGCCTGTTGGTTCCATTCTCTCTATTGAGCATCCATCCGGATCCGATCAGCTGATGATGTCTGAGGGTTGTCTTCAGGCCTTGGACTTTCCAATGGCCAACTTCACTATCTGGCTCGACAAAGCGTCGTGGAAAAGCTCTATGAGCTTTGCGCAACTGATCTGCGTGGTTTTCGGCCGCCTGACGATCGACCTGGGGCATATCGGCGATGAGGTCCATCAAAGCGTCTTCTTCCACACGATTTGCGCGTCTGTTGCCATCACTTGTATCACTCTCCTGGTCGTCACTCTCATCATCAGGATCACCTCGATCACCGTACGCGCGAGGAAGTAGTCGTTGAAATATGGTTTCTGCTTGCTTCTCCTGCTCTGTAGGGTACAGATGCGTATCGTCCTTCTTCTTCCCCTTCTTTCTGTTCGGATCAGTATTTGCAGCGTTGGCGTCACTCGCGACCTTTTTGGCTTTGGACTTCTTCTTGGCTGCTTTACTTATTTTCTCGATTTTGCTCTTCTCGATGTTCCTGAGCACGATAGCCTCAGTTGCTATCCTCTCATCAGCAGCGGGCTTCTTTCGTCTGAGATGGGTCGCCCGTTCAATGTGTTTGCTTGCCTGATCCACGAATCCGGGTGTCTGGCCTTCAAAGGTGTCATCGTCGCCGACAGTACTGGCGTTTGTCGACCCTTCGTACATGGACTCAGAGGCTTCTTGATCCACACGCTCACTGGGTGTCAGAACTTCCCTCCGAGCTCGATTTCTCTGCTCCATCACATTGCGAGCCCGTTTCCGTTCAATCTCTTCGTCATCGGTTCGTTTCCGCTTATTGTCCAATGCCTCCAGCCTCGAATTGATAGTCTCATCTGATTCGTCCTCATCAGAGGATGCACCAATCTGCCCAGGAACCCTGTTTGTGGACCTCGGTGTCCTGAAATCTTTGTTTTGTGAGCTTACGACCTTCCGTAGCTCTTTGCCCATTCCAGCCAGCATACGTTTATGCATTTGCATCATCAAACTGTCTTTGGATTGAATGCTTCGAGCTCCTTTCTGGATGTCTTGTGTGATCTGGTTCTTTGACATAGCTCTATCCGTACCAGAAGCAAGCGCAGGATCCACTTCAATGCTGGATATGATCGTTTTGCTGTGACTCGGACCCGCTTCCTCATATTGGTCAACAGTCTCGTCTACTGCATCCCCGTCGGTCAGGTCGATCGGCTCCGGACAGTGGATCTGTGCTTCGTTCGCGAACGCGGAGACTTGCGCTGGCCATTGCTGCGGAGCTTCCCAGTCTGAGTCATCTGCGGTGCCTGTAAGATCGATTGCCGCCGGCTTGGCTCTGGAGTGCGTGACGTGCTTCCATCCATCTACCTCATGGCATTCTGGCTTGATTTCAGGGGGCGGTATACTCCCAGATACGGCCTCCTCAACAGGCTCAGACCCCTCATCTGCTTCTTCTTTCACGTGCGGAACTTCCATTTCTGGCTGTATGTTGGACCTTGGCTCATCGTCGTCTACTGTCAAGTCAATAACTTCCAAAACAACCTTCGGGGTCTCGGTCGGAACTGAATCTCGAGCGCTTCGTTCGTGTCCAGTCATTGGAGGTATGGCTCTTGCTCCAGTGTGGGCACTTTGATTGTGAGTGTGAAAATTACTCGCAGCATGAGATCCGCGTATTCGTTGTTCTGCAAGTGTGCTCGCCTCTTCTGCATACCCGTCATGTCGGCCGTTCTCATGCTGGTCCGACATAGTATCGGACTCATCATCAGAGGCACCCTGCCAGTATCTCAGCGCATCGGCATCGGGGCCGGGTTCGCCATCCGAACTTGAATCGTGAGCCGCATTCGACATCGTGATTCTGTGCAAGTGATACCTCAAAATGCGAGCATCTGAGCTTGTAGAGATCGAGATGGCCGTGAGAGATAGAAGACGGAGGCGTGAAGCTCGTAGTTTCGCGAATGTGCGACCTTCAGACCGGAGGAGAGTTGTAGAAGGCGAGGCTAGAGAGGTGTGCTGGATTGTATGTTGATGGTGCGGGTAGCTTGGTGTCAGGTCCTCAATGTGGTAAAGCACTTCTGTGAAGGGAGCGGAGGGATGAGTTGTAGGTTTATATTAACGGATTAAGGTCTCTGTGAGAATGCAGGAAGCGCGTAGCATGAACATATGTGATGAAAGTGTAGAAATGATATAGAAAGAACGAGGGGTTATGGTAAAGCATAAGGAATATCAAGTGGCCTGCTGAAGTACAAGTGAAGACCAGGAAACCATGGACCAAAGAGAGGGTGGTGTGTCGCGGATGTTCTCAGCCGGGAACAAAATCTACAAGATGAAGCTGTTTCGACGGCTGGCTGAGGCAAGGTCCATTTCATTTGCGATCAAGCACAGGGATATCGCATATCCATCAGCAAAGTAGACCTCTCGTCGGTTCAGGGTGTTTCGGTGAGGATTGTCAATGGAGACTTGTCATGATGTCTATGTGGGACATCGCACCATAAGTGAAATGGCGGTGGCCCTCGGCAGTGGTGGCAGAAAGTCAAGTGGTGAACGTCAGCGACATGCTGAAGACGGTTGCTACAATTGGGAGCTGCCTCCTGAGCGCAAATTGGGACCAGCATCAGCGACAAGATGACCAGTACATATTCTGGACACGATAGTAGAGCTTCCGCATTGTGACTTCGAGGCCGTTGATCAAAAGTCGTTGTGTAGGTGTGATATCCAGTGCCTCCGCTAACCTTCCATGAACAGCTTGACTACTCAAGCTGGTCGACACTTCAAAACAGTAACGTCAGTTCCTTGAGCAAGGTGTATTGGCAAGTTCAGGGTTGATCTATAGGTAGCAGTAGGCGTAAGTGAAACAGGACTTGTGCCACAGCTTCTGGCTAGCTGCCTTGCTCGAGACACGTTCGAATACTGATAGCGAGTGCATCCATACTCGACCTTTGCCTGTCCTGCCTTGTGTCGGCCCTCGCTCATCTTCAACGACCAACTTTGCATTGATAGAGCCTAGCTTCAATAGCACCGTCTTGCCGAAGACACTGGAGAGGCTCGTTCTGTGACTTCCAAGCTGATCGAGAGGGCAAAACCTTCGAAAACGTGATCCGGCTTGGAGGGGCGATTGGAAGCACCTAGTAGACGTGAGAACCTCGACTCATAGTAGCAAGAGTATGCATGTGTGCGAAATAGTAAGAAATGCTGCTAGGCATGGACTTGTGTAGTAGCTGGAAATGCTCTGCTCCGACATGCTGAAGCTCGAACGTCAGAACCTCTATTGCGTGGAGCATTGATTATGTAAGCGCTCGCTGCCACGACTCATTGCTCAGATTTCAGGATGCAGCTCGAGAGATGTGGGAGTGAGGTTTGGCGCAGGCCCACAATCCGGAGTAACATGGGCAAATACGTTTATCAGTCCTCGAAGAATTACCAGGGCTACAGTCGCAGCCATACTTTACCACTTTGTGCCTCTAGGAATAGTGGAGTCAACATGACCATTACTTCCGCTATGAGAACTGGCACAAACACTACGCAAGAACCGCATCGTGAGCTCTCATCATAACAGCGGGCTACTCATTGCTGGGATTTGTAACTTTTGATCCTGACAGATAGTTTGCGACTGCTTCATATTCAAGCATTCGACGAGCACTTTGCACATACCCGCCATGCAGGTCAGCATCCATCTAAGATTGCTGGCCCGCACCCTTGGTATCGGTGATCCTGAAGACATACTTCACAGCACTCGCCTTGCCGTCCCTGAGGTTCTTCAAGCCAGTCTCAACACCATCAAGTCCACCAGGAACGACCTCCGGGTTATGACCCTTCAGCCATCCCTGTTCCAGGCCTCTTGCCAGGTACTTGAAGTACACATATCCAAAGTCCCTGTCCTCTTCCGTGGCGGGCTTCATGGCGTGGACGGCACCGACATACGTCAAAACGCTGTGAATCTTCCTTCCAGCGGGAGGAGCGATGTCCTGACCAGGCAAGACGGTGGTCATGCGGGCGCCATCGGCGAGAGAGTTATGGACGTTGGTTTGAGTCTCCTTGCCGGAAACGGCGTCGTAAGCGTGCAGGATCTTGTCGAGACCGGCGGCTTTGGCGGCGTCAGCGATGCCCTTCACGACGGCGCCGTCGCCGTTGCGGTAATCGATCACGGCGTCTCCCTTGGACTTATCGAGGAGGGACCAAGTGTGCTCCTGGCCTAGAAACCGTTAGCAACATGAACCTCACGCGAACAATCAACTTATTGAACATACCTCGACCAGCGACAGCGATGATGGGGTGAATACCCGCTTTCCTCGCAAACTGGATTACATATGATCCCACCGCCGACGCACCGCCATAGACAATCAATGGCGTCTTCGTCTGACTCGTCTGCTGACTCCTCCACGGAGCCGGCAGATCCAACGTCCCATGGTGGAACAAGCCCACCACAGCAGTCATAGCCGCCAACGGAATAGCCGCCGCTTCTTCGAAAGACAAGCTATCGGGGATGTGGAACGTCGTGTAGTCCCACGCCAGAGCGTACTCTGCGTACGAGCCGTGGGGCGTCAGCATCTCGTGAAAGGCACCGACGCGGTCACCGGGCTTGAACTCAGTGACCTTGGCGCCCACCTCGGCGATGGTGCCGGCAATGTCATCTCCCTGGTTGATCTGTCCCTTGTCGGGTTGCCAGTCGGGGTATTTCCAGTCTTTGGGGTTGCTACCTGAGACGGCGACTTTGATGACGACTTGGTGCTCGCCGGCTTGGGGGATGGGAGAGTCGACGATCTCGACTTTGGTGCCGGTCTTGATGACTGCTTCCTTCATTGTAGGTGCCATGGTTGTATAGTCACACTGGGCCTTCAATTGAGTGATGGTAAAGGTATCGAGGAGGCTTAAGAACAGAGCAGACACTGAACGGGAACTTGGAGAATTTCCATAGTCCCACGTCAGGCGGACTAAGCTACCTATTTATCAGTGGGATCCCGACCTTTGACCAGGGTGGCAAGCCAAACCGTTCGGAAGCACGATTGACGAGCACGATTGACGAGCACGATTGACGTCTTTTCCAAGAGGTCGCATTTTGTCATTGTGAAAATTGCTGAGCTCGAGCATGATTAAGCACGTTCGTTGGCAACAATTGGTTGCTTGGGAAGCTTCATCATTTGCAACGTTCGATTTGTTTGACGGACGGCAGGTTAAGTGGCGTCATCCAAGCATAGGCGAGCCTGCGATGTCATACAAAACTCAATCCCGGCAGGTCTTCGGAAGATGCTCCGCTTGCGGAGCTTGAGCCTCATTTTGCGTGAGGACACGGCCATGCACGGCCTCGATATGCGGCCGACCGCGTTGAGGTCACCGGGAACAGCGGACTTTAGCTGAATGTCCACCTGCTTTCAGAGACAGCTCTAGCGGGCAGGGCGGGCGAACAGGTCCTCCGTCCCCTGTTCGCGCCCCCTGGCACCGGTGATGCTAGCACATTCAGCATCACCACCCCACTTTCATCCTGGCAACTTGAAAATCTGATTGTGGAGGACTACAGTGCTCGATGTTTACCAATCATGATTTGACGGGCGCGATGATGGTTTACATCAGCGAGGCTCAAGAGCTTGAGGCAAGCCAGCGCCTTAGTCAAGAAACAAACTTACCAATCTACCTCGTTTCGAATTCGCTGTATGGCACAGCATTTTCACAAACCTCTGGCTTACCATTGTTTGTCCTCCGTAACAGAGTGCTGATGTGAGCGCTGGAGTAGGCATTGACTTGATAGGCACATAGAGTGCGTCCTGCAATTGCTATCGCGCACCCTGTGACTGTTCACATTGCTGATGAAGATCACCGGTGTCGGTGGAAACCATCGGCTGAATCCTCAAATCTGACCAAGTTGCTTTGACGGTGATGACAAGAATGATCGACTTCGCATCAGTCACTCCATGCCATCTATTTCAGTGCCGCTGTCCTCTGCACGATGTCCTCGATCTGCCGTCTGAACTGTGGTCTCGTCTCAATCGACAAAACATGCCCAACACCCTCCACAATCTCCGCGTGGATTCCACCCGATCCCGTCCCTCCAAGCTCAGCAATCAGCACATCCGCATGCGGCGGCGAGATCATGCGGTCCATCGTCCCATGCAAGACCTGTATCCTCTCCCTCCCCACCGAATCTCCCAACTGCTTCAACTGCGCCGCACTCTTGTGATGCCACCCCGCCGCGATAGCCTGCAAAATGAAGCCCTTCCTCGTAAACTCCACCCTGTCCTTGCGCTTGTCGACCTCGCCCGCAGCAAAGCGGTCTCTGTTATAAGGGAAGCGGCCCGGGATGTCATCGTCCTCGAGGCAGTCCGGCTGCCACAGCCACTTCTCAGAGAACAGTAAACGGGACGAATACTCGACCTGCTCATCCAAGCTTTTCGGAATGAACATGTTGATTCGACTGCGCAGGTTCTCCCAGAAGCCGACTGTGTTGACGAGGCGCGCGGCAGTACTGACTAGACTCAGCGAGGCGATCCGATCCGGGATCAACAGACCGAGTTCTTGGGCGATCATGCCGCCCATGCTGACGCCGACGGCGTGCACGCTTCGCGGTGAGTTCCAGCCTAGGTGATCGAGAAGTTCGATTAGGTCGCGGGCCATCTCGGACGTGGTGTAGCGCATGAGCGGCTTATCGGAACGGCCCATGCCGCGGTTGTCGAGGACGATGTTGGTGTATTTGTCGCCTGCGATGTGGCCGAAGTCTTTGCTTTGGCGTTGCCAATTGCGGTGGTTGGCTCCAAGACCCATTATCCACTGTGATACATGTCAATTGAAGTCATGAAGAGGAGTCACGGTGATCTTCGTTACCAATATATGTGTGGGGCCGGTACCATGCACTTCATAATAGATGTTGATCGGACCTCCTCTATCCTTGGCGACTGGGACATATCCAGATTGGGCGGGCTTGAGCGGAAAGGCGATGGTTTTGTATGCTGAATGGGCCTCGATTTGCGCAACGCTAAGTATCTCGTCGGGTTTTGACCTGGGTCGTGCATCAGTCCACCGCTTAAAAGCTCGAAGTGTAGAATGAGTCGAGACCAACATTTTTGCTGTTCACGTGCTTTCACGAAGACGCATGCGATGGTCGCTCGAGCTTCCTCAAACAACGCTCCACTTGTTTTTCGGTGCTCCTGAATGAGATCCGGATCTTAGAAGCAGGAATTGGTGGTACAACGGAAGATAGGCGATCTGAAATGCGGAAAAGCCTTATCAGGCGACGTCACAGGCTGTCCCGAACTGAAGGAAAATTATCTAGGAATGATGAGCAAGCCAAGCCTAGCGGTCGTAGGTCTTCTCTCGACAGGGATTCCGACGCTGCGATGTCCTTTGAAGGCGTGGAACGAGTGCGAAGTTCAGTTATGCAAGGCGGATTGGAAAACAGGATACTTGTGCAGCCGCAATGCTTTGTTCCTAGCGCACTTGGGAGCGGATACGCGACATCGGCGAACTTGAAACCGCCATCGCGTCACTGCCCAGCATACTTGACCATCTTTGTGAACGTGAACATATCCAACATTGATGTGAAGCTATAGAGCCCGGCAAGTCATTGTCCAAGAGCAGTACACGTTGCTGTCATGTTGGCAGCCTGTCCCTGGCGGACCGGGATGCCCTCAGAAATGCTCGTGCATAAAACATGGCCGATCTGCGCAGAAGATGCCTAGACACCATTGAGCCGCTAATGTCAAGGCTGCCAGGCCTTTTGGATCGACCCTGCTTCGCATGAAACAATCAAACATCGTCAAGAACAGCGCCATCTTCACCGAAAGCGGGCGCCTGGAAGGAATATGCGCTTGGATTTGACGGGTGACAGGGCTGTCACTTGCCGTATCGAGAGGGATGGGATGCTGGCGCTGACAGTTCATTCGCTCTGGGCGCAGCGCACATCTGCACTTCTGCGGGGCCGAACAGCTTCCGCCGGAGTCTAAAACTCCTCCTGAGAAGACATCATGCCATCCGCGCCAATTCGCTCCCTGACCTCCTCCGCTGCGAGTTTCCTACTCGCCCGAATATTGTTTCTTGTGCTGCACAGCCCTCGGCCTCCTTTTCGCCTTAGTCCTCCTTTGCACAGCTGTCGCCTCCTCTGCTGACACCGGCGCCGCCGTTCTTCCACCTTCGACACACCCTCTCCCGCCTTTGCCGCCCTCGCCGCATGCTCTTCCGCTCTCAGACCATACTATTATCCACCAAACACAATCCTCCCCTTCTCCATATAGCTACCGACTGGCCTACCCTGATGCGTCCGTACCAGCCTGTCCCCGCCATATAATGCCCGTAACACACCGTCATCGCTCCCGCCAGGCCGCCTTCTAAGCACCTCGAATCCTTGAGCGTGAAACGAGGCTTGGAAACCGATTTACAAGCGCCCCCTTCAATCATCCACGCCTATTTAGACGTCACCATGGACAATTTTCACGATACTAGCGCCTACCAAGGCATGGACATGATGGGACAGTCCGCCGACATGTTTGTCGGTGATTACGATCCCGAGGTGGACGACCAGGGCGGCTTCACTTATTTCCAGGGAGACGGATCCATGGGCGGACAGGATGCAAGCGAGGACCCCAAGAGACGGAGAATAGCAAGAGCTTGTGACATGTGTCGTAAGAAGAAGATCAAATGCGATGGAGGAATGCCCGCATGCAAGAACTGCATCAACTACAAGACAGAATGTGTCTTCACACAGGTTGAGAAGAAGAGGAATCCACCCAAGGGTGCCAAATACATCGAGGGACTCGAGAACAGACTTGGTCGCATGGAGTCCCTGCTCAAGCTGTCCGGCTTGCTCGGATCGGATGATGAGCAGACCGACCTAGCAACGTTGGAAAAGCGCTTGGCGGACAAGGCTGCGACTTCTGGCCAACAAGGGCACCGCAATGGAACGCCGACCGAATCGCCCGAGTCTGCGGATGTGGCAAGTCGTACGGAGCGCGGGGACGGAAGACAGGACACTCCGAATCGCAAAGACAGGTCCCGTTCCGGCTCCCGGTCACCCAGGAACAAGAATACTGAGGACGTGGAGGCTCTGTCAGATCTAATGTGCTCGCTGGTTACAAATAATCTGGGAGAGTCACGATATATTGGTTTGTGCCATCACAGTCGTGGTTATGGATTCAGCTATTCTAACGCTCGCAGGTTCATCATCCAGTTTCTCCATATTCTCACCAAAGGGCATTCAGTGGGTGAACGAAAAGACCGGCGATGATTCCTTTGTGCGTTTCATCGAACAGGCCGCTGAGGGCGATCAGTCACAAATCGTTCTCGACAAATGGAAGCCCGAAGTGTTTGGCGACATCTTCGGACGCCGCCAGTTCAGACCTCTTCCTGCGCTGGCAGAGACTCTCTCACTGTTACGAGACTTTTTCGACAATTTCAATTGCATGTTCCCGTTATTCCATGAGCCTACGTTCATGCACTTGGTCCGTCGGCAGTACTCACAGCAACCGTATGAGGGAACTGGTTGGTGGGCTTGCCTGAATGTCGCACTGGCAATCGCGCACCGGCTGCGCGAGATGAGCAATGTCGCGACCATGGATGAAGAGTCCAAAGCTTGGGGTTTCATGAAGAATGCGCTGGGAGTCTGGGCTGATTTGACAATCAAGAACACTGATCTTCTCAGCGTACAAGCTCTACTCGGCATGGCTCTCTTTCTGCAAGGCACGCCAAATCCTCAGCCTCCCTTCTTCCTTGTTGGCGCTGCTATTAGGTTGGCGCACAGCATTGGTCTTCACAAGAACGGCGCTGCATTTGGTCTCAACCCTGTTGAGGCCGAGCAGCGGAAACGTGTCTTTTGGATCGCGTACATTCTGGACAAGGATATCTCTCTGCGATCTGGTCGACCACCCGCACAAGACGATGACGATATGAATATCGATCTGCCGAGTGAGGATCCCACGGATAATGTCGGCAATGTTCCGCACAGTGACGGCAAAGGCAAGACCAACATGTTTCGTTTGATGTGTACCTTTAGCATCATTCAAAGCAAGGTCTACAAACGACTGTACAGCGCGCGCGCAGCCAAGAAGACGGACGGCGAGCTCCTGAACACCATTGGCGAACTCGACAAGGAACTTGAAGATTGGAGGGAAAGCATTCCAGCCGAGTTCCGCGCGGACCATGATATTACAGTCAGTCATGGACCTCTAATCCTCCATATCGTAATGTTGCACTTTGCATACTACAACTGTTTGACCACGATTCACCGAATGTCAGTTCACAACGGATACTGGAGCTCGAGGCTTTCGGATTATGCTATCCAAGGTCTCAATGCCCGGCCTCTCAACCCGCGAGTGTTCAGCTCCGCATCAATATGCATGGCCGCTGCTCGTTCGTCGGTACACCTTGTCAAGTACATCCCACAGTCCGATCACGCTTGTGTCTGGATGGTCTTGTACTACCCAGTCTCCGCAGCTGTAACACTTTTCAGCAACATCCTCCAATCACCCGAAGACATCAAAGCCCGAAGCGATTTGCGCCTTATTCACAACGTGGTCAACTTTCTCTCGGCATTGTCGATAGATGAGGAGACGGGCCACGTCAAACGAATTCTAGGAGTTTGCGCCGAGTTTGAGCGACTCGCGCGTCTTGTTCTCGAGAAGCAAGAAAAGGAGTCATCAAGCAAGCGCAAGAAGAAGGCGACTGGTCCACCAGCAGAGAGTAGGAAATCCAGTACGCCGGGCGCATCAGCTTCCGTCAAGGCCGAGGTGCAGCGCAAACCCGAGAAGCGCGCGCGACAGAGCAGTCCACAGCCTAGCCAGAAAAGTTCTGGAACGCCCACAAGCGGATCCGGTGTGGACAGCAAGGTGAATACTCCCGCGGACATCAACAGTCAACAGATGTTCAATTCCCCCATGCCCGCGTTCAACAGTCCGTTGGAATTCACTACGTCTGCAATGAATGGAGACGTCACTGCCGTTGCCGGCAATAGGTTCGGACCTCCGGGCAACGCACTTTTCGAGCAGACAAGCGCCTTTCCAGACGTATTTGGAGGAGACTTTACAAACATCGGCGTCAACCTCGCAGGCGTAGACACGCAAATGGGTGGCCAAGAAATGGGTTTCAATCCCCAGGCTGACACCTCTGGAATGCCCGGAGATATGTGGACGATGCCCAATATGAACTACGACTGGCAACCTGGAGGTGGTGATCCCGGGGCATGGGGCAATTTCGCTCCAAACTTGGATGGGTCCCAGGCAATGCCGGAGGATGGGATCTGTGGGACGAATGGTGAGATGAGGTAGCAATAGGATGACTTGCCCGACTTGGACCTCTTCGATCTGGTGGGACGTGATGGAAACGACTTGATGCCTGCATAATGAAACTACGATGGGAGAAATCTACCTGTATATCAGATATTGTACACATGGGCGCGTCCGCCTGGAGTTGGGCGCACGGACTATGAATCGACTTGGGGTGTTGACTTGGTGAATGTAATATGAAGCTACACGCTCTCCTCCGAATGATAATGTTCATCATTCCAACTGCAGCTTGCCATGTAGTTTGTCATCGTCGTCCAACGGAAGAGTGACGCCGTGGCGGTTTGTCTCATTGAGTGGACTTTGTTCTGACTCTGACTTGTCTGTCACATTTTCGGACTGGGCCTAATCTCAACGTGAATTGCTATTCCAGCGCCTATAATACTAGTGACCCAAAGGTCATGATCCGCCCAATGCTTCGTTCTTTGTAGCCTCAAACCAATCTCATGGCCCAAGGAACGTCTCTATCTCATGATTCAGTCTCATATGACCACACAACAAAAAATCGTCAAAGTCATCAAGCAACACTTTCTAGACCGTCAGGACAATTAACCCAGGAGCACCACCACCACCTTCCTTGTCATCATTAACGAGAACCGATCCGGTCCTACCACGCCAACTGCTCCTTCATCTCCCCACACGCGAGCCCCGCACAAATCTCCATATCCTTCTCCGAAACCTCGGCCCCGTCGCCCTCGCCGATGCCCAGGCTGATCTTCGGCCGCGCCGGCCAAATCTCCTGCCCCTCCCGCTTCTCCCGCTCGTACCACTCCGTGACCACCTCGCGCACCTCCTGCTGGAACCAGAGCGGGCCCTGCTCCCAGCGCGGGTGCAGCTGGCCGTTGCCGAAGACGCCGCGGTTCAGGTTCGCCTGGGCGCCGTCGCAGAGGACCTTGTCCTCGGCCATGACGCGGGCGTACGTATCGGCGATCAGGTGGAAGTCTTCGTCGGATGAGTTCTTGTTGCGGTAGATTTCGTAGTGCATGGTCGAGAACGTTGCGGAGCTGGGGAGGAATTTTTGGATCATTATGAAGTGAGGGCTGGAAACACAACAGAGTTAGCAAAACTGTGAGAACGAAGGGGGAGGGGGGGAGGCATCTCTGATGAGTATTGATGAGATGGGGAGTTGGAGTTCAGACTTACGTGACCGACATGCTGGTGTTCGGAAAGTAATAGGTGCTGTTCACGTTGAACCCCTTCGCCCGCTGCTCCGGCGTACTCGCGTGATCGTGCTGCAAATGCCCGTCCTTGCCCTCCACGCTCGCCGCATCGATGGTCAAGAAAGTCGGCACGTCCGGATGCGTCGTCTTGCAGTGATAGCACTCGTTGAAGTTATCCGCCAGGATCTTCCAGTTGTAGTTGCCCTGCATCTCGTAGGTATGATCCAGCACGTAATTCGAAAAGTCGAACTGGTCGAAGCGTTCCTGGTTGTCGACGTTTTGAAACTCCTGCTCCCAGGGGATTTCGGGTTCTTCGGCGGCGTCCATGTTGACCCAGATGAAGTTTTTGGAGTCGACGTGCACGTGGATGGGGAAGAGGCCGTTTTGGGACTTGTCGAAGCCGTCCATGTCTTGGTATTGGGGCGCTTTGGCGAGGTTTCCGCTCAGGCCGTAGGTCCAGCCGTGGTAGCGGCACATGAAGATCTTCGCGCGGCCTTGTCTGTCCTCGACGACGGGATATGCGCGGTGGCGGCAGACGTTGTGGAAGGCGCGGACTTGGTATTGGCGGTCGAGCGTGATGATGAAGTCGTAGTCGGCCATGGTGTAGCGGAGGTAGTCGCCGGGCTCCTGGAGGCGGGACTTTGAAGTCACGAAGAGCCAGCGGCGGGAAAAGATTGCGCGGCGTTCAAATTGGTACATTTCGGGCGATGTGTACCATTGTGCGGGCAGCGCTCGAATGGGGGATTTCTCGGGGTTCGGTTTGGGTTTGGAGGGTTGGGGCGTGCTGCTCAGGCCCAGGTAGCCTAGAACTGCGGCCATGATGGATGTGTATGAAAAAAAACCAACACCAGTACAGTGGGAGTAGCTCAGATTGGGTAGGGATAGGTACAGTTCAGGGACACCTCCAGATTGATGGACAGGTATGAAATGGGTCGGTTTGGGATATGGAATGAGAATCTCAGAACAATGCTGGCCCCGGCAGCAGCATTCAAAAGATATACTCATTGTTCAACCACAAATGCAACTTGATTACTTATCGATATGGTATCTGGCTGCTGAGCGGCCTTTGTGCGATATCGTGCTTGTATACCTGATCTGAATGTGTAGTCCGGCAAGAGTAGGACCCTGGTCAAACAAATCGCGATATCGAGGGTAGCCCGCACCAAAGGCGACTGCCGGTCAGCCACGAGCATGCGTCCCAAAACAACACTTCAGTTGCGTCACAAGGTCCATGGGTTGATTGCAGATACGAGTCCACTGCCTGAGAAACAACCACTCATGGGGAAAGTCAGCCGGGATAGGGACGTCACATTCAGATAGCATGGTAACGTGCGGTGAAGACCCGTTGGCACAACCCATTATCAGGCATCGGTGCTAGCCATTCGTAGCAATATTTTTAGAGGGACGTCCACGTTGATAAGGCACCATCTGCACTCCAGTCCGTCCCAAAATTTGCTCTCTCGGGGAATGAGTCGCGGGGAAAAGTGGAGTGGTAAGCTATCAGCTCTCGACGATAGTCAGCTGGGCATGATTCGATATGAAACATGCTGACGGCCTCCGTTCGTGTCTATCAGAATTATCGACAAGCGTACCTGTGGTTCAGAGCTTTGACAGCTGGATCAAAGCGAGGATCTGTCCAAGTGAGGAGATCGTCGTGGCTGGTGATAAGTTCATTCACCAGTCGCCCTCGGCATTTCGGCGGATATGCATACACATTCAGCAGTCTCTGAGCAAACATGCCAATTGTGATTTCACATTATGGCGTACGTGATACCGCATGCATCCTTCTATTCGAACTTGAGATCCGGCAACAACGTTCGGGTAAGGTCCAGCGGGCCGCGTCAGTCGCACTTTGTTGCCCAAATAGGCAAGCTGCCACGACTTGTCTCGGTCTCGACCGACACCGCGATCAAGATCAGACAGTCGAACCGCCACTCTCATCACATTTGCGCACATTCATATTCGGCAATGCTTCACATGGCGTCCGTCGTTCGCAGGCCAGGCGATGCAGTACTTAGAGTCCGGGCCGGTCCGGATAGTCACGAGCGAGCTAGCAAAGGCGCGTTCTTGGGGGCCAGACTGTATTCAAGATCCTTACATTATAGAGTCGTGTTGAGGGCGCGCGTCCGTTAGAATCGCTACGCGAGGCGAAATTGTGGGATGCCCTCTACTCTCACGAGCGGGATCATCGGGTATCTCAGAAAAAGGTCATCATCAAAACATTCGGCTCATCAGTCTCATCCTAGGATTGTCTGCCATCCTTTTTCGTGCATCACATCGACCCAGTGGCCGTCCTGACCGCTGTCGAGACGATCCCACACCTCCTTGACGATATCTAGAGCTCGCAGGATTGGGCTCTGAGGTAGCTTCCTTGATAAGGCCAGCATGCGTGCCTCGATAAAGTACCGGTTTTGAACGACGTTATCATGCCTTGCGGCAGAGTCGTTATCAACCAGCGCTTCGGAGTCGACCTTATCCGGGAAGCGTAATTGGCTCGCGCATGCAACAAGCAAAAAGGGCTTGCACCGGCACGCACCTGACGACATTGGTATGTGTGCCAGAAGATTCAGGGTTTGGACAGCGATACTGGCTTGGAAAGAGTCGATATCACGTGTGTACCCTGAATGTTCGTCAGGGACGTTGAAAGGTAGGTTCCAGCCATCCCGGGACCCGTTGATACGCTCCTGGAGGAGATCGGGAGCAAGGCGGTAAAGTTCCAGCACACCGACCCCTCTGCACGCTTGTGCCATTCGGATCAAATCCATCTTGGAAGTTTCCGTGTCATCATAGTCTTGGATAAGATCCTCGGTTGGTATCTCGATGCTGAGAAGGAGTTGCTCCAGGTTTTGAAGCCATTTGTTGTCCATGTCTAGCGTCGGATCCTGACCAGAGGTAACGTTGCAAGGCGTGGTATACTTGTGCCGGCGTCTCGACACGCGGCCGACTTCTGCAAGGACAAAGTGAAGCTCCGTCGCGACGCCGTTCCACGGATGTGGCATCACCGGACTTTTCAGAGGTTGAGCTTTGAGGACAGGCAGACCATGACCGTTGAAGGGAGTTAGTTCCACCGGATCGACGAATGCGCCCAACATTTCCCAATACACCAGAGATCCAGCCCAAAGATCGCCCAGTCCTTCCGAGTCGTTCTTCAATGTCGCCGTGCGCAGCCTACTTTGGATCAAGTTGCGTGTGATGTGCAAATATTGCAAGCCGAGGTGAGTTCCTTGCTGCCAGCAAGCCGAAATGCCGAGCAAAAACAAACAAAGGAGGGCCTTGTCGGAATCAAATCGTCCATGTCGCTGCAGCTGCAGGTCCTTTTGCAAAGACTGCCACGCTTGACAGCGTTTGTGGATGCCGAGAGGAAGAATGTAAGGGTACCAGTTGGATATGTGTGCAATCGCCGCGCTCTGAATCGTCAGAGAGATTGTGGGGCAAGTGGACCACCACCGTGCGGCGAGATTACGAAACTGGTTCTGATTAGAGTCGAAGCAGGACTGTAGCCCGCAAACGTGCTTGAAATAATAATGTACAAAGTCGTCATCGGAGAGTCGACGCAAACTCCGCGGGCATGAAAGTCGGTATAGCGTGTGTAGTAGAGCGCAAGGACCGTTGCCACTCTCCTGCTGACGGCTTGCGGTCGACGTTGAGACCTTGTTTTCGGTGCCGGCAGGAGTTGTCCCGTTGGTTGAATCGCCAGACAGGTCGAGAGAGGGGTCTGACGTGAGACCTAGGTCATCGAGGGGTGGAATGTCGCCAGATACACGATCCCAACTCCCAACTGAGCCTGCATTGGAGTTCACTCCCTGTGGATCAAAGAGAAGGTCTGTATTAGGCATCGAGGGGCTGGTTTCGAGAAAGTTGGGATATGCAAAATGGGGCGTAGAAGCCGTAAGATCTTGCGCCATCAGTGCAGTGGCATCCTGAAATGCGAGTCCAGCATCCGCTTCGCTGAAGTCCATATCGAGCCAGTCTGGGAGCCTGGACTCGGCGTCGGACGTGTCAACGGCCATAACGTCATAACGCGCTTCACGAGAAAATGGAAATGCAGATTCATTCGAGGATGCATTGTTGCGACCACGAGAAGTCTTTGGCGTCGCGGCTCGGTTGGGATGGACTTCATGTTTTCGAGACCACTTGAGAGGTCGGACATATCCAGGGCATGAGAAGCCACTGCGGGTACAATTGCCACAGGCGCCATCGGCCTCGTCGCATTTGACCTATGAGAGTCAGTCTGTTGGTGAGAGGAATACTGTATTCCCCGCCGTTTCGCGTGGAGAACGCACCCTGCGATCCTTGCAAGTCTGACATCCCGACCGAGACTTGGCCGAGCCGCGCCCTCGCTTCATGTGAGGCAACGAAGTATGTAGTCGAGCGAGTATGCAGGACAGTGAATTTGGATGAGGACGACAGATCGGGATTGATATTTGAGCTCGTCCATGTCTATCAGAGTTTCGTTATCGGCCATGGGTCCCTGCGGGGTGGTCCATGCCAGCAAATGCGATTAAAGATAGTGGGCGCACTCTCGAACACCTCCGCACGGTGGACCCAATCGACTACCTACTTATCAAATCCCTGATGAGCGTCTGGATCATGCACGTTTCTGACTCGTCGTACGCGCGCCCTGCTAGCTGCCAAGGGAAGGTATGACGGCTGGAAATGTTCGTCGGCTACCGGAGGCTGACCTTTCTACACCCGACGCCACCCATTCATTGCACCCGCTTCGGGCCATTGTCAAAGCAGCTTGGCTCACGCTGACCCCGAGTTGTCTGCGCACGACCAGGCGACTGACTTGCCAGACTGCTTGTAGATGCCGACAATGTCTACGATGGAGCCGTACGACCCGCCGACCATGCAAAAGAAGCCACCGACGATGATGAAGCTCGCCCACCACACGCCCACCATCCGCGCCCATCCCCCAGGAGAAGATGGGCGAGGCTTCCAGTTATCGTAAAGCCACATTGCCCCGTATGGCTGCAGCGAAATAAATGTGCCGAAGAAGGCGCCAATCAGGGACACTAGTGCGCCGAAAGCCGGCACTGCACTTGCGATGATATATCCCGATACGACAATACTTAACACACATCCAAGCCATGTGCTCCAGTCGACGAAGCTCTTGGTCCTCAGATGCCTCGTGCCTCTGAGAAGTCGCACATGCAGGGACTTTGCGGGGATCTGTCGGCGAACAATATTAGCAACGAACGGTGAGACCCTGCCGTGGGACAGAAGCTTACATGGCAGACGAGCATGGTAGTCACCAGCAGGCCGGGAAGAGCCATCCCGTAGCTGATCTTCTTCATCACATAACCGGCGGACCCCAGAGCGGGTGATGAGACGTACGAGCCGCAGTATAGATACACCACGATACCGATAATCAGGTAAACAATGGTGACTACTCCCTGGCACAGAGCCACGCTCCGATAGCAATGCTTCGTGTTCCTCATCTCACCTGACACAGTTAGCGGGCTGTCTTTTGTTGTCTCCTGCCGGAGGAATATGTCGGCTCACTGATGATGGCAAAAAAGGCGGGAGTGCCAGCAAAAGCGAAGATGATGGACGCAGTGGCAGACATGGCTTCTGCAAATGTGGGACTGCCTATTATCTTGTAGTCCGAGACCCAGGGGCTGTCTTGAGGAGCAGCAGCTGGACGATCCTGCACGGCGGTTGCGATTGTGACTGAGAAGACTATGGTATGAATGAGCAATGCAGCTAGCATAGGGTTTGTGGCAGCACTTACCAGCAGTGAGAATGACCCCGGTTCCTACCCAGGCAGCCCAGCTGATTTTGGATAACGTTCGAACGGAAGAGAGCAAGAAGCCGGCCACGGCAGCTACCGCGATGAAAACTGCGGTGCATGCTCCATGATCTGAGAGGGCGTTCAATGCGGTCGATACCGAAACAAACGCCGACCCTGCGACGAACATCCAGTCTGGAACGGATCAGTCAATGGCAAGTGGTCGCGATCATCGCTCTTAGAGAGAACCCACATAGGATGAAGGCGATCATGAAGACTTCACGGCCGACTGGTCCAAACATCAAGCCTCCGGCATCGTCCAGGCCATAGACATTCGGGTGGCGAAGCTTGAAGCTTCCGATCATGCAGTCTGACCAGGTGGTCATTGCAGAAACGACCAAGAGAATGATGATGCCAGGAACGAGGCCGACTTTGTTGAAGGCGCTTGGAATCGACAGGACTCCGATGCCGATTTGTGTCTTCATCATCAAGACGCCAGTCCGTACCCAACCAACCTGGTCACAAAGTAGTCAGCTTTTTGAACATTCCGACCTCAATCTCACTCATGGCCTTCCGTAAGCGCACATACATTACGATAATCGGGGCCACTTCCACTGGTCTGGCCAAAGTCCGAGTCGCGATTTATCACTCGAGTATTCACAGCTTCAAGATCACTGGAGTCACTGGTCTTAGAAGCACAAGGTGGCCCGGACTTTTCAGCCGCCATTGGAGTCTTGACAGTGTATTCGGACATTTTGTGTATTCTTGATGCAGCTGTAACGCGTGGCCATGTCAGGCCTCTGGACGTGATGGTTGGACGAGGTTTGATGGTCGAGTTTTAAATCAAGGAAAATTGCGAAATGTCGTTGATGGGAATTTTTGTACCGCTCGGATATCCGATGTCGCCGGATTCCAACAATTACCAGGCGACGCGAAGCACACTTGACATGGATCAGAAGTCATGGCATCGTCACGGCACCTTGACACTGTGGGCAAAATAGCGATCCAGTGAATGAGCCATTCGCGGCAGCCCTTGTGAGCTCTTGGCGCAAATCCCAGCTGCGGATGCGTCCGCATTTTGGCAACCACCATCAAGGTCACTGAAGTCGGATGGAAGTCGAGAACTCAAGACGTGGAAGAGCTGGTGGTAGCGATAGATAAGAGTGAAAACACTGAGCCATTCACGTCAGGATAGCCTGATACCTCAAACCGGAGTCTTGTCGCGACGATAAGACACCCGATAGACGCTGTGGGGCGGTGGGTCGCTTCTTGCGATCTCGCTGGCTCGACGCATTGTAGTGCGGACTTTGTGACGTTTTTTTCTGCATGTTCTGCCATGATAATTGGGACGAGCAGATGGGCTGGTGGAGCAAAGACACAGCGTCACGTCGAGCCAGCAGCTCGTCGCGGATCTTGCAATTGCTCCTTTGCATCACTGCACTGTCCTCAAGAGCATCGTGACACTTCCACGAAAAAATTCGTGTCAGTGGCAGTAGCTAAGGCAGCTGTCTACCAATCGGGTCTCGCTCGACTCGGCAAGGGTTACATTAAAAGATAATCCGATGTGTCTGATATCTGATCGATGGCCGGCGCATATGCAGATACCCCAAACCAGGTATGCAAGATGAGCCAACTCACACGAGGTGACAATGTCGTGTGGTACAGAATACGGATCGGCGAACAACGAGTGGGGTCAACATGCAGATGCCACATTGAACGAATCTTTCTCATCAGCCGGGGCTCATTGGCCATTTCGCCTGGCCTATGCAATAATTAAGCTCTGGAGTCCTCTGTCTGGATCCGTGCTGCTCAATCTATTGCTGGACCCAGGTCTTCCGATAACATTCTCTGCTCTCAACCTGGAGCGCACTCCCTGTAATGTCATCGAACCCTAAATGTAGAGTTCAAGATGACCACTTCGGGTGCCATAATTCAACTTTCCGGCTCTACACACATACTCAAGTCAATCTTGTCACTTCAACTGACGGTTCTTCCAAGAAGCTTATCGTCAAGCAGGGTTGATCGTACGCAATCTCTCCTTCGACAAGAATGGAGTGTTGAGCTCAATTGAGGCACGAAGGCCCCAGAGCTTGTCGCGTACCACATTACCATCACTTTGAGGTTCCAATGGCACTAGTGCGGGAGAGCTTGTCATAGATGAGATGTCTGTCCGACAGCACCTTTCTCTAGATTTGTTCGTCTTCATCACGAATGGCATTCTTCAGCTAGTACCTGCAGATCTATGCTGGCGACATCCCTTCCGCACCCTTGCCATATTGCCGAAACTGCCAATCGTTGACGATGAGCTCCACTGTGAGTCCCGGTACAGATCAGAATCATGCAATCCTCTCAACTTGTCCTTGATGCTCAAGACAGCCGCCGAGAGTATAGTGCTACTTCTGCTTGCAACTCATTCTTTGCGAATGTGAATACTGACAGCGTCTTACTCGCTTCCTGCTCTGTATTCGTCTCTCATATCATCGTCTAGGAACTTCGTGGCTTGTCTTGTCGGCATGATTATCTCCGTCTCTTTTCTCGCAGCCTGGCTTTGGCATGTATCCATTGCAGATAAGCTCATCCCAATGATATCGCACGTTTACTTACATTGCATCAAGCTCCCACGAACAGCGATTGTCTACTTCCAGATGATATAGAGCGCCCATCTACTTTCCCTTCGATCAGTATCCAGCCAAAGTCCAACTGCACAGTCCCCACCCACTTCGCGCTCTTCGGCTTCTCCTACGATGGCACTATCATCAATCAGCCCTGCTTCACAAATGGCAAGCTTCACAACATAACAGCCGGAATCAGCACCGCCGCTACCAATACCTACGACAGCTAGGCCTACAGCATCGGACCCGCCGGTCACATCCTCACCAGAAACGACGGGCGAGTTGGCTTCATGAGCCTCAAGCTTCGGCCTGACAGCTCCGAGAACATCACCTACTTCTTCTTTGACAGCTGGTCCGACTACTGGGGTGTCAATACGGCTGCCTTTCGTGGCAACAAGCCCCACGACACGATTCCGACATGTGAGATCCTGCCCTCCGTCAATGTGCTACGGTGCAGTCTCGATGGGGTGCCGTTGCAGTTTGGGTATTATGGAGAGGATGTGGAGTATTCGGACGCCGGTTGGGGCAAGGACACGGTGGTCTGGGGTACGCATGTAACGGGTTTGTGTAAAGAGATTGTGACGAGGGTTGAGGAGGTATCTCGTGAGTATGGGCATTCGCTGCCGGGTCCGTGCTGCGAGGCCAATCCGGACACGATTGGATGTGTTGTCGGGTCGACCTTGACTGTATCAGCATAATCGACATGCTTGCGAGTGGAAAATCTTCAGCCACGCTGGCCTTGCTGGACGTTGGCTTTGTGCTCGCACACGCTCGAGCTAGAGTATGAAACTTGGACATGTCGAGCAGACTCTCAAGTGCATTTATGATGTGAGATGCTCGATGAGGCTGCAACGGTGCCGTCTGGAGAATTTTTGAAGGTATAAGTCCACGCTACGAAGCGAAAAGCGTTCACCCACGCTTCTGCAGCTACCTTAGCCAATAGCATCTAAGAAACATGCTCAAAGCTCAAAACAATGGCATCGAATCTCAAGCAATGAGTTTCGCTAGCGCGCCCCGATTGGCCTTCTCAGTATCACCAACTGAAATGCGCAGAACAATCAACAGACTCAGAATGGGAAACATCTACATGTTCTACCTCTGACGCGCAGACCATCCGGCTACCTGCATGCCGATAATGATTCAGCCCGTGTCATCAGAGAGGATGATTCCTCGGGCGTGAACCAAGCAAATTCCGTAGGGATATGACGGTAGTTGCGCTGGCGGACTCGAGAGCTCGTCGGACAGTCGCATGCGTGAGGCACACACGCACGATGCCGGCACCGCTGGCAGGATCGCCATGAGTCCGTCATGACTACAAGGGAGCTTGGGAGCTTGAAAGGATCTCTCAGGCCGCTTCTCTTCGCTTTTTGCTCCTACTTCACATCGTTCGTCGGGCATCTTGAACTTGTTATGATCGAGTTGCGGAATCTACACTCCTCATGAATGGTAACCACGATTCCACGCACGGTATTTTCGAGTTCTGCAGCGTGCAAAGGTCTTGTATTTCTATCGCCTCCATATAATAAAAGCGTTCATGCGTCAGCTTCATCGTCATCGTCGAAATTATGCTCCTCTCGAGCCCCAGAAGAAGAAAAAAGGAAAAAAGAAGAGAAGGAGAAAATCTATGCTACAAACAACAACTCCGAAGTTCGTCTCCAGGACCGACCACCAAAATGCGCACACGAAGCCTGTTCATGCCGCCGGCTCCGGTTTGACATGCTCCGGCAGCAGCAAGCCGGCCTGCACGATGAACTCTTTCAGCAAGAAGTTCTCGGCACGCAGCTCCACGTTCTTGGCCTCCATGGCCAGCTGGCGGGCCTCGCGGCGGGCGCGCGTCTTGCGGGCGGCCAGGGTGTTCTGCATCCTCTTTCTCTCGGCGGCCGACGTCGCATCGGAGAGGTTGATCGTCTGCAGCGGCTTGGTGTTGCGCCGGAATCGTGAGCGTGGCTCATAGTACAGGACGCCGTCGGGCGCGCGGCTGCGGCGTTTATCGGCCGGCTTGGAAACCTGTGTCGCGGTCAGCTGCTTGGATTTCGCGTGCAGGATGGTCCGGAAACTTACGCCTTGGTGTGTCTGATCCTTGTGCGGTCTCAGGTCCAGCGTGTCGGGGTCGTCATCTTCCATGCTGTCGCTCTCAGACCAGGTGGGCGAGGCCTCGTCGGCGGGGGAAAGGTCTTCTTGCCGGTAGTTCACCGACAGTTCATCGTCACCGCCAAAGCCACACATGTTGGCGGGCTGGTTGATGGCCTGGAAAGTTGCTGGGGTCGGAAAGCCGTACGCCGACGCGTTGTCATTGTGGTAACCCTGCTGGACGCCGGGCAGACTCAGAGGGCTGCCGAGGCGCGCGCGCTGTCGATTGTATGGGACGCCAGTGGGGGCATACGGGAAGTCGTTGAACGATTGCATCTTGCGAGATGATGCGTTGTCGATACTGAGGAGGATGGACGTGTTGAAGGCGATGCGTGGTCCTGGAATTCGGTTGAAGGCGTTGGAGGGTTGACGACAAGACTGAGAGTGCAGGGAAAGAGGAAGACTCACAAAGGCAGCTTCTACCTACATGCATAATCGACCATCTGATCACGCGACACCGCCCTGACCTCTTTTCAAGATAATCGTCTCAGGGCGGATGGCCAATTCACTGAAAATTGTCATTGACGAGCGACAAGCCAATCAACTCGCCAATTCCCTCATATTTACCAGTCATTCACAGCTTTCGACCCACAACGGCGTCTCAAGCCAGGCAGGACAATGAGCCCCTTTCTCGGCTGAGCTGCTTCTGTGAGTCCAGGTGAAGTCGAGGGTAGGAAAGAGGGCAGCAGCTGCGCCTCTCACCTTCGTGACCACAATGCAGCTGCTAGGACTCAGAAGCATGACAATGACTGCCACGAAAGCTTGATTGTCATTCTCCCAATTTCCAGAAGCAGAGCTGACAAGTGATATTGACAGACTGCAGAAACATTCGAAATCCTGCTTCCAGGCTCAGTAAGCTTGGCTATCTCGCCACTTTATTGAGCCGCAATCTTATCAGCAGATCCGCAGGAGCGAGCTTTTCTTGTACAGGTACCAGTAAACGACAAAGGGATTCAGCGACATCATTGAACGCTGGACAATCGCGATTGGCAGCGTGCGGGCTTCCATTGAAGGCTTCGCGATAGTTGCAGGTTTGGAGCTTTCGAGATGAAGGTCTTGTTGCGACTCTTTTCATGCCGTGCCCGTCCTTGTCCTGCTCGAGTGAACCGTGTCGTCTGTCTGCTTGGCGACCAGGCTCTGGTGCACAATCTCGCTCATTGTAGCCACCTCACAAGAACGACTTCAGCAGTATGAGCAGATTTACAGAGGATTTGCTGTCAGGCAAGCAGCTGTGCGATCAATTGTAAGGATTGAAGTCTCGTTGCGAGCTCGAACGAAGTTTACGGCCGGCCATTCGGTTTTAAAAGTCGTGAAGACATCACGGGCGTCAATGACGTTTCCTTTGGGCACGGTAAACAACACATAAGGCAGGTGGAAATGATCAAATGGAGCAATCGGTTAGGAATAGCATGGGGAGTTGTTCGACAGTGATCGTAGGATCTGCTCAGAAATGTAATTTGATGCACTGCTGTAAGAGCACTAGAAAAGCATGTACTCGCCAGTTGCAAGAGCCGCGCTTCGGAGAGCCTTTGGCAGCACATGAGCACGTCGCTCATGGTCAAGATATGGTGATCTTGCGTAGGTGCTGTGGTGGCCATGGTAAAATAGGCCGCGGTCAGGCAGGCTCCATTTGCGCTCGAGGTAAAGAGCGAGCGAAACATTGAGGCCTAAACCAGGTTTCAATTGCCCAAACGCCTATGCGAACACCATCGACGTCGATTCCGCGATTAAGCGTGCGAACTTGGCACATGAGCGGAGAAACCGTCCATCTGATATGCTGGCCTGGGATCTCAGTGTGACACGCTCCTTGCGCTCGACGTGGAGCTTGAGCAGAGTTCGGAGCAATTTTCCGAGCCCAGGCGCCTTCTGTGGCATGATTACGTAAGCAAACAGGCCATGTTGCCAATTCGTTCCAAACCCGCGTCCAACTTCCTCTCAACCTACAGCAGCAGCCCCATCCCTCGTCTCAACAGGGCTGCAAAGTGCTACCTCCCTTCCGCTCCCAGCGTCTCCTCTTGTGGGCGTTTGCTCTCAGAAAAACGCGCTTGCAGCAGACGCCATGATATATCATCGCTCTCGGTCATTCGCAATGGAAGCTCTCATCAGAGGTCCATGATCTCGCGCCAGTGGGGCAGGCCAAGTACCGTAAGATTCGATGGAGCCTTCTCCCATTGCACTCCCTACGTTAAAGGTATGCTCATCAGTCACATCTCGACAAAGATTCACGTTGTAGCACCATGTTGTCCCCTGCGATGCTGGTACCGATGAAACCAGCTAAGCTTACCGAGTGACGAGTCTCGAGCAGCGGCTCCCCGCTATGTGCCATCTTCAAAGTCAGAGCGAAAGTCGAGCGCTACTACGGTGACTTGAGCCTCGGAAGAATGCAGTCCTCCATCAACCACGAGATGCATCTAATAATGTGAGAGTATGGCGTCTACCACTCTGTAATCACATGTTTGATGTCACCGGCTTACAGGCACTTGGTGCGCAAAATGTACTCATTCATTCGTGCATGTATAACCACAAAAGCAAAGTTTCATTTGTCAACTTGTGCTACGGTGTCGTCCAATATCTCTCTGTTTAATAGTAATGCCCTCGTTAAGACGCCAAGGTCATGCTCCTCATATTGCTCCGCAAATCTTGTTAGCATTATGACCGTACTGATGTGCGCGCACGCCACTCGAGCCACTGTTTGTGCAAGGCGTCGTTGTCCGATGAAGTGTCTTTGCTTGTTATTGTTCAGCTGTTTTCCTTTCAATTGACGCGTAGACATACCATTGCCTTCGACTTAGACACGGCGACCGAACTTGGCGAGATCCTCATCGGTTTCACGACGTCCGAACTTTGCCAGGTCCTCGTCAGTCTCGCGGCGACCAAACTTAGCCAGGTCCTCATCGGTTTCACGACGTCCGAACTTGGCAAGGTCCTCGTCAGTCTCACGGCGGCCAAACTTAGCAAGGTCCTCGTCAGTCTCGCGACGGCCGAATTTAGCAAGATCCTCATCAGTCTCGCGGCGACCGAACTTGGCGAGATCCTCGTCAGTGCCTCTCGACACCAACGGAGCCGCAGCAGCCAGAACTGGCAGTAGAAGGAGAAGAGCTCGGATCTGCATCTTGGAGGAGGAAATTGGAAGAAAGGCTGAAGATTGACGAGATAAAGGCAAGTGATGGACAGAGACGAAAAAGGTGGCTTTCAAGGAGTGTTAAATATTCGTTGGCTCCGCCTTGAGTGCTTCAAAGCGTTTCCAATGCTTAGTCCACGATCCGGCAGGACCGGGCTCTCGTCCGAGCCTCTCGAGCTCGCTTGTCGCGGAGCCCGTAACTTTGCTGAATGACGACCCGACATTATTGCAGTGGTCATGGAACATACCCAGGGTCACGAGCGTGTGAATCGTTGCGGTGAGTCAACAATTCGTTGAGTGAGTATTCTTCATCACGTCTAGGAGAGTTACACTACTAGCTTGCAGCTAGCTTTAGCTGAAGGATCTATTAGCAAGTCCTTGTGGGGTTCGGTTTATGCATGTTGGCAATATGGTCAGCGCTAAGTCATAAGTTCTCCAGCTGCACATGACCCTTGCACACTATGGGATAAACTTCGTGACAGACTCGGAGCTCGGACAGCACCCGTTACTCGAAATCCAGGCCAGCTTTTAGTCCTCGCCTCCTCTTTCTCGTGATTCCGCCTTCTCTCCTTACCATTCTATGCTCTCAGCCTCACTTAAGCAACATGGACTCGAGCAAAGAGGATCTCATCAGCGAGGACGGAAGCGCCCAATCTCTACTTTCAAAGGACAACGATTACGATGACTTCAAGGATCAAGTCAAGCAGAAGTCTCGATTCCAGCGATTGCGGCCAATTCTCATTCACATCTTCATATTTGCCACATATACAGTTGCGTTTGCCGCAGTCTACTTCAGCACGCGTGGCCAGAACTGCCACAGAGATATGATCTACAGTAGGTCCAATTTCACAACTCGTCGAACGTCTGTCAAAACAAAAGCTGACCAATTGACCAGCGCCAGCACGGAAAGCTGTGGAATGGCAGAGGAAAGAGGCCGCAAACAATATCGGAACCAACAGCCCTTACAGCGGCTATCCTACCCCTGAAGGGGACGCTGCGTGGCGCGAGCTGCTCAAGAACTCCAATATTCGCATCGACGAGTACACTCTCCGACAGCTCAATCGATCCTCCATCAAGCTCCAAGACGGTTCCGGCGACTACTTTGGCGGTCTCAGCGCCCACCACCATTTGCATTGCATCGTCAGTATCCTTCCAGGGTCCTCCCGCGCCAAGTTGCAAAACTAACAAAGACGCGTAACAGAAAAGCGTCCGTCGTGTGATCTGGCGCGACTACTACGAGCTCGAGGAAGATCAAACAATGTGGACCCATCTCGGTAAGCACATACTCGTATATGGAGAGGATTCGCGGCGCAGTTCTGACGGAAACGAAAAACAGACCATTGTCTCGAAGACCTCCGCCTTGCCGTCATGTGCAACTCGGACACTTCAATCATCACTTACGACTGGATCTCGAACTGGGCTCGCCCGTGGGGCAACTTCCGCGTCGACGGCGAATGCGTGGACTGGGAGAAGCTGGACGCGTGGGCGGGCGAGCGGGCATTTTCGCTGTTCGATCAGGTCTCTCTCGTCCACCCGGAGCTCGGAATCTCGTATCCCTACGACGAGAATGGGAAGCTGGTCATGGATTCGAGGATCCATCCGCGGCCGCAGGACATTGAGAGCATTGCATTGGGCACAAATCCAAAGGGAAACTACGGCCCGGGGCCGTAGGGAATCGTTTGAATGTACATGCATTACCAATCAGTCTAAGAAATCCTCAAAGAAACGCTTTCCGTGTCGCGTACAGCAACCTGGGCCCCACTGACAGCTGGCGATAGTGCAAGCGGTCCGAGCCAGGGCTGAATGTTGATCTTGCGGCTCGAATCTTGGAGAACGCATCGGTGGGTCACTGTGCATGGTCTCTGATTGGCTGAATCTGGTGGTCTTTGAGTTCTGAAGGATGACTTTGAGCGCCACGATGCGGATAGAGTTCTGAGCCTCTGCTCGGTCTTTCTGCAAGTGCTTACCCTCACAAGGGTGGAATACAACGGCGAAAACGCACTAACAATGCCCATATCTAACTAAGGTGCGGACTCCAACCCAAAGCGGCAATCATACAACGTCGCCCCACCAAACACAAATGCCCGAGTGGCGAGTGAGGTGACTACCACCGCAATGCTTTCAGCTCGCTAATCAGGCCTGATAAGCAATGCCCCGCCCTAAGGGGGACCCTGTGCTATCTCTCTTAGTCATGGATGTCGCTGTAATTCACTAAGACCACGAGATGCACGCCATGTAAGAGCTAAATCCTCCGCCTCAACGAGATCTCGGCGGAGCTCCTGCAGAAATCCGCAGAACCCCTCCCCGTTCTGCCACTCGGCTATGTTTGTACATGTCACGCAATCAGCGAAACGCCGACTTAAGTGCCTATACTATTGACTAGCGTCGCGAATTGGTCTTGGACCCGTGCTGGTGCAATAGCCACTCGCATAAGCGGATTCTTGGTGGCTCAATCGCTCAGCTTGGCTAGTATACGAAGCTGAGGGAAATGTAGTCCTTCATGCAAGTCTCCTGCACCACGACCTTGCGATCAATACACCGCTTTTTGCAACCTCGGCCGCAACTCGGTGCCAGCTGAAGCTGTCGATATTCAGCCGAGCTGGAATTTGGCGTGCTGAAATATCCTCCAAGTGGCTGAAAGTGGATCTGTGGAATAATAGAACAGCCCGAGTCCGAGCGGTGGAGTCTTCCGCGACGTTGCAGGTCATTCGAAAGGACTCAGCCTGTTCTGAGAACGGGAGTAAAGAGCGTCCCCGCCGCATTGTCTCAATCGTCTTCGCTACAGTCTTTGCTAGGCATAGTCACAGCGTTTCGTTCATTCTCTGAATAACATCATTGTCAGAATGGCTTGGGGAAGCTGGAGGCTGCTTTCCTCGTCTCATTTCCACGACACAAGATACCAAGCACTCGAAAGTCCTCGGACCCTGGGCGCATCGGAATGCATCAAGGACGAGGAAAGTGGATCAGAAACAAGCGACAGTCCACACACGTATCGCCATGCTAGCAAGTCGAAGTCGTGGGCAACATTACAGCTCTTGATCGGCGCTTTCTGCGGCGCATTCATCGTCATCGGCCTTCAGGGCTTCGATATAATCGCAGGGTCGAAACAGCTGCGTGTGAAGGAGTTCGCCCCAACAAGTATGCAGCGGTAATGGATGCAAGACGAAAAGGAAATCGCTGCTGACTGTACTCAACAGTGCCGCTGACCACCGTCAGCTTCAGCAAACGGCCCGAGTTATGGGAAAGAGCCTCCCCAGAGTCAGATGCGATATGGCAGTCACTTGCTCCCTGTAAGAAAAAGGGCACTGTGGCCAGTTCAAAGAGCCACTTTGCTGACAATGTCAGACCACAACGGCTGGGTCCTAATAGCAGACCCGGAGGAGTACAATCTTGAGCCAGGCGTCCCCGTCCCCGAGCTGGGCATCGGGCGCTTCGGCGTGTCGATGTACCACCAAATGCACTGTATGGTACGTGCTTCCGGCAGGAAAGAAGAACAAACGTGTAATGGAAACCGAGTTCAGCTAACAGCCTCATAGATCGAGATCCGAAGATGGTACTGGAAACTTGTGAACGCCGCTGAGTCAGACACCACCGCCGAGCTCCACGCTTTGATCGAGATGCAAGTCAAGAGCGGGCACATGCTTCACTGCTTCACATACCTGGTGCAAGCCATCGAGTGCAACGCAGACCTCAGCATTGAATGGGCGAAAGTGGAAGAGGATGGCGGGAGACTGGACACGGATGGTATGGGTATGCCGCACCATCAGTGCAAGGACCCGGCGGCGGTGAGGGAGTGGCTTGACAAGGTGCATAGTCCGCTGAACGCGACGCTTGCGAATCTGCTCAAGTACAACGCGAAGCAGAAGCAGATTGATTGAAGCAATTGATGTCGTGACATCGGTAGTACCACATTTCATCAGATGTGATGAATAATCCCCGCCCAAGGCGGATGGAAAAAAGTCTGTCGGCGTCCTCCTTTAAGTGGGTACTTAGCTAGGTACGTAATTAGCTACTTAGCTAGATCACCAGGTATGTACTTGGCTAGGTATTTGACTGGCTGTTCGGCCAGGTGTTCGACTAGGTGTTCGGCCAGGTGTTTGAACAGGTCTTTGGTTGGTATGGACGGAGCATCGGCAGCGACTTCTTTCATCCCGCTTGCCGCCATGGCTACATGTCACTAGTTGCCCTTGCGCCACACCCTGCGCCACGGCTTGCGCCAAACTCCCATCGTCGCACCATGGTCCCATGGGCTACCACCTGAAACCTTTCCACGATTGGACAAGGTGAGACGACTTGCAAAGGCACCTGGCACGCTGCAGCGTGTGTGCTGAAGTGCGTCCACTGCAGCGTGGAGACTCGCCTCGATCGTGACCATGCCGAAAAACATTCCCGGTTTTTACTTCGATGAGGAGAAAGGTAAATATTTCCGCGTCCAACCTGGGCACGCGGTCCCGGCGGGCTCCAAGTACACTCGAGATGCAATCAAATCACGGCAAGAGGAGATTGAGAGGCGGAAACGGGCCGAGAATGAGGAAGACTGGATGAGATCTTGGGCGCCATTGAAGAGAAACCCTGCCTTGAAATCTCACACCAATGGCTTGTTATTGACGAGAGATCTGATGTTGCACCAGAAAATTCCCAGAGCCAAGCTCTTGACGGGGTGTTTGAACGTTACACATTGTAAGATCAATGGTCCTGGCGGAGAAACTCTTGGTCCGTCTCTGGGTCTGGCCTGGGATCCCGCGACTCAAAAGCTGACGAGCCTCATGACGGGGTCGTTTGTTGCAGGCCAAATGGTGGGACCAAGAATCGTGCGGCATAGTTCTTCAGGTGCCCCCGAGGTGGATTACGATCTTGGCATTGGCACCATGTCGACGATGTGTGTGACCACTGGCTCAAAAGTGGTCATTGGCGAGTACAATGCCGTTTGGATCCTGGACGGGCTTAATGACATGACAGTCTATCAAGGTACGTTTGATGCTCGCTCGCCATGAATGTGTGCTTTAAATTTCCGGCTCAACCGTACTGGTCTTTCAACTGCCAGAGGCGTCACAAATCTACCTGTCATTGTCCGATGGCGGGACTGTTTACATCATCTCTCACTTACAGAGCTCGATGCAACCACTCTTCCACACACGGCGCATGTAAACGCGGGGGCTGTTTTGATGTCTCCATGCATGGTTTTATGACTGATCTGCAATGTAGGATTTCGAACCCCCAACGTTTACGATTCGTCTCGATCACATCCACGAGATCCCAGTCGAGTGCTTTTGGGCGGTGCCGGACACCTGGCGTTTCTCGACCTTAATCGCGGCCTCGTCGGCCCTGAGCAAACTCCCAAGCAAATATACCAGGATCCCTTATTGAGCGGCAGCGAGATCCTGGACGTGGCCTGGCTCAGTGACAACATCGCTCTGTCTGGCCATCGCGACGGGAGAATTGTCCTTAGCGACCCGCGAGTGAAGAACGTGGCCAGCAAGAACGAGGGGTCAATCCTGCGCCTGCAAACGAAAAGCAGTGTGCATTCCATTCACGGAGTTACCGATAACCATGTGGTGGCTGCTGGAGTCTTAGATTCTCTACAAATGTTCGATCTCCGCTTCAGCCGGACCTTACCCCAGCACAAAGCCGATCTGTCGCGGCCATTCATTGAGTATAGCGGATACAAAAACAAAGGATACGCCGATATACCAGTTGTTGTCGGCAAGGAATGGAATTTACTTGCTGCCTCGAGTGCGGACGGAACGATCCAGATGTTCGACCTCTGGACGGGAGGCGCGATAGAGCCGAGCCTGTGCTCGCAAGATGCAAGGTCTCTTGGTAACCGAGCAACTGCATTGTGCTTCGCGAATCTTGATGGCAGCACTACCCCGACCTTGTTTGCAGGCAAACCGGGTCTGTTGGAGGTTTGGGCACGGCAATGAGCACCTGACAGAAGACAGATTCCCTGACTTCGCATATCTGGTCTCGCTGTTGGTATCATTACGGGAAGCCCGATCCCTTCCAAGCTTGCACTTTCAATCATCGCCATCTCCGCTTTCTTCGTCGTCGAGTTCATCACAGTGGCAGTCACAACCGACGGCGGGACAAACACCATGCTTCAGAAACCACTGTTCCGCACAGCCTCGGTGGTAAACATGATCGCAGGTCATGCAAAGTTCAAGGAGATCATCACGAGGATCGCGGCCATCTGCGAGGCTTTGCTGCTCATGTTCTTCCCCTCCTCGCGTTAGAGGATCCAGCACCCCTGTGGGCATGTCACAGACTGAGCAGTGCGGCAGCTTGACGCCACAGCGAGGACATTGTGTGATCTCTCCGGGACCACCCAATACACCACCGTCAAACGAACGCATGCTTGATGCCACAGCGGATCCGTTCATGGACGGGGGTTTGTATTGATCTTGCATGAATGGGCCATCGCAATTTCCACAGCGAAGCCCGACCTGAGCCGCGTTCAGATTCAGGAGCGGCCCGTCCTCACTCGTTGCTAGCTTGCTGGCCTCCACATCAAACGCACATCTCTGGATATACATTCCCCAAGAATTGAGTCGGTTGCGGTAAGCCGCCCGCCATCCGTCAATTTTTCTGTTGTGCCGGATGTATTTTGGGGCAACAAACGAGGCTGCCAAGATCGCTGTTTGGAGATCTGCAGTCACGTTCAGATATCGGGTTAGCAACTGCAACCCTTCTTCTGAAAGTCCTGTGAGCATGATCTTGTCGATTTCACCACCACGTATAGCTGCACGTGTGGAGGTATCGATGTAATCTCGCAGCGGATCGTCCTCGACATAACGCAGCGCCATTCCAAGGCGGTAGTGAAAAGGGAGACTGGGCTTCTCGAACGGTTCCGTGCTGTGCCTGCTGTTTGCAAGCATGATGTAGTATATCGCATGCACAAAGGGGTCCTCCTCTTGGTAAAGTTTGATACGAATCATCTTTTGACGTTCTTCATCGACTCCCTGATCGGTTGTAAGCCATTTGTGAGCATCGTCAAACAAAAACGTCATGTCAGCCCGCCTAGGGCCGTTCGTGAGTGCTCCGAGCACCAAACTGTTATCGCAAAGAATCAATGCACGCAAGGCAGCCTCGGTATTTTTGCCAGCCATCGACAGCTGCTGCACCTTTTGCTTAAGGTTGTCTGTCCTGAGACCGATAGCGTGAAGAGCCAACCGCCGACGTGCCGTGAGGAATCCTTCCTTGACTTCGATACCAGTCAGGCCAAGGTCGGCAGCTAGCCAGTTAATAGCATACGCAACATCAGCGTTACGAGACGAGATTCTGTTGTTCGGTTCCGTGCCAAGATTGGCATCGATGATGTTGCGAACTCCAAGATAACTGAAGTCGACGCCCTCACCAATCATACCGCCGTCCTCGGCGTTCTCCTGGGCAGAGTGTACCCAGCGCCAGAAAATACTGAGCAGTTGGTCACTGGCGGTTATTTGAGCGTTTTTCTTGGCATCCAATAAGTATTCATCTTTGCAACGTCGCCTCATGTCAGCTTCAAATGTGTGCGTCAGGGGAGGATGGAGAAACTTGTCCGGTACAGCGGGAGTAAGCTCATTTTCCATCTTGTCCAATTGATCTTCCCAGTCTTGCCACGTATCTGCAGCTTCTTTACGCACGGCAGCCTTAGCATAATGCAGGCTTCCCCTGCGTCGGTCCGATTGCCTGACGATAATTTCGCCCACGGTTTTTGCACGACCAATTCGCAAGCCTTTCACAATTTGGTCGCGTCTCATACTGCGTCTTCTTGTTCTCCAATCGGACATTGACACGGATTCGGCACCGCCCACCGAGACTTGAGGTTTCGACTTGTAGATCTCGCGGACATGCACTTCTTGCTGGGCGCCAATTGTGACAACCCGAAACTTGTTTGTTGAACCGAAGAAATTCATGTAGTCAAAGGCTACGATGGCATTCCTATCATCCACAGTTTCTCCGCGATGTCTGGCCTGGACCTGCTTGTGCTGTTTCAATATTTGCGTTCTTTGGAGGCTCAGCGGGACCGAGAACTTCTCATCGGCGGTTTCTGACTGCATGTGTCCTTCGATGTAATCTTGTTGGAGGTGGCAGATCTTCAAAGTTCCATTGCTGCCCATGACTCCAAGACAACCCCTTCTCTCAGAGGAGAAGCGAAGGCTCCAGATACTGGGCGTACTCGGTGTACTTCGGTCTTTGAGAACGTCCCTCAGTTCCAAGAGAGGCCCTTCCGGAGACAGCGACATGCCATTTCCCGATGTTCGGGTCACCGACCTTCTATCCCAGATATGAATTGTAGAGTCCTCAGGAGGGCCCGCGGTTGCAAAACTCCAGTCATTGGAAAGGTCGATAGCAATATTATGGACCCGCGTCGTTTGCCATTGCTGGGCCGGGTTACCCATCCGCTCGCGGAGATCATAAAGTCGGACACACGTGCCCTTGACACCTGCAACTAGCAGTGATGGGTTACTGGGAAAGAACTTGATACTAGTTATGGTCTCAGACATGGCAAGTTTGTGGGTTGGCTCGACCGCCCGGGCTTCCGCCGGGTTGGATGCTGCGTTGGGCCAGTGTGACACATCACAGATGTTGAGGCAGTAATCGTTGCGGACTCTATCGGCGCCGTATGCAAGAAGTCGATCAGTATTGAAGGCCACAGAATTGCAAAATCTGGGCAATTTGAAGGGGAGTGACAAGCTCGGCGAGTTATTGGTCAACCCAAGTATGAAGGCTCCAGAGTAAGTTCCGACTGCAATGATGTCGTGTGCTGCAGACCAGTCAAAGGCCCTCAAGGCAGGAATATTGGCGTTCCGAGAGATCTCATTCCACTTGACCTTGTTGTGTTCAACACCCAAAGCTTCGCAAAGCTTCACCGTCTGGGCACCCACATCGACGATCAAAAACCGGGCGTCGGCAGTGGTCGCCAGGGGGGACCAACGAATGGCAACGTTCATTGCGGGCACGAGCGACAGGTACACAGCTTCGTGGCACTTGTTTCAGGCTTTAGAGCCGCGTCTATTATCGCAAGTAATAGTGCGTGGCTTGATCATTGGGGATCAGGCGAGTGACTTGGTCCATGGAAGGACCGCCAGCAGCCCATACTCGACCTGTGTAATGGTGAAGAGACTCAGCGCGATTAAGAAGGCCAGAGGGACCGCCTCGTCAGAGTGGCAGTTGTTGGTGGTGAATCCAGATTTACTCAGACCAGAGCCACGTCTTACTCCGAGCGTCCCTTTCTCGGACAAATAGGCCGTTGGTTTCGTCTGATGCAGTACTACGACAGCTTCAGAATACTGAGGTCAGAGTCGACGCGAGGGTCCTTGACGTGCGGAAGGCTGAGCCGAGCGTCCGGGAACAATTTCCTCCAACCTCGGACTCGAGCTCCGGTGCTCTCCAAACTGTTCGTGACTGTTCCACAGAAGTCTCGTCTCCTCAAGAAGCACCCACCTCCTACAGCAGCTCCTGAATTGCGAAAATGAAGAAATCGCATCAGGACCGCGCCGCGCCACAAACTCATCCCGATCGTCTGCGTAACATCAGCCAACCAAAATCTCAAGCTGATGATCGCAAACGCGCGTTGCAGGCCAGGAAGAGAGCAAACAAGGCACGGAGCGGAGAATCTTTGGCGGTGCCAGATGTCGACGCTGAGAAGCGCCTCAGCAACCTCAAGAAACGTGTTCGCGATCTGTCTCGTGAACTATCACACAAGGATGACATGCCCATGACATTGCGACTGAACAAGGAGCGTGAACTAGACGCACTGATACTCGACCTAACCTCTGCACTGCGGAAGAAGGAGAAGAACAAGCGTATCACCAAATATCACATGGTACGCTTCTTCGGTAAGTTGCTGCGTCTCTTTTTGCAATGACAAATTCTTATGAGTCGATACAGAACGACAGAAAGCCACCCGATCGCTCAAAAAGGCCCAGAGAGCTGCCGCGGCGGCTCCTGCGGATTCTCCTCAGCGTCCCGATCTCCAGACAGCCGTGCATGAGGCGGAGGTCAATCTCAACTACGCGATGTATTGCCCCCTGGTCGAGAAATACGTCAGTTTGTGGAACAAGGAAGGCGTCGGTGCAGGCTTCAAATCTGATATGTGGTATGCCGTGGAAAAGGCCATGACAGAGAACAAACTCCAGAAATTGAGAGACCGTATACAAGATGATGTACGAAGCCAGTTCGACCGGGCTTCTGGTGTACACAAGTTTCATGCCCTCGTGGCCGGAGCTAAGAAGGGTCGCAACAACGACAGCGGAAGCATACGAAACGAGAAGAACGGAGACACTGTCGGTGGGGGCGATGCCGAAGAGGACGACAGTAATATTTTGAGTCGTGCCGGTGGATTTTTCGAGACATGAACGTATCGTGGCGGATTTACGGCAGCTTTGACAACATCTTTAGCGAGGCGTTCTGGAGCAGGGAAGAGCAGTGCGTTTGACTGTTTAAGATTATTATACCCTTTTGGACGTCTGAATGGCCAGATAACAGCATGCGGCAGCTACGTCTACACCGTGATAGCTGTACAACGGCAAAATTCTACAAGCCCAAGGGGCTGAGGCTACTTGCAACTTGAATCGAAGTCTTCACTTTCGCCGCCGCTCGTGACATGAAGCGACCACTCCCAACGCTGATGAGAAGCGCCATCGCGCATGTGCTCGCTGCCCAGTCGACGTAAGAGCCATCGATGTCCTGTGCGAAGTGCCTGATATGAAAGAGCAAGTGTGTACTCGATGAGATTCAATAAACATGTTGGTCCGTGTCGCTGGTTCAGATGCAACTAGTGGTGCTCATTTTCCACGTGAAAGACAGCGGTAGCGCAGTAGGGCGCGGATCACGCAGCGGACCGAGCCCTTCGAAGCAGATTTCCATGTCGACGAAGAGAGCCTGGTAGAAATCTCGGAGGCCGGTGAGTGCGGGGGGTTTGATAGACGTCCGTGCCAGCCAGCCTCGGAATACCTCGGGTTAAAGCTTTCGGGGGACATGGTTGTGGCGACACGTTGAACAGTTGAAACTTGACATGGTGCTGCGGTCCCACAAAACAATGGAGTATTCCATGATGACAAGACTCGCGGCCTACCTACCGTGCTGCAGTACTATGCAATGTGAAAAGAGGGTCTGGTCGCGATAGATGCTTAAGAAGCAGCCGCAGTCGGAGCGCCGACTCTCTGGGACGGGCAATGGCGACATTTCCGGCCAATCGCAACGACTCCGATACGCATCTAGAAAGACCTTCACGACTGGCGCTTCAAATGTTTGCTTTGATCCGCTGCATGGGGAAGCTCGAGCTCCGGAGCCGCTAGTGGAATTCATCTTCGACAAGAATTTCTTTTACTCACCTTCGCCCGCTGTCCTCCCCGCCCCTGTGCTCTGTCTCCGACGTTTCATTATGAGGCAGTAACAATCACAGCCCTCCGCACCCGATTCTCCTCGGGCTTCACGCACTCGCCTCAGAAATCATGGCCGCCATCCAGAGTGTGGGACACGCAGGTAAGACGACACCCGACAGCGATCTTCAGTTGCGACCTCAGACTAACACCGTGCAGTTGCGCGCGTCGCATATCTGAGCAGCGACGTCGTGCTTTCTGTGCAACCCTCTCTGCAGCGCGATTCCGAGTTCTCGGGTCATCTCCGTCAACTGGTCGCCACTGGCGCAACCACCTTTACAGCGTCGGGTGGCAAACCTCAAGTTGAATCGTTGAGGTACAATGCAGATCCGCTTCTGTCCGCCTACAAGCCATTGAGAGAGGGCAAGCAGGTTTCGGTAACCACGACTTCCGCCGTCCTTCTCCCCGCCATCCCCCACCTGTACAAGCTTGCCCACTACCCTCTCGTCATTCATGTCGCCATCCACCCTCAAAACAATCCGGACTACTCTGATATCACGGCCGTTCGACAGTGTGGATTTGCATTCCTCCATTCCGAGACACTGCAAGAGGCGCAGGACATTGCTCTCACCGCCCATGCCTTGGCTCTTCGTTCTGGTCGGGGTGTAATCCACTTCTTTGATCCGACGAATGCCAAGGACGACGACGCTATCGAGCAAGAGAGCGCCGAGCTTCTCAAATCGCTGCTTGAGCCTGGAAGCGTGTTGGGTGAGAGGCAGGGCGGGAATACATCATCCATCTACGTGCCAGATGGAGGCGAAGCATTGATCACCGAATCTGCCACGCAGTCCTCTGACCCAGCGGCGGGTCAGTCAGACGATCCTTCGTCTTCCGACAAGACCAAGACTCCACCGAAAGCATCCAGTCAACCGGCGTCCTCCCAGGGCTCCTCTGCCAGGGACAGCAGCGCTGACAGCAGGCCCTCAGTCTCGTCAGACGCCACCTCAATCGAATCTCTTCGATCAAGACCAGTGCAATCAGCTGACATACTCAAGTTTGTCGAGGACATTTGGGCACAAATTCACAGTGCAACTACACGCGCATACTCACCTTTCGAGTACACTGGACCAACCAATGCCGAAAATGCATTGTTCACGTTTGGTTCAACGGGAATCTTCGTTGATGAGCTGGAGGCTGCTGGACCCAATGCTATCTTCTCAAAGCTGGGCATAATAACAGCTCGTCTCTACAGACCCTGGGTCGGAAACAGCTTAGCCGAGGTTATTCCACCATCTGTCAAGCGTATTGCTGTATTGGAGCAGATACGTAGGCGGACGACCAAATGGGGACCGGTGTTGCTCGATGTTTTGACCAGCCTTCGACCAGATCATTCCAACGGTGTACCGCGGGGCCACGCCATTATTGGACATCAATTAGGATACTTGGAACCAGCAACAGCGGGGCAAGCACTGCAAGGGATCTGGCTCAACCTTAACTCCAAGACACCCATACAAAACCTTGAAGTGGGTAGCTCCAAAGCCCCTTCAGCAGAATCAGAGAGCAAGCCGGAAGTGCCCAAGGTCGAAAGTGCGTACACCAGAGTCCTCGACCAAGTCTTTGGCGAGAGACTGCATGTCGCGAATAGGCTTTCGTCAAAGACTACCGGAATCGATGCCGGCACTGCTGCTGCTCCCGAGTATGGTTTCGGCTCATTGCTGGCCCGCATTGAACACCGTAAGCGTTTCATCACGGAAGTTGCGGAAGCGGCACGTTCAAAGGACTTCACCACGGCCGCACCAGCTGACTGGCTTGCCAAATGGTCGCTTGTCGCTGACGACCACCAGAAAGCAAGCCAAGTAGCTCCGGACGTCATTGCTCGTTTGCAGACTGATGGCTCAAGACTCTCATCACACCTGCTATCTTCCAAGGGCCTTTTCTTCAAGGAGTCCAATTGGCTGGTTGGATCCGACGCCTGGGCATACGATCTCGGCAATTCCGGAGTTCATCACGTTCTGGCCTCTGGTGCCAATGTCAATATGCTGATCATCGACTCGCAACCGTACTCTGAACGCGCTGCAGCTGACTCAACGAGGCGCAAGAAAGACATTGGTTTATACGCCATGAACTTCGGCAATGCATATGTTGCCTCAGTCGCTGTATACGGCCAGTATACTCAAGTTCTTGAGGCAATGATCGAGGCAGATCAATTTGATGGCCCCTCCGTAGTCGTCGCTTATCTGCCCTACAACAAAGAAGATGACTCGGCACTGACCGTTCTACAAGAGACCAAAAAGGCCATTGATCTTGGCTACTGGCCACTGTATCGCTGGAACCCTCAGAACGAGGACAAGGACGCCCCCAACTTCACCCTGGACTCCGTTCGCATTCGCAGGGAGCTTGAGGAGTTTCTCCGTCGGGACAATCACTTGACGCAACTGATGAAACGCCACCCCAATTTCTCGGCCAACCTCTCCGGCTCTTACGGTAGCGAGGTTCGTGCTCTGCAGAAGCGCAATGCCAAGGACGCATACGAACAAATGCTTGAAGGCCTATTTGGCGCGCCAATGACCGTTCTCTTCGCTTCAGATAACAGCAATGCTGCAAATCTGGCGAAACGGTTGGGCAACCGCGGAAAAGCTCGGGGTCTAAAGACGATTGTTATGGAGATGGACGAATACCCCATCGAAGACCTCCCCAAGGAAGAGAACATCATCTTGATCACTTCTACAGCTGGACAGGGCGAGTTCCCTCAAAACGGTCGTGCTTTCTGGGAAGAAGTCAAGAACGCAGCAGATTTGGACTTATCACAGGTCAAATACTCCGTTTTCGCACTCGGTGATAGCCACTACTGGCCACGAAAGGAAGACAAGATCTACTACAACAAGCCTGGAAAGGACCTTGACAACCGCATTGCTTTCCTTGGCGGACAACGCTTGGCCGATGTCGGCCTCGGTGACGACCAAGATCCGGACGGATACCAGACGGGCTACAAAGAGTGGGAGCCCAAACTCTGGCAAGCCTTGGGCGTGGACAAGGTCGAAGGTCTTCCCGAGGAGCCGCCACCAATCACCAACGAAGACATCAAAATCGCCTCAAACTACCTCCGCGGTACAATTCTCGAAGGTCTCAAGGACGAAAGCACTGGTGCTATAGCAGCCTCGGATCAGCAATTGACCAAGTTCCACGGCACATATATGCAGGACGATCGCGATGTCAGAGATGAGCGCAAAGCACAAGGCCTGGAGCCAGCCTATTCTTTCATGATACGTTGCCGATTGAACGGTGGCGTTGCCACTCCAGACCAGTGGTCCCGCATGTCTGCGATCGCCGATGAGCTTGGCAACGGCACCATGAAGCTCACGACCAGACAAACCTTCCAGTTCCACGGTGTAGTCAAGAAGAAGCTCAAGCCTGCAATGCAAGCCATCAACAGAGCGATGATGACAACCTTGGCAGCCTGTGGTGATGTGAACCGCAACTTAATGGTCAGTACTGCAACAACGACCTCCAAGTATCACAAGGACGTTCACGCCGTTTCTGCCAAGATTTCAGACCATCTTTTGCCCCGCACCCAGGCATACCACGAGATTTGGCTCACTGATGACGATGGAAAGAAGACTCAGGTCGCTGGCAATGCTATTGTTGAGCAGAACCCTGGCGCTGAAGAAGAGCCCCTGTACGGGCCCACTTATCTTCCTCGAAAGTTCAAGATCACCCTTGCCATTCCCCCTCACAATGATACGGATGTTTACGCTCATGACATTGGCCTGATCGCCATCAAAGGTGATGATGGCCGTCTTGCTGGATTCAACTTTTTGGTCGGAGGTGGAATGGGTGTAACCCACAACAACAAGAAGACCTATCCTCGGACAGGTAGCATGCTTGGGTACGCATCCGCCGAACAGGCACACATTGTCTGCGAAAAGATTATGCTTGTTCAAAGAGACAATGGAGATCGCACCAACCGCAAGCACGCACGTCTCAAGTACACTGTCGACGACATGGGCGTGGACGTTTTCCGCGGCAAGGTTGAGGAATTATTGGGCTACAAGTTTGAGGACCAGAGGCCGTTCACGTTCGTATCAAATGTTGACACCTACGGATGGCAGAAGGATGAGGAGAATCTCAATCACTTCACTTGCTTCATTGAAAATGGCCGCATTGAGGACACACCCGATTTCCCTATGAAGACTGGCCTGCTGGAAATCGCCAAGGTACACAAGGGCGAGTTCCGCCTCAGTCCGAACCAGCACCTGGTCGTCTCAAATGTACATGACAACGACAAGTCCCAGATACAGGATCTTCTGAAGAAGTACAAGTTGGACAACCTACAGTTTTCTGGTCTTCGACTAAGCTCATCCGCCTGCGTTGCTTTCCCAACCTGTGGACTCGCAATGGCAGAGTCTGAACGGTACCTTCCAGTCCTCATCAGCAAGCTCGAGGACTGTCTAGAGGAGAACGGCATGCGGCATGATAGCATCGTCATGCGAATGACTGGTTGCCCGAATGGCTGCGCTCGACCCTGGCTCGCAGAAATTGCCTTTGTCGGCAAGGCCTTTGGTGCTTATAACATGTATCTTGGTGGCGGGTACCACGGCCAGAGAATCAACAAGCTGTACAGAAGCAGCATACAGGAGGAGGAGATATTGGAAATTGTCAAGCCGATGTTTGCGCGATACGCAAAGGAACGCAACGAAGGAGAGCACTTTGGAGATTGGACGATCCGGGCTGGCATCATCAAGGAGACGAAGGAAGGCAAGTACTTCCACGATGATGTAGCCGAAGAGGAGAGCGACGAAGAGTAACGAAGTGAATGGGCGTGATCATGGACGTCGCGAAGCGTGAATGGAGAAATGTGATTCATAGTGGGTATTTTGCGCCGCATCTTGGTACAGGCATAGACTACCGGGACTCCAATGTTGAATTATTGCCACAACCTTCCCCCAATCTGAGCTCCAGATAAGCTTACTTCTTGCCGAAGAAGGACATGATATTGCCTTGCCCCTTTCTTGTAGCTTGACCCTTCTTTGCAGGTGCAGACGAAGCAGGAGCTGCTGCTTTCTTTGCTGCTGGCGGTGGGACATCCTCCTCTGAAAATGACTCCCAGCCTGCTTCCTCGCGTGACACCAGGTACCCTTCGGCATCTTTGATCATTTTCTTTCTCACAATGCGTCTCTTGCCTCGTCGTCTACCGTTACTAACGGTGACTTGCTCAGTCGGTTCTTCCTCTTTTACGGGAGCGGCTTCCACCATCTCACTATCCTCTTCAGGCTCGGGTTCCGGCTCCGGGCTGTCTTCGTCTTCGTCGTTCTCACCAGGAGTCTCTTTGTCGGCAGGCGCGTCGGGCATCTGCTCGTCCTCGTCGTCATCGAACATTTTCCGCCGGAGCTCTTCTTCCCTCTCAGCTTTATTCTTGCGACCTCTGGCCGAGCCCGCTTTCGGGGCGACGAAGCCGTCGTCGTCTTCGTCGTCATCATCATCATCTTCGGCCATCGTCACATCCTGCTTCACTTCGGTCCCGTTGCCGAGGCTCGAAACTGCCATGGAGTGGGCGCCATGCGCTGAGGAGTCCGTGACCGGGCCGCCGGGTGCAACCTTGATATCCTCGTCATCATTCTGGCTGTTGGTCGCTGCTGGTCTCGATTTGGATTTGCCGAAGGCTTTGAAGATGCTGGAAGGCTCCTTTTTTAGAGTTGGTGGTTTCGCCGAAGAAGTGGTACTCGATGTAGGCTCCGCTTTCACGGACTTGGTGTCTGAGGAGGCGTGTCGGGTGAATGCTGTCCCTGGTTTTGCTGCGAGTTTGGGCTTCAGCGTAGTAGTCGTAGAGTCGGTCGACGGTGGTGGGGGTGCTCGAGCGCCAGTCCGGCGCTTCGCGTTGGGGTTGTGAATGAGTCCGTACGTTCGGCCTTGGACCAGGAGGTCCTCTTGGCTGTACTCCTCGAACATTTTCTCGTTCACGCTGGTTATCGCCTCGAGGTTCTTGATGCTGCTGGGCTGGATGCTGTAAACGTGAATCCCAGTGAGCTTGAAGTATTGCTGCTTCGCAGCTGTTCATGTTAGTCGGTCTCGGATCCACCGTCAGAAATGATGAGACGCACTTGGTAATTGCTCCTCTCGGACAAGCGTTAAGACCCTTCTTAATTCATTCTGTCCGTCGACGTCCTGGACCATAGAACTGTTGGGAACTGGACTGCTTCTCATTGCAACATCACCTCCTTGGGTATTGCCGTCAAGGCTGGGATTGACTTTCTTCATGCCGCTCAGCAGATAATTGGCATGAACGGATCCGGCACGTTTCGCATTCTCGCGGCGGTGAAATTCATACAACATCCTTGAAAGTCAGTTCCATACATCTGAAAATCGTATGTCAGATAATTCACCTTTTGGCTTCGCTTGCGTGAACTTTCATTGCTCGAGCGACGAATCTATAGGTGACCTGGACCTCTTAGCTGCTGTGAAGTGACTTTGTGATCATAACTACCATATTTTCACCGCTGAGGACCTCCCCGGCGAGGAAGGCATTATAATCTTTCGCCATCTTGTGATCTTCCCAATATTTTGCGAGAACCTGGCCAGAGGTTCAAATTGAGAGATTGAGTGCTGTAAGTAGGTGATAGAGCTCTATGAATTTACGGGAACGCGTCGCGCTCGCGGGATGCCATTACGTCGGCGCCGACCAGAACCGCCAAAACCGCCGTTCGCGTGCCTGCCCATGCACGTTTCCAACCGTCAAACAATGGACAGCCTCGACACTATTACGGATCCGACGGACTGGGCAGATACGGCTGTAACCTCCCTGCAGCCTGTCGAGGCGGCGCTGCACTGTCAGATATGCAAGGAATTCTTCGTCAACCCCGTCATCACCTCGTGCGCGCATACCTTTTGCTCGATATGTATCCGACGATGCTTGAGTCACGACGGCAAATGCCCGACCTGCAGATCGGAAGATCAGCCCCTGCGGTTGCGCAAGAATGCAATCGTCGAAGAGCTTGTGACTGTCTTTGAACAGGCTAGGCCTGAAATATTGCGAATGGGGAGGGAAGTTCTATCCTTAAGACAAGTCGGGTCGGCATCATCGCTCAAACGAAAGCTCGGCGATGTAAGCATCGAAGACGGGGACAGCGAAGACGACGACAAGGGGCCGCGGACACGGAGGAAAACCAGATCACAGAGCCAACGGAGGGTCAAATCGCAAAGCCCGTCAGTGTATGAAGTCAGCTCAGACGAGGGCTCAAATGCAAGAACGCGGACTAACAAGCCCCGGAACGATGGAAAGGTCGAGTGCCCAATATGCATGCAGCGGATGAAGGAGGAGGAGGTCTTCCCACACATCGATCGGGACCATTCTGAGAACCCAACGGCACCGGCACGAAACCAAACTTCGATATTCGGTTCTCAACGAAATTCACAATCGCCCGCTAACGGCTTAGAAACAGCATCGATACCACAAAAGCTCAGCGCCCTAAGCTATAATCTCATGAATGACACTGCATTACGGAAGAAGCTCGGATCATTAGGGATACCTAGCTACGGTTCAAAGCAAGCGATGGAAGCGAGGCACAAGGAATGGTTGAATATATGGAATGCCAATTGCGATTCGACTAGGCCTCGACCGAAGCGAGATCTGTTGAGAGATTTGGACGTTTGGGAACGAACACAAGGCAGCCAGGCGCGAGGGAACTCTGACTCGAATGGGATCATGTTAAAAGGCTTTGACCGCGGCGCGTGGTCAAGTAGCAACAACAACGACTTCAAAGATCTGATAGCCAAAGCTCGGACGAAAAAGGCTTCGGCACCGACAGCCAAAGACCTCGAGGATCCGACGCCAGTTGTCCAATCTGAAAAAGCTCACGACAGCGCACAAAATGGCCACAGCAGCGCCACGGCCCCGGCAATGCCATCCTTCTCCGACACAATTGATGGCGGGCCATGAGACGAGATCCAGAATCTCCATAACCCCGAGAACCGTCAGTGACAGCCGGCGAGAGTTTTGTTCTCAAGAACAGCGAAACCGAGTGGAAGGACTCCAACATGAAGTCATCACCAGAAACGCCAATTTACTGAGCACAGATATCTCATCGAGCGTCAATGTATCATTCATGGTCTCGTAAATCTTCTTTGGGAACATCGTATGGCTTTCCCCCGATGATGATCTTAACCAGGTTCTGCGACCCGTTGGGAGGGTTCAGATTCCTGAGGCCGAGATGTGTCAATCGTCGTTGGCACCTTGCCGAGACTGGCTTCATCCAGCCGCCTTTGCGCTGCGTCGGCCTCCTGCCGCTGTTGCTCATCCCTAGCATCTGCTTCCATCTGCGCAAGCTCATCGTCCACGGCACTCTCATCAATGACGGTTGCCGACGAGCCTTGCTCACCGAGTAATGTACTGACCTCATCAACCTTGGACATCTCCTCGTGCAGACTGTCGAGCAGATCTTCGACCCTGGTGATTCCTCCAGTCTCGTGTGTAAGACTACGCAGCACCTGCGCGCTGCTGTCCATCGCTTTCACGACCTCGACCTGGTCAGCAGCTTCCTCTATCCTGGCGAAGACCTCCTCGAGAAGGCTGAGCGTCTCGGTCCGCTTGGTAAGAAGGTCTTCTTGCAGCTTTTTGGAGCGCAGCGCAGCCATCGCAGACACCTTGTTCTTCTTGGAAATTGCATCCTTTGCCTTGGCTTGACATTGATCAATACGCTCATTGATAGTATTGATCTGTCCATCAAGATCTGAAATAAGAGATTTCAACGAGCATATATTGACGTCCTCGGCGGTCAGCTCGGGTGTTGATTCTGTGGCAGCTTTGACTTTGACAGCCTTGTCATTATAGGCGATCAATTTCTTGTCCCGGTGGAGGTACGTCAGCAAGATTGCAATATCTGCCTCGTCAACCATGGCCACCTTGAGGGCCTCGGCGACTTCCTTGCGAAACTCTTCTATCGGAATAGCTCTGTCGACCCTCCTGCTCCGCGAGAGAAGTGAGTTTGTGACAGACATGCCGAGATCCTCAAGGTTCGGCAGAAGAACGTATCGCTGTGAAGGGTCTTTGACAGCCTTGCTGATCAAGCCCGCCTGCTGGAGCACCCAGGAGGCAAGCTTTAGGGGAACCTGGCTGAGCCTCAGATCCCAGCTCTGGTCGTAGATACTCTTGGATGATGACTGGAACGTCGAGAATGGCACCATTCGTCCGTTTATTGTCGCCTCCTCAACGACCACCCCCAACGCTTGTGGTAATCCATATTGACGCGTTTGCAGATCGCGCTCCAATTGCGGTCCAAACTGCACACTCAGGCGGCTAGCAGCTAGAACGCCAGCCCGCGCAGCTGCGACGAGACCACTTTCCCATGCAGCGATATTGGCTGCGTAGCCATCTGGATTAGTTGTCCGCTGTCCACGGAAATCGGAGTACAAAGAGGGTAGACGGGCTCTGTAGACTTGTTAGCCGGAAGGTCACTGAAATGAAATGGCGGGACTGACTTTCTGAACTCAGCGCGCTGGGTGGTCAGGAAGTCGAGCAGTGAAGACATCCTTATGTGCCGACCTTGCAGCTAGAGGCAGTCGCCCCCTCCACCTGTGAATCCGGGGCAGTATTGTAGATTCTGCGCGTACGCCGGAGTGGGCAGCAACGCGTCCAGTGTATTGGGCGGCAGCGCCAGCAAGCGGCTTGCGGGCAGCGGTGCGTCACACTCCGAGGTTCCCGCCGCAGACTGAGATTGCCCGACACAAGGGCGTTGCAGACCTCACTTGGCTCATGAACCCGAATGCACGCGTGCAAGCAGGAGATGGAATGGACAGGAGCCCAACGCCAGAAGGGAAAGCCCTCCCATCGGTGACAAAACCATTGCCTCTTTCGGAATCCGAGGCCGAAATCAGCTCCATACCGGCCTCGACAAGATCAAGTTTCGAACAGGCCCGGAGCGTCAGTAGCGACAGAAGGACATCTTTCCCCCCCGAAGCTCCGAGATCGACTGATCCGCGGGGAATCCTCTTGAAAGCGTTCCTTCCAAGGGTCGCCGTCTACGCATCGCAAGACACCGAGGAACTCGTCCGCTTAAAGGGTATCTATGGTGGGCTGTGCGGCCTCTTGCGCCCATTCGGCGAGGAGGTGCAGGGAAAGGTCGGCATTCGCGATAGCGTTGGTGTGAGCAAGAGCTGGGATGACTATGGAGTGCATTTTGTCAGGCTTCAGGGCACGCAGGCTCAGGTTGCACCTGGATCGGCGGCATTTGCAAACCCGGAAGATTCTATTCAGGAGGGCGACTGGAGTAGGATATTGAAAGCGACCCCAGCCGAGAGCGGAGACAAATCAGCTTTAGACGAGGTCATTACACATTGTCTGGACGAAGACGAAACCATCATTGGCGATGTGGACGAAACGGCAGGTCGTACACCCGACTACTACAACCTCTTCCTGCGCAAAGTGCTCGCCGACCGGCCGTTGGTCTCCTACGATACGTTCTCGCATCCCGTGGCTTGTGTCGTGGCCATCAGCTCTCAAACGCCAGACCCTATCGCAACGTTGGGAGATTTATACCACCAGACTGGGGTAGAAAGTGGTAATCTCCCCCCTTGGGTCAGCAACAGTTTTCTGCGTTACTATGTCCTCGTACACGACGAGGATCATGATGACATTACGGTTTCAACTGCCTTGTTTGCGCAGATGAAGCGAAATTTCGGTCTTCACTGCCACATGCTGCGGTTGAGGAGCGTGGAATGCGCTGCTCAAGATCCGGATGGAGGCCCGCTACCAGACTGCCATTGGCTACCAGCCGAAGAGGATCTTGCAGATATGAGACAGCGAGAAGGCGCGGCGGCCAACGAGCTTCAGCAGTACATTTTTGACTCGGATGCCTCAGTCATGCGAACATTCGTCAGGGAGCTGGTGACACAGTCCATTATCCCGTATATGGAAAGCAGAGTGACTACGTGGAACGAAGTGGCATCAAGACGAAGGGGAGTAGCTGGACGCATAATGTCAATATCAAAGCGCTGGACCGGATTCGGCTCTGTGAGAGGGAGGATATCTACACCTGCGGCGGATCGGGACTTTGATCCCACTCAAGGTGCATACAAACCAGAGTCGAACACCGCAACCATGCACCGTTTGGCCGACTATGCATTCATGCTCAGAGACTGGAAGCTTGCGGCCGGAATTTATGATCTGCTGCGGTCTGATTTTAACGACGACAAAGCCTGGCACCATTACGCAATTGCGCATGAGATGGCTGCATTAAGCATGTTGCTAACAGGACAAAGCAGTACATCCAGGAGCAGAGTTGACACGATCAACCAGCTCTTAGACACCGCTTCTTATTCATTCATCACCCAGTGTAGCAGTCCGCGCGAAGCGATTCGATGCATGATTCTAGCTGTTGAGCTGTTCATCACCAACGCCGGCATAGGTGCGAAGGAAGCTGAAAGATGGGGCAATCGGATGCTTGAACTATCGATACTTACTCCGATTGTTCAGGCGCTTCTAGCCGAACGTATTGCTGTAAGCAATCGATTTCGCAGCCCATTTCTCGATGTATGGGGAGTCAGTCCACTACGCAAAGCAGCACTGTGGAACCTGCTTTCAGCTGAAGCTTGGTTATCACGGCAGCAAGCGAGTCATGCGGAAAGACGGCTTGCCAGCGCTCTAACAGTGTACGGAGAGCCCGAGACTGATACAGAGTTTGCGGCTTTCGAAGGCACCCAAGATTACCTACGGCACTTGAGGGGCAGAGTAGCTGAACTGGGCCGGTCGATAACACCAACTGGCAGGCAAGAGCCTGATGATACCTTCATCGAGGATCTAGCACCCTCACAGCTGATGGCTCCGGGTACAGCAACGACAAGCCGACATTCTCACTCCCATTCGGTCAGCCATCGCCGTGGCTTGTCTCAGCAAGTAGCCATGAGCGCCATACCTCGCAACGACCAGTCTGTCCAAAACGAGGATGATGGTTTCAGCTGATTGACGACGCGATCGATCTGGACATGACACGTCAGCAAGACTGCCCTGAAGTCTCTATCCAAAGCACGTCCCCAGAGTCGTAGGACAAGTTCCTAGCACCAAAACCCCTGTATGGTTTACTGACGCGGACGAGAGGCCCCCGACTGATTGGGATTACGGACTAAGAACTAGAACTAGAACTCGAATTCAATCACGAAGCACCGGAACGATTTCGGCACAAATGCACCTTGGAATGGCAGACCTGGCACGAATCCACGTGCGAGGTCGGAAGGGTGCAGCATAGATTCATCAGACGTTCAATCTACTTCTTTTTGCCTTTGGTCTTATCGATGACCTCGACCCAATCTTTTCGAACACCTTGCTTGTCGAGTGCCTTCAAGATCGCGTCCTTCTGAGGACCCTGGACCATGATCTCCATCACAGGAGCTTTCGGGCTACTCCCGACTTGAGGGCCGATGCTGGTTGAACTTGCGCAGGATTTTTGTAGTTCCTCGGCAAGCGCTTGCGTGTGAATATGGAAGGCCTCAAGACCCCAGACTTTGGTAGCGGTTTTGTTGCCTGTTCGCGTCTCGAGTTGGATCTTGACGCTGGGCGGACTTCCAGCTTTTGGCTTCACGTCGTCCTTAGAATCGTCGTTCCTCAGTATGACCCAATACGGAGAGCAACCTTGGATGACGCGATCAATTAGAACATCGCGAGGAACAACGCCTTTCGCGAGGACTTGATTATCGGCAGAAGAACTAGAGTCGAAGACTGCATTCGCCAGTACCGGGTTTAGCGTGATGAGTCTTTTGTTCTTCGGATCGATCAGTGCTTCTTCCTCAATGTACTTCGTGACCACTGGCTTGACTTCTTGCGGGAGGTAAAGATTTTTTGCGTCCGCATCGCCAAACAATGGCCCCAACGACGCCTTTGGTTTAAGCAATATCAGCCGTTTGAGACGTTGGCCTACCGAGTTGTCTGTCCCATTGCCTGGCGTTTCAGCCGTTCCAGGGCTCGAACCAACACTAGTAGTTTGCTTCTTGGGTAGACGGTATGGACTGAAACCTAGCACTGCTTGGTCATTGAAGTCGATGTCAATGATGACGGTTTCACCACCATTCCTGTCCTTCGACTTGAGTAAAAGTTGCTTGTCCAAAGCTTTAATGAACTTCTTTGCACTCTTCCAGCTTGTCTTCTTGATTTGTAATGCGGCAGCATCATCTGGACTGAAGACTGGTAGATATGGCGTAATGAAGTTGGCAACAAACTGTGACAGGGTCACCGGGAAATCTATTCCATGATGTGGTTCGTTCTTGTCGTGTGTCTTTGCGTAATGTACAGCGTAGAGAAAGGCCTTTCGAAATGCATCGTCGATCTCCGGGATTGTCCACGCTTTGCTTGGTCGGGGAGGCTCTGCGTCGTCATGTGGCTCTGCCGTTGACTTGGAGTCATCCGCTGCAAGGGACACGCCACCGTCCTCACCGGCTTCTTCGTCGTCTCCTTCGATGTCCAGTGTCTCCACCCCATTCTCTACCGCCGCCACCTCATCTGAATACCACCCCTGGATCTGTTCTGGCCCGGGTGACCCGCCTTGTCCATTCTGGCTCCAGGCCCAAGCTTCATCGCCCTCCCAATGCACCGGTCGAACTGCGTGCCCCTTTTGGCCACGAACTTCCGTTAACGAGGCCACATCGATCTCACAAATTCCAACAACGAGCGGAACGCTGGGGTTCTCGTAACTAGCCACGGCGACAGTGGCGCCCTTGACTGCCTTGGCAGGAAACGGCGGTCCCCGAGCCAGTCCAGGGGTGTTGAGGTCGGCACCCGCTCGCATCTTCTGAATGACAATGTCCGGTGTGTGCAGCAGCGGCAGGATCCGAGGATGCCGCCACAGCGTGTAGACCGTCGGCACAACACTGCCGCCGTCGAGCTTGATCCATAGTACTCGTTGCTGCTCTCCGGGGTGGGCTCCGACGTAGATGGTCCCCCTGACGAGCTTCAGATCTGCTCCGACTGTGGTTGTGAAATTCGCGGATTGGGCGCCATCTGGGAGCAGTGAATTTCGAAATGCGTTGATTCCAGGTGTTCCGTTGGGCTGTCCATCGTCCCCGGTCTCTGAAGTTTCCTTCGGGACCTCAAGCTCGTAGTCCTTGATGACTTGATCAACGAGCTTTCTTCGGTCAGACGACCGTAGAGGAGCGAGTGATTTGAACTAAACGTGATTAGTTTAACGGAACCCCTTCCCGGCAAGACATCGCCCGCGAAGAGCATACATTGGGTTTTTTCTTGAACATTTTCGATGGAGCTTCACTCTCTCGGTTGTCTTTCCGGACAGGACCTCTTGATGATGAGTGCGAAGAGATGGCACCAGTGTTGTGAGTATGGAGGGACACGCGGAGTTGTGTCCGTTGTTTTAAAAGGAGTTGTTTATGACATATTATATCTAAATCAACGTTGGAGGCCTTCCTAGCCACGGGACACTTAAATTTACGAGCAGATCTGAGTCACTCTGACTATCTTTGACCAGTAGTGAGTCACTTCCTACAAATTGCCCCCGGTCGGCCAGGCAGAAAGAAGCTTGCTGATCCCAAGCCTCAATGACGTTTTGTGGTACAGATACGCCGCTCACGAGGGGAACCCTTGGGAATCGACTGACTCTCTGCTAGCACATCGCACTTCAAGCTGTACGACAGTCCATTCAAAAGAGAACGGCAGTCAAAGGCGTTTGCAGTCTCGTTTAGATTAGTGATGATTGGCGTCGGTACATACCATCACATCCGATACCTACGACCTAATCCTGACAAGGTTGCTGAGTACGCCTCTAGACATGACACCGAAGATGGATAGACGCGATCGCAGCATCAGGTAGAGCTGCGTACTGCACCATCGGTCGCATACGTCAACGCGACAGATAGCATCCGAGGTCTGGTGTAAGGCACCATTATCAGCTGGAACAGCAAGGCGTGAGCCAGTCGACCACATCTCCCTGGCAAAAGACAAATCAACAGGCCCTGCGACCCGGTCGTTCTCTCAACCATGGAATCAACACCATCGGCCGGCGCCTTGCTGGACTCCGTTTTCAAAACGCTAGCCAGCTGCAAGCCCGATCCAAACGCGTCAGAAAATCGCTCTTCGCAACCTTCGAAAGAACTCCTGGAGGAATTCCTCTCTGGCCCACAGATCAAAAAGCTCCTGTTGACCCTTCACTGCATATTCCCGGACCATCTGCTGCCGGCTTTGGACTTGCTCGAGAGGCGTAGAATATCCTACCATGTTCCCGCAACCATTCCAGAGAGTCGGAATTTCACTTCTGAGGGAATTCCCCAGCGAGAAGACTTGAGCGGCATACTGCGCAAGCAGCGTGGATGCTACTATGTGGAGGTATCATCCTTGCGAAGTAATCGGTTTTCGCAACCACAGGCACCGCCGAACTATTACGAGGTCCGTGTTCTGGCGTGGAGCTGCAGTTGTCCGGCTTTCACATTTGCTGCACTGGAGGGCGAGCTTGAAAGCGGGCATGAGGGAGGTTTGCCTGGCACATTGTGCGAGGCCGGGCATGTTCTCGAGGAGGAAACTTTCCGGTACGGAGGTTTAGCTCGCGGGGACAAGACGGCCCCGGTGTGCAAGCATTTATTGGCATGTCTACTGGCAATCTCCAGCCCGTATCTGTACGCTTACGTCAAGCAGAATGAACTGACGACACAAGAGATGGCAGCTTGGACTGCTGGCTGGATTCCGTGAGACCAGGGCGGGTGTTACAACATGTAGGCACATTCAGTCACCGTTGGAAACGCCATTCGAAGACGGCTAGTCAGCAAGGGGTGCCAATTGCGTTGACTGAATGCCTCGTTTCTCATTCAAGCCACATGGAAAAATCATCGTCCATGCTGTCTACCATATCCGGAAAGCTCAAGGAGCCTCGAAATCGACGAAGCGGCTTCATGGTTGAGCCTTCCTGCCCTCATCGCGTCGGGATGATCATGGACATAGGCCGAGAGGGTATGCTTCGTAATGCAGGTAGACTTTTGCGCTGATGCATCGTGATTGTGGCCATTCCTTTCATTTCTTCTTTTCCGGTGCCTTGCCATTCTCCTTCACACCCTTCTCCTTATCGACTGTGTCCACCTTACCGTTTTCACCTTCTGGTCCAGTAGTTCCGTTCTCTTTGGTTTCATCCTTGTCCTTCTCTTCGTCCTTCTTCCCGTCACGCTCCTCTTGAGCCTGGCGATTCTGGATCTTGTTTTCGATCAGGTCATGGAAAGCGGTGATAGCACGAATCAAGCTGCTCAGATAGATGGCCATCAACTGATCGTTGGTCTTCACGCTCATTGCGCGCGCCAGCTCATTGTTCTCCGTGGGAGCTCGCTCTCCATTCTGCGTGCCACTACCCTTCGGCGTTGAAAGGTTCGGCAGTAAGTTGAAGACGTCTTGAAGGTGGCCCATGATAGCATGATTCACAGGTAGCTCTCCATCAAGGACTTTCTGGAGATACTGCCCAATGTCTCGAAGTCGTAGGTGAAGGCCTTGCAATGATTGTAGCTGTGATGTTATTCTCGTGGACAGTGTGCCGACTGCCACGTCTCTGATGTCTCTTAACAAGTGCTCGACGCCAATTTCTTCCGCCTCCTCTGCCTCAATCACTGACGGCGTGTGGACAAATGTTTTTGACGTTGCTGTCCCATCATCTTTGATTTCCTCCACGGCAAAGTAAGCGTCAGTGGGCACGCCCACCTCTTTCGGCTGCACGTCGATAATGACAAGGAGAGGATCGGGGGTGTATCGCTTGAAAAGATCGTTGATCTCGAGATCAGAAGCCCGTAGCTTCGGCCCGGTGTGGTACCAGCCGATCAGCTTCTCTCTTGCGTTGACCTTCTTGAACATGTCGTTCATGTTTTCCACATAGTTGTGGTCCAGAAACCATACGGACGCATCTCTGTCGTCTTCCTCAAAGGGTACCGCGAAGCTGTTAGACACCCTTACGTTCTTCCCATCGTTCTGGCCGAGAAGGACACCGACCACCCTTTTGCGTGTGCCCTTTGCTTGTCGACCAAAGTGATCAGCCGCTGATAGCAGGACCAACGGTGCGACCGAGACGGTCCTGCTGACGAACGAGTTTGCCTCTGCCGTGGTGGCGGGCATGGCGAAGCTGAAGCGTGGCAGTTGTGGCGCTGCAGCTGCTGGGAAGATTGCCCGTCAGTGGGATGGGCTCGAAGCGCTGTAGGGGGACTCGCGACGCTTCGGAGCGCGGCTGGAAGGAGTCTGCGGGGAAAGAATACTACGGACAGTCCGACCGATAGGGTGGGGTATGTTGAAAGAAGTTCTGCCTGATCGTTGAGGCCGTTGTAGAGGGCGGAGGTGTGGAGCGGTATTCCCAGCAACAGCCCGCAGCAGCACTGCTTCGATGAGCGAAGAGGCCAAAGCTATGCGCTTAGTCAGCGTGTGCCGACCGGAGCAGGTCGGAGAGCGTGATCGCAGAAGAAGCTCGGCCCTGCTTCGGCCTACAGAACGGCCGTACTCTTCGCTTGAAGGGAACTTACGAATTGCCTCACCTTCTTCGGTCGTATTTTCCTTCTGTGCACCACAGCGCCTGCGTCTTCTTGCCTCGTCTGCAGCTTCGCTTGAGCTTTTCTCCTTGTCTCCCTCCTCCCAACCGTCACAATGGCGCCCGCCGACGACAGCTATACGCAGATCAAGGACTACATCAAGAAGCTTGAGACTCGCGTTCAGGACCTAGAGTCGAAGCTCGCAAAAGCTGGCGGTGATGCCCTCTCAGGCGGCGCAAGCAGCTCTGTTCGAATGATCTTGATGGGCCCGCCGGGCGCAGGTGTGCAACTACTTGACACAATTCATCTGACCTCGTGCTGACGTCGCTTCAGGCAAGGGAACACAGGCTCCGAAGATCAAGGACAAATTCTGTGCCTGCCACCTTGTAAGGCTCAATTGTTGCTGGTCCGGCCGACTGGACTGGGGCTAAATCTCTCTAGGCGACCGGTGACATGCTTCGCGCTCAGGTAGCGAAGAAGACAGACCTCGGCCGCGAGGCAAAGAAGATTATGGATCAGGGCGGTCTCGTGAGCGACGAAATTATGATTGGCATGATCAAATCGGAGCTTGATAACAACCCGGAGTGCTCAAATGGCTTCATCCTGGACGGCTTCCCGCGCACAGTCGCGCAGGCGGAGAAGCTTGACGGCATGCTGGAGGCCAAAAAGCAGAAGCTGCAGCACGCTGTAGAGCTTCAAATTGACGACGAGCTACTCGTTGCCCGTATCACCGGCCGTCTCGTTCACCCGGCTTCCGGAAGGTCATACCACAAAATTTTTAACCCTCCTAAACAGGAAATGAAGGATGATGTTACTGGCGAGGCATTGATCCAGCGAAGTGATGACAACGCCGATACCCTCAAGAAGAGACTGTCTACATATCACTCGCAGACTACACCTGTCGTCTCTTACTACCAGAAGACAGGTATTTGGAAGCCAATTGATGCTAGCCAGGAGCCCGGCCAGGTTTGGCGGTCATTGCTCAAGGTGTTCGACGAGGACAAGGGCTCTCAGAGCAAAACGTCCGCTCTGCTCAGCAAAATCGGCTTGAAAAATTAGGCGCGCCTCCACTGTTTTATCACAAGACAACCCGACGAATAATGAGCTCCAGGATGAAGGCTTGATCTGCATTGGGCTGGTGTTACAGATGGGGATATGCGACCTGTTCGCATTTTCTGGGTTTCAGGAAGACCAGTTGATCAAGTGACGTTTACCTCATCATTTGTGGCGATCTTTGTACGTCTTCAAGAGCCCTCTGGACGCATGTACGTATATATCTCAACAGGCCTTGGTCCCACAGCTGCAACAAAAATGAAAGAGAAAGATATGTGAACCCAAGTCTCATGTCTATTATGATGTATTGCTTCCCCACTGACGTGATTTTATGGTTGCTTTGTTGCATTCTCTGAATCACTATCTGGGTAGATCTACTGGATAATCGAGGGTCTCGATTGCTTGAGGATATTTCAGTCCGCCCTGTCTCCTCACCTCGTCCATGACCTCCATAATCACAATGCTCTCGTCCCAAGTCAGTGTCTTGCTCTCCAGCTTCCCGTCCCTTAGACACCTCGCGACCTCATCTGCCTCCCAGAACATGCCGTGCCCGCCAGGTATCTCATGGTTATACTCCTGCACCTGAGGCTTCTCACCCTTGCTAGCCCGGCCGACGACCCGATACCTGGTCGGCCTGAACGCAAAAGGGAACACCTGAATCTCGCCCTTCGTACCTTGAATGCGAATCGACGGCCCAGCCGAATGATTGCTGTCCGGATCGGAGTCCACTCGGAGACCTGTCAACGCAACAGCCTGCGCCGCATGCTTCCTTGACCCGCCAGGCCCATTCTCAAAGGACAATACCATAGTCGTCTGTTCGTCCGCGCCCGTCTCATGGTAGGGGATCATCGCCGCCAATACTTTCGGCGCCTTTCTCTCCGCCGGCGGCATCGTATGATACAACGTCTGAAAACACCACGTCAGAGAGTATATTCCGAGATCCAGCAGCGCACCGCCCGCAAGATCCATGTTCGTCATCCGATGCTGCGATCCGAACTTGGTCTCCACATCCTCGCCGAAGCTGTTGTCCGCAATGACTCGATGGACGTCCCCAATCTCCCCGTCAACGATGCGCTTGCGGATCTCGATGCTCAGCGGGAAGTATCGTGTCCAGACGGCCTCCATCAGGAACAGGCCCTTCGATTTGGCAAGCTCACACAGCTTCTTCGCTTGCGCGGCGTTGACGGTAAAGGCCTTTTCGCAGAGCACGTTCTTGCCGGCTTCGAGGCAGAGCATGACATTTTGGTAGTGGTGGGAGTGAGGCGTTGCGACATAGATTACGTCGATGTCGGGGTCTTCGACCAGCTGCTTGTAGTTGCCGTAGGCACGAGTGGAGGCGGGGCATTTGGTGTCAGAGATGAACTTTTGGGCGCGTTCGGCGGAGGTCGAGGAGGCGACGGCGACGACTTGGTGGGAGACGTCGTTGACTTGCCTCGTCTGTGGGTCGACGAGCAAGTCCTTGGTAAAGGTTTCGGCAATGAATCCTGTGGCGAGGATGCCCCATTTGATGGTATGGACTGCCATTATTTGAGATGATCGTGATTACTTATAGACCTGTTTAAGGGTTCCGGTATTCCAGGGTAGTATAGTGCACCTCGGTTGGTATTGGAAGCAAGATGAGGTCTTTGCACTCTCACCTTTTCTCATGTTGAGGTCATGGAGATGCCAGCAGGATTGAGCGGGCACTTTCTGGCTATGACGCAATGCATCATGATCCATGCTCCGAATTACGTGGCGAGTAAGTGCAGCATCACTGAAAGGAAATCTGTAGCAGAAGTGGATGCGATCATATTTGATTTGGGCTCCAGCTGGTCGAGCCATGCATGCTGTGAAAAAATGAAGATTTGCCTCCTCCCAACGTGATATCCTCAGCGGATCGCGGGTAAACCCTGATTAAGGCTGACGGCCACGCACATATGCAACCTTGTGCTCCCAAAGTCTGCGAGCCAGTGAACACTTTCTCCAAACAGTCCGATTCTCACAACCTGATTAGTCCCCGCCCACGATTCATAGCATGCTCCGTCCACAACGGTCACCGAAGCAGTGTTACGCCATGCGCGTGGGAATAGTCAAGTGAGGAGGGAGACGCCGCGAAATGCAGATTGACATTGGAAATGATATCAGGTGGACCCAGACGCGAACCTCTTAGCAGGTGACGGCTCGTTTACTGTAAGCTGGAACGTGTCAGCGTTGCGTTGTTGAGCCCTATCTTGGGATGAACATACCTCTGCTTTCCGTTTGCCCAGAACTGAGTCCGGCGTCGCGGTGCGCTCCTTTGCCTCTGAGCCTCCGCGTCTCATGTCTGCAAAGCACGAGGCATGGTATATCTTGTTCCCAGCCTTTGTTGCGTCCAGCCAGACCCAGTCCTGTATCTCCTGGTTGAAGCCTGTCTCGAATGGTTCTTGGCAGATTGGACAAGGCTGATGGCTCTCGGGATCACTAGGCACCGAAATGTAGCTTTCTTTTATCGCTGCTAGACCATTTGCACTGGTGGCTGGGGCTTGGGTGTTGCCAGATTCATCAGTGCCTTCGTTGTTTAAGTCTTTCGCCTTGGTCCATTCCTGTCGAATGTTAGTTTCGTAGTGCTCTCACATCGTATCCATAACTCACCAGCTCGCCAATGTACCAACTCCTGTTCTGAATACCTTTCGAAGCATCCTGTATCCGCTGATTGGTTCGAAAATGCCAATCCATGTGCTTGTCTTTTTGTACTTTACCATCAGGACCGGGCAGAAATCTCCTTCCACAGATAACACATTGGTTGGGTCGCTGAGAGAATAGAGCCTTGATAAGATTGGGTCGATATCTAACATATATTAGCTTTTAATTCGAGCATAGCGTGCCGTTCTATACTCACACCTTCAGGGAAGTCGATGATAGCTCTACCATATTGACAGGCACAGCTGGAGTTTTCGAGTTCGCCATTGCAAGGAGAGCTGCAAGCGATTGATTCGTGGTACCTCCTACGGCGGGCGTTGGCGCTGCAGGAACTGTGGCACTGGGTGGAACAGGCGGCGAAGCTACGTTTGCCGATACTCCAGACTTTGTCAAGGAAGCTAGCAACGAGGAATAATTATTCTGCGGAGGTAGTGCCGGAGGAGCAAAGTTTTGATTCGGCGTCGCCGCCGCTGGTGGCGGCACTGGCGGTGGCGCTGCACGCCCTACAGTTGCAAGAAGCGAGGCAAGATCCGGCCTTGCTGGCTTGAAGACTGACTGAGCAGCTCCTTGCTGCTGTCGAGAATTTGGTGGTTCCACAGAATGCGGATGTGCGGCCGGCTTGTTCACCTGACTCAGCAGGGCTTGGAGGGGAGTTGGGGCCGGAGGCTGCGGTGCAGGAACATGAGCAGGCGGCTGATATGCCGCACGTTCAGCTTGCTCTCGTCGTTCGGCAGCCTGAAGGTCGTCGACTTGCCGACGAACGCTTATCAGCTGATCTACCGGCAGCTGCTGTGCATTGATAACACGTTGCAAGGCAAGAAGCGCTTGCAGCTTACTCATTTTCTGTGGGTTTTGTGCATTAGCAGAGAAACCTTGCTGGCAGCTCTTGACCAGTTGGTCAATGTCGTTGTTTAACAATCCTAGATCAGGGCCCAGAGCTGCATGGGGTGGCGGGAATGGGACCGGCTGACTAGGAGTCGACTGATATTGTTGATATGAGTAGTTGGGCATGGGTGGGCCCTGTGGCTGGGGCTGCTGATAGCCTGGGTATGGAGATTGCACACCTGGCTGCGGGTAGAATTGGTTAGGTGCTGGACTGTTGGTGTAGCCTGACACTGGTGTATGAGCATACGTCGGCGGCTGTACTTGTTGAGCAAACTGAGGCGGCGTAGGGGCACCATATTGTATACCAGCTTGCGGCGGCGTCGGAGTACTTCGCCATTGAGGCATTCCAACAGCGGATCCAGGTCGCTTGTGAGAGTATGCAAGAGGGTTGTTCTGTTCATGCTTGAGTGCCACGGTTCTTGCTTGAATGAGGGCATTCTCAATTCTCTTTGTAATTTGTGGGTCAAAGACAGGGCGAGGGTCTATCGCACCAGGTACAGGAGACTTCCACGTTTTAAGCATTTCATCCATCTTCCTCCTGGTGCCTGTATCGATCGATGAGTATGCCCCCATGAACGTCGAATAAAGCTTGTGACCCAAGAACAACGTGTAGGGGGTACCGATGTTCTTCGCTATAGAGTCCAACACGTAGAGCGCTGGTAGTTTGTGATGAGGCGGAGCCTGCGACTAGTTAGTATAGGCCATTTCTAAGGAGCCTGGGGAGTTTTGATTGATGTCAATCTCAACTGCTCATGTTGCCATCATGATACAAGACAAAGCAGTGGCCAACACAAATCGGCTAGGCTGGGGTGGACTTACCTTTTTAATGTGTTCGACCAGGACGTTTGAGATGGCATCGGCGTGTTCGGTGTTCTCTTTTGCGATGACGGTCAAGTTGTTGATAGCATATCTATCGGGTGATTGGAGGGACTCAAGAGAATAGCGATAATCATCTGCAATCTCGTCCGCGGACACTTCGCCAGACATGATGCAAAGCCTTTGAAAGCAGATCAATCAAGAAAGAAAAGGAAGGCCTTCGCGAACAGGGGCTCGGAACTTGGAGCGTAAAGAAGAGCGCCCGAGCAGAGCTACCGGCAGTTCAGAGGCTGCTCAAAAGCGATGAGCGGCGTTCAGTCTTCAGTTTTTCACGGACATCTAAACTCAGACATCTGATTGTTCATCGAAGCTAGCTATTGAGAATTTGCAAAGTCCCCCTCCCCAAAGTCACAACAGGTCCACCGCAGCTCAGATACCGTACTTGTATCACGATCGCAAGTCACAGTGGCGTTATCTGCCAGAGCGCGTGTAGTTTTGCACGCGGTGGTGTGGGCTGCGAGTGAAAAGCCAGACAAGAGGAGATGCCAAGTAAGAAGAGAGGCCGTTGATCGTCAGTCTGTCGACGTGTGAAAGTGAAAGGGTTGAGGGTGTTGGGGAATGGCGAGAGGTATGTTGATGAGAGGTTGTAGGAGGCGACAGCAAAGCGGCCGTGAGACGACGTTCTCGTCAGCCGTCACGTGACTCGCTGCAGCCGATGCGGAACAGTCTCAAGGCTCGGCCGCAGCTCCAGCCACTCTTTGTGATGGAAACGGCCGCTGTCTGCAATCGTCATATCCATCAGACATCTCAAACGCCCTTGATTCCAGTTTGCTACCTACTCTACTTTACATCCTCATATCTAAACTCTAGTGGCCCGCATCTTTCCAGTGCTACCGCCTAGAGCCAGCTCGATCGTCCGATTGTGCCTCACCATCCATCGCGCATCCCAATACACACGACGATGCGCCTCACCACTCTCATTGTGGCCCAAGCAGTTAAGCCTGATAGCAAACAAGTGCTCATAACTTATCCCAACGATACGCCTTCCCACGTTCTCGATCAAGCCAAGGACGCCTTGCGAAGTGCTGGCGGCGTTATCACTCATGAATTCAGTAAGTCTGCTTGTAATCGCCGTTTCCGAATTTCGTCATACTGACCTGACCACCAGCCTTAATCCGGTAAGAGAAGTTTACCTCGTAAATATTAGCTCATGATACAGCTGCTGACTGATAACCAAGCGGCTTCTCGGCCACAGTTGCCCAGGCTGCGCTCGAGAAGATCAGTGCTTTATCCGCCGACTTCCCGCCGAGCATCGAGGAGGACCAGACAGTTTCAACTCAATAAGTCATGACAGTGCATCCCACAATATAATCAGCGCTGTCAGGCAAGCCCAGCTCTGAATTACGTTCTTTGTCGAGGATATGGCTCTTCGCCGAGCCGGCCAGCGTGTACGAAGGGTGCACGAGATGTTCGCCGTAACGGCGAAAGTCGCACAGATGCGCTTCCGAGTAAGAATAGAAAATTCGCTTCGTTAATGATACAAATGAATCTCATAGCCTTTGCATAGATACAAAGAACACAAATCGCTGTAAAACTTTTTCGTGGCCCAAAAACAATGTGAAAATATGTAGAAGCGTAAGCCCTGCCAGAATTAAAATGAAGGCATTCCGAATCCCGAAACGGCTGGCTGAACAACACGCGCACGACGATCCACCATATTTGCAGCTTGGCTACCCACGAACCGCGACTGCCACGCATGGCAGGAGTCCGCGTCCCTCGTCGTTATCGCTCGCATCTTGCTACATGAATAGAAGAGAAATCTGAGGCCCGATGGAGACGAAGAACTCTTCATAGCAGCGTTTGCATCGCGGCAGGGCACATGCGCGGAAAGACACCGGCAACCACCTTACCAAGAGAATCCAGCCCACCGAGCGGACCGCATTTAGTTCAAGCGAGCAACTTGCATCATCAGATTCTCATGAGTCTACGAAGCGAAAAGTCCCAAATTTGCCAAAATGTCAGGACCACCGTTCATGATAAGTGCAGCCGACGAAACACAGGGCCTTGTCGATATCGTGAGTTTTCATACTCATCGAATTCAGCTTCATTTTGAGACTAACGGACTAAAAGGTCAATGCTCTTCCGCCAAGTACGTTGCCCGTCGACGCCGACGAACTAGCCACCGGCCACCGATTATGGCAGATTCTCCAGTTCTGTGCTCCAGATGACTTCAAACACAACCTGCCCGCCGACCGAGCCGAATGCGAAAAATGGGTGGCTCGGCACGAGAATCTCAAGCGCGTCGAGAAGTCCATGGGCGAAATCCTGACCCGGAACGGCGTGGGAGGGATCCCGTATGTCGACCTCAAAGCGCTGGCGGAGAAGCGATCCTCCGCGCGAAACGAGTTTGCCAAGCTGCTACGGATGTTTATGCATACCACTACGCAGGTGCCTAAGGTGTACGAGTGTGTGGAGGCGGTCCAGACGCTTCCGATGGACGCGCAGCAGCTCTACATGAACATTGTGCAGCATTTTCCGGCGACGCCATTCTTGGATGAGTCGGGCGCCACAGGTGAGAAGGAAGCACAGCAAGTGCCGGCTTCAGTTCCTGTGCCGGAGGCGAAGCGGGATCCGGAGCTTTACAGGGAGGAGATTGAGTCGGCCAAAGACAAGCAAATTGTGCTGTTGCAGACTCAGAAGGCGGAGCTCGAAGACACGATACGACATTTGGAGAACCGGATCGAGCGATTGAGGAAGAACAATCAGGATCTCGATGAGAAGATCAAGTTTGTCGAAGACAGTCTCAAGAAGAATGAGACCCAGGGGTCTCACGAAGCGCACATTTACAGCCTGGAGACGAAGATCGAGGCCCAGGACAAGCTCATTGAAGAGCAAGAAGACCAACTCGAGAAATACCGAAGAGAGCTCGAACACGTCACTACAGAAATCAACCAGCTTCGCAAAGCCAACGACGACATTCAGCCACTCAAAGACCGTGTCGATGAGCTGCAGCACCAATATGACGAAGCATTCAGAAAGGCCAACATGGTCGACAAGTACGCCCAGAAGCTTGAAGCAATGAAGGTTGTTGAACGAAACTACCGCGATCTGCAGGGGCAATACGAGGAACTCCGCCACGACATGGGTGCGGGCGACTCTGCAGGTACGGAAATAGCTGGCCTTCGGCGAACGGTGGAAGAATACAGGCGACTTTTGCCCGGGATCGAGACCGAGAGGCACGAACTCGCCGGCATGCTAAACCAAAGCAAAGAGGACATGAGACTCTTGGAAGAGCAACTCCTTGCGAAGCGAGAGGAGCTGAGCAAGGCCGAGGAGACGATTGTCGAGCTGAGAAACGGCCAAGGAATGTCACTCGAGGTTGGCGCGGGTCTGGAGTCTGAGATAGAGGACAGTGAAAGAAAGGCAGAGCTCGAGGCAATGGATCCCGAAGAGCGAAGTAGGGTATTGGAAAAAGATCTACGCGAAGCGAGGGCCAACGTCATGGCGGTATCGAGTCAGATGGAAGACTACAAAAACCTTTACACCGAGCAGCAGAAGGTCAACGAGGAGCTTCGTGCTGAGAAGGTGGCCGCGGAAAGGGCTGCTGCAAAGGCTGCTGAAACGGAGCAACCTCCACCCACGCCACCACCAAAGGACGATGCTTCAGATGGGGAGCAGCAGGAAGAACTGGGTCCGGTCTCGGAATTACAGTCGGAGATCGCAAAGCTGAAGGAGAGGGTAAAACTGATGGAGACACAAGATCCGGCCGCCAAGAAGGCTGCAGATGTGACGCTTATGAGACAGGAGCTGGTATCGCTGAGAAAGGAGCAGAAGCTAATTTCGACAGCTTGGTACGGGTTGAATGTACGGTCTCAGCTCAACAGTGCGATTCTCCAGAAGAAGACGGATATTCCACAAGGGCTTCTGGGGCGCGCGAGGCTTGAAGTTGAACGAGCCGTCAGAGTCAAAGGCCGATAACACATACAAAGCTCAGGGGCAGGGAGCATACAGAGTGATGCTGAAAGAATTTCTTGGTGCTGACAAGCGGGGCTATTTTCCGCCTTTTTAATACAGTTATATTAGTTGAACCGACAGATACTGATTATACCCACTCGGTTGGTTGTCGAAGGACCTCAAGCACCTTCTCCTCCCGACCACCCTTCTCGGGTTCGTGCATGTACTCCCATCGAGCTGTAAGAGGTAGGCTCATGAGGATACTTTCGACTCGGGCGCCAGGGGTGTTCAATCCAAAAGCGGTGCCTCTGTCGTGGACCAGGTTGAACTCGACGTATCTACCTCGTCGTAGTTGTTGCCAGGCCTTCTCCTTTTCGCCAAAGGGCATATCTTTCCGTCTGTTGATGATCGGTAGGTAGCTGGGAAGAAACGCGCCTAGACAGTCCTGGACGAACGAGAAAAGTTCTTCCTGAGAGTTTTCTTGCTCATCAAGGTCATCGAAGAAAATTCCGCCCACGCCGCGAGCCTCGTTTCGATGCGGAAGGCGGAAGTACTTGTCACACCACTGCTTAAACCGCGGGTAATACCCTTTTCCGTGCCTGTCACAAGCCTCCTTGATCGTCTTGTGGAAGTGAATTGCGTCCTCGTCATAGAGATATGACGGTGTCAGGTCGGTTCCACCACCAAACCACCAGGCCTTGCCTTCTCCAGACTTGTCCATGGTCTCGAAATACCTGTAGTTTAGATGCACTGTCGGCGCGTTCGGGTTCTTCGGATGAAGGACTAAACTCAGTCCTGCAGCGAAGAATTCCAGACTTTCAATCGATGGGTCGTCGAGGGCCTTGTGGTTGACACGCATCCGCTGAATCGCCGCCCGCTGTAAGGTGCCGTAGACTACCGAAGTGTTGACGCCCGCCTTCTCGAACACGTCGCCGTCTTGCAGGACGCAAGAAATACCTCCGCCACCTGCACTGCGGGTCCATTCGTCTTTCTTGAACCTTGCCTTGGGTTCAAGGGCCTGCAAAGCAGCCACGATCTTATTCTGGTGCTCCTTGATGAACGCCTCCATGCGAAGTCGCATCGGTGAGTCCGCTGTGACACCGGATTCACGTTTCCTTCTATTGTCCAGGTCTGCTATCGAAGCTTCTTCTAGCTGTTCCGGCTTAGTTCCCTCCGGCTTGTAGACTGGCTGGAGTGGCGATGTGACCTATGGTGATCAGTCCTGCACAAGATTGGTTTTGGGATCAGGTCGTACCATAGAATATATGATGGATCCTAGGAAAAGAGATCCGATAACAAACCGTACTCTTCCCGATATCAGAGGCTTCTTCGCCTTCTGCATGTGCGGTGTTCCGGTAGATCCTCGAGGTACATACTGTGGGTCGCTAGGCCTTCGTTTGCGGACTGAGGCATTGCGGATCTGTTGCACGATGGGAGAGACGGGCTTCCGTAGTGACGACAAGGTACACTGAGTTGGCAATGGTCGAGCAGCGCTCATGCAGAGCCGCAAGTTGGCAGCCATACTTGAGCTCTCGAATCCGAATTATAATCCGCCGGAGCGAACGAAGCAAGATAGGGTGAAGCCAGAACAGTATGGATGCCTTGAGTCTGCAGCTTTAGTGCAGAAGCTGAGCATTAGACTGTCAGCTCATCATCAGTAAATTGTCCTTTGACGAAACCACAGACAGATCCTATCATGATGCTTTGCGGAGATCCTGGATGCGCCGACGATCCGAGGTATGCCAAGACTTGAGCTCCATACTATACTACATTTCTTCAAGTCCGCATCGAACGACACTGACAAGCACTCAACACTCCCCATAACGCTCTGATTCCAACTCTTCTACACTCTTTGCGAAATGGCGTCCCGAATCACCAATGCGTTCACGCTCACCTCCCTCCTCCGCGCCCTTCCCTCAAATACATCAAGCCCATTCCGCTCATCACCAGCGATGCGGCAACTCGCGCCCATTCGCACATTCAGCTCCTCGATCACGCGACAAGCAACCCTAAGCCAAGTACGGAGAGGCTGCCGAATCGGCCTGAAAGAGCGGCGAGCAAAGTCACCCGCAGTCAAAGGGCGAACAGAGATGAAGGGCGTGGTTCTGCGCGTGACCGTCATGAAGCCGAAGAAGCCCAACTCCGCCGAAAGAAAGATTTGCAGGGTGCGATTGAGCAGCGGGCGAGCAATTTCGGCATACATTCAGGGCGAAGGACACAATTTGCAGCAGCATCACCAAGTCTTGGTACGGGGTGGACGATCGCAGGACTGTCCAGGAGTGAAGTATCACTGCGTCAGAGGAGCATTTGATTTGGTGAGTGCGAAGCGAGTATCAAAACACGAGCCAGCGGGATTGCTAACTGGTTTGCTCAGGCCGGTGTTGCGAACAGGCTCACAAGTCGATCGAAATATGGAACGAAGAAGCCGAAGGCTGCGGCTGTATAAGCCTCTGCGATGACCTTATGTATACTAGCGTGCACGCTGTCTTTTGCACATACCACGACGTCCGAAAGGGCTGGAACTATATCATATTTTTGAGCATACAAGTGGCTGCGATTCTCAGATGTTGCCCAGCGCGCGAGAACGCACGCCATCCGTTCGCATGTTCAGGCAAAGTGCATGCACATTCAATCTATCGGTCATTCTGGCCGGTGTAGGAAGTGAGCCAGCAATTCCGGCTGAGAGTTGACGGAAAAATAGTACAATTGAGTCCAGCATATTTGCCAGACGCGGCCGTTCCCTTTCGCCTTGTACGCCAACAAGTCTCGAGCATATGTCCTTATCGCCTGGAGGTTATGCCGCATCTCTATGTGTCCCACATCCTTCAATGAAAAAGCATTGAAAAAAGTCCCCTCACCATGCAGTAGATTTTTAAAATTCCAGTGGCAGACTTCAGACCTCCTTTTCGTAGCCTGCAGGCTTCTTCATACCAGTAACGTCAAACCATTTAGATGTACCTATGCAGGTTAGTAACCTCCCCTGTGTCGATGGACGTGGCAAACTTACATGAGTATCCCTTCCAGTCGAAGTTGTCTTCTGGCTTGCAGTGACATTTCAGGTCAAGACGTCGCTGCTCACCAGTCGGGCAGTGGGTGAAAGGCACGTGGTAGTATGCAATGTCGTCGAAGAAATGGACCTGTTCCTTCTTGAGCATCAGAGCTGCAGCGATTGAGTGAACCGGCGCATCGCCCCAACGCTCGTAGAAGAAGCCACCGTCGCGATCCAAAGACTCAAAGTAGTCCACGTACGCCTTGGAACGCAGCCATTCCAGGCTACCAATCTCAAAGTTGGACCAGAAGTGGCAGTGGTTATAATTCTCGCCCTTGTCGTCTGAGAGCCAGTCCATTGCGTTGCCCTCCACAATGTGTTCGGGGTGGTTCTTCATGAACTTCTTCGCACTGTCCCAAAGGGTGGGGATAGTATCAACGTATTCGTATAGCGACAAGACAAAGCTGTACTTCTTGTTACCCTCGTGCATGAGCTTGAAAGGATCGTAGTCAACGTCGCAGAAGAGTTCGATGGAAGGCTCGACGCGCCAGTAGTATTCGTAGTTCAACATCAACTCGTGACGAAAGAAGAAGCCAGACTCGTATCGACACATGTGTCTGTAACTGATGCTGTCGCCGTAGATGATTTTACGGTTGTGCATGTCCTCCCGAACCTTGCGCGCTTTCTCTTGATCGATAAAATCCGGGAAGCTCCACTGCTCAACAGGGATGATGCCGTAGTGTGTTGTACCAGAAACAAGCGCCGCTGTCAGTCTCTTGAATTCATCACTGAAAGGCTGGTCATTGAGGAATACCCAGTCGTAGTTGAACTTGCGATTGAAGCGGTCCTCGACATGGCGGATGGATTTGCTGATTTCCCAAATGTCGCTATTACGAGCCAGCGTAACGAATGTCGCATTCATCCGAGGGCCGGGAGCAACAGCCGGTGGTAGACCTCCACCGGTCTTAGGGGTCGTGGGGGCACCCATATAATCCGCATCCTTGCCTGGAGTCACTCCCGTTTGAGGGCTGCCCGAGTGAGGAATCGAAGATGGATTCGAGGGTAAGGAGGAGGAAGAGGTCAGGAAGTAGAGCGCAAAGACGCACTGTCAAGTGTCAGTTTGGTCGACTTTCATAAGATGCTGGATACGCACGAAGATGGCGATGAGAATGTAGCGGATATACCGCTGGTTTCCGGCGACCATTGTTGGACTATTTGCTCAACAATCTATTCAATCATTCGATGCCAGGGAATGCGCAAGGAGCTTAAAGGGAAAGTCGAGGAATCTCCGCAGAGATAGACACGAGGACACGGACTCGTGGCTCGATGAGGATCGGCTGGGTGAGAATCCCTTGCTGAGCCGCTGGGATAGTGTCTGGGCGAAGTTGCCAGCACCAAATGAAGTGGTACAAACGAATGAAGGAGGGTGAAGAAAAGAGGAGGCGGACTGTTGCGAGATGGATGAAAAGCAGAAGAACCCGAGGACGCGGCAGAAGTTTGGTGGCAGTCGTAAGCCTTGCAGCAAGAAGTGATCTGGCTCTCCAAAAGTCTGGAGAGGACGACGAGCTGGTTCGCCGCATTGGCTGGCGCTCTGTTCCTAATTTGTCTCCAGGGCCTAGGGGGCCGACGCTCACGACGCCGCCGCTGAAACCATGCTGCGTCCGAGCGCGCCAGGACTTCCTTCCAGAGCTTGTTTGACCCGCTGCCAATCAACTCTTTCGGCACTGCTCTTATCCAAGGCATCATCATGATAGCCATGACAATCCGAGTCTAAGCTCAAGAGAACATGATGCGCTCAAGCTGCTAACTCTCTCAGACGGTGTCCGAGTTTCCATGTCATAGCTGATGGGACATACTGCCACTACAGCAGCGATACAGATTACGAGGATTCACGAATTCCTCTGCTGATGGCCTAGTACCCAACATACCGCCATGGCGCTCTGGGTGCTCGTTCACGAAGACACGGACACGCAACGCGTTCAGCAAACAGCAGTCACAATAGCACCCCCGCAGAACTCGACAGAGGTGTCCTGAACACGGGTGTATTTCGCAAAGTTGTGGCCATGGCTTAGCTCAACTAGACTTCAGTAAATACCTACATTCTGCTTCTACGAGAAATCTCGTTCTGAGTTCCCGAGGTGTTTCCGAGTCTGACAGCTGTTCTGACACCAGTCTATATATTTCGATAAGCTTTACATGAGGTCGGATTTCTCTACTTGACGGCACGATTCTTCTAGACTGCCTCCGCATGCTCGGGCCCTCATACATGCGATGTGGCGGAATGACTGTAGAAATCTTACGTAAGCGACCATCCCGCAGGTGAACATGCTTGAAGCTATTGCAGATGTCCACCAGGTCAACGTCCCGCAACACCGCGCGTCGATGCAACGGTGAATGCAACGTTCATCAGACTTCGTCCGCCTCCAAAATCATCCCAACCGGCAGTCATGGCATTCTTTGGCTTCGACCCTTCTCGCAATCCCAATGAACGCCATCCAAGCGCAGCTCCGGGTTTCTCGCATCAAGCCGACCCATTCGCTGGTCTCTCTGGCGGCGTGGATGACGACGAGGAGGAGGAGTAAGCAACACTCGCCAGACTCTCCAAAGAGCATTGCTGACTTCGCATCAGAATCAATTTTGAAGACACCTTCGATGACCTCAACGATGAGACTTTCGGTGGCGCACAGCTAGGCCCCTCCACCGGGAACAAATCAGTGGGGACAGACTTCGACTTCTCAGGCCGTACGGCACAAGTGTCAAAGGCGATTGGCGAGGAGGGTATTCGATATCAGCGCCAGCAGCCTGCCGCAAAAGGTCAAGCAAAGCCTGAAGCAGCCAGGAAGCCTGCTCGCTCTGGCTACGAGAAATATCAGACCCCTGGGTTCGTTGCCGATTTGCAGGTTGATCCTATGTTATGGGGAGCAGCACCCGCTACTCAGACAGCTCCCGCCCAAGCTGCTCCGGCCACTCAGCCAAGCCAGGCCACTTCGCGACGGATGCTGACATTGGAGGAGATCGAAGCAGCACAAGTCCAAAGACAGCCTCCTCCCGCTCATAATGTGCAAGATCAAGGCCATCCGGCTTATCAATATCATGCTACCGCGTCGGCGCAGCAAATGGACCCGCAGTTTCAGCAGCAACCCTTCGCGCCCCAGATATTGCAAAGGCCGCAGCAGGCCGCCAATATACCCCAACACATGCTCCATGCTCAGCAGCTTCAAGGGCCACAACATGGGGGCGCTCACGTTCAGAACCAGCGATACGAAACCGGTCCAAGCCAGGTCGTGCAAGGCACATCAGGCCACCAGCGTACCCCTACCCAAGGCCAGATCGTAACCCATCCTCAGCAGTTGATGAACATGTCGGACGCCGAGAAGGCCGCATTCTTGGCGGAAGACGCTAAAAGGGCAAAAAGAAACCACAAGATATGGGAGCTATCAAGATTTAACGGACTGATGACGCCTCAGGACAAGAATTTCATAACGCGCATACAATTGCAACAGCTTATGACTGCGACTGGGAGCACAGACGATCGAGATTCCGACTCCGCCTTGTCTGAAGACTTTTACTATCAGGTCATCTCTTCAATTCGTGGCGGGCCCCGCCCGAATCCGAACCAGCCGCTGAGCCATTTTGCGCAGACTTATCTCCTTCAAACTGGTGGCAGGGGTGGCGGGCGTAATCAGCGACACGGACGAGCCGAGAACCATATGCAGCGCATGGAACAACAAGTTCAGCGTGCTGTTGAGGCTGCCAAGTTGAAGCCCAAAAATAAGCAACTTGTGCTCGAAGGAAGTCTAGGAAAGATTAGCTTCAGCAATGCCAAGACCCCCAAGCCGCTGCTTAACATCAAGCGACATGAGAGCACGGATCTCAAACGGCCTTCAAGCAAATCCGGTACTGGTAAGGAGCTGTCTGGTAGTGATCGAAAGACGATCCTCAGAAATATTGAAACCGTATACGGGACACTGATGCAGCTTGAAGACGAGGCGAGAAAAGAACCCTTTCTGCCACCAGATGTTGCTCCCTCTGACGAGTTCAAAGAAGTGCACAGACAATGGGACTCGGCTATGGCAATTTTTAGCAGCCGTTTGTGGGACGAGCTCAAAGTTTTAGAGCCTATCAATACCGACAGCGCCGTGCCGCATCCGTTCATTGCTTTCCTGTCTCATTCGAAGGGCAAGAAGGCAATTCCTCGAATCTTCCGTCATCTGAACTCAGATCAGCGGGTCACTATGCTGACCATGATCGTATTGCATCTCGATCATCTGGACGTGATTCGTCGCGGTGCACTTGGACCTGGCGAAGCAAGCCTTCCTCCAGATGCCAGGGAGAGCATCGAGCTCTTCAGCATGGCAGTTACGCCATCACTCTTCGGCTATGTTTCCGAAGCCGCCTTGTTCACTATCATCGGTCTTCTCGGCCTCATACTTGATCGTGTAAATGTACTCCACATTGCACGGACAAAGGTCGGGTTGAGCATTTTGACAATGCTGACCAGTCGGGCAACAATTGTGAAGGAAGCCGGTGAAGTGTCCGATGCTCTGTGGTCTCAGTGGACCGAGTCATACAACAGATTATTCGACTTACTTCAACCAACTTTGGGGAGCATATTCCCGCCAAGCTTTGGGCGCGAGGATGACATGTACGCATGGCAATTCCTTGCTGCTATTGGAAGTGGCGCATCTCCAGAGCAGCAGCAGGCGCTAGTTATTGGAGTCAAGGACCGTGTCATGGAGACTGTCCAATTGGCCAAGACGTTGCCCCCAGATTTGGCCAACTCTAAGCGGGCTAATGTTAATCTGTTCATGCGTGCGATTGGCCTGGATGTCGATCTGCTCGAGTAAAGGTGCTCCACACTCGGTCTTTCGCAATGACAGAGATGGAATCACGAGATTCACGATGACCAAAAGCTTTCTTACATCTACTCTCATAGCGACGAGTTGACGTGTGACGGCTGTGGATTGATATACTGTATTTAAAATAGCGACCGTGAGCCCATAGTCACAATCAGAGCATGAATAACATCCGAGTACGTGCACTCAAGAACCCAATGGCTGCTCATTCGTCTCGCTTTCAAGACTTTGATTTTGTGTGCAGTACTCGCTGACAGCTAATCTGAGCTAGGACGCGTGCGCAAGCACAGCTTCCTGCACCGCCAATAGCATCACCCTGGATCAGTTGCCGCAGGATCATTGGAGATGTGTGGCATCGAGTTTGTATCCACTTGATGTGGCCATGCAGTCAGCTGCTGCCTTCGCTAACCTTCAATTTGTCTCGGACCAGTTTGGACCGTCGCTGTGAATATCCATCATCTCTGGAAGTCCCTTCACCCACGTGGCCCACCCGGAATCCTCCCCTCCGCTAGAGCCTTCTCGAGCCTAGCAATCTCTTGCAAGCTCTTCGCATTGCGAATCATCTCCTGTACCTGCGCCTTCTCCTCCGCCGTCATATTGACACGGATAACCTTCTTGCCATTCGTCTCCGGGACGCCGACGGAAGCATCAAAAGTCCTCGACTTGATTCCCATGATCTTGGACGCCAGCGCCGTAGGCTCCTCCGCCGTTCCGAACAGCGTCTTGGCTTCCTCACGTTCGGCGTCCTTGACCTTTTGGTAGTCGAGAAAGCGGACGCTGGGGCATTTCCATAGCACCCATAATCTGTAATTCTGCGTCGATTCCGTTAGTAGCTCTTTCGGCAGATTTCAAGGAAAGAAATTTTTAATTTTTTTCGAAACGCACCTCTTTTCGCGCAACGGGATTGTCGATTAGTGACAAATGCGTTAGTCGTTCAAACTTCGACAATGGATCCAAGTCTGCTAGTTCTGACAGGCTATTTGCCGTGAGGATCAAAGTCGTCAGATTGGGAATTGAAGTGGCGAGGTTTGAATTGATCTGATTGACCCGATTCCGAGCTAGCAGCAAAGTTCGCAGTCGGGGCGAGAGTGGGAAATTCGAAAGTGATGAAATGTCATTGTCGGTGAAATCGATAGCGTCTTGCCCCTGTCGTAAAGCGTGAATCCATGTTTCCTTGGTGACGACGGATTTTTGGAACAAAGGCACGAAAAAGTTCACGTACCTGAGCAACCGCCAAGTTTTCAATGACTGGGATTTTGTGGCCTGTAAGCCTCGAAAGGATCGCATCAATGAAGCTCTATATGTGTAGTATCTGTTCTTTTCACGCACCTCGTAGGTCAAGCTCGCGTTCTTTCAAAGGGTTCAGAAAGGACAGACTTTGGTTCACCAGGTCGACTGTGAGACGCATTTTGGATAATGGCTGCCCGCAGCGCGCGGTTGATGGCGGTTAAATCCTATCGGCACGTGTCGGATCGGACTGGATTATAGAAAATATTAGGGGGCAGGTTATCTCGGTCAAGGAACAAGAGATTCGGAGTCGCGTGAGGTCGGAAGCGTCGCACCATGTTATGCTGGTTCAAGCGCACTTGAGGAACTTCACGATCGGCGCTGCGCGCTGCTCTGAGGCTCGAGCGTCCTTTGCATGGGTGCCGACACGGCACGTGACCGTAAAGAGGCCTCGCACGGCAACATAGCTCGTTTAGGTTCACGAATTTCATCGAACTTTTAATCTTTACGGCATAATAATGGCACGACTGATCGACTTAAGACATTAGAGTCACGAGCAAAAGTGCACCGGTCTTTCTGTGGATCCTCATTCTGCGACTGTGCTGCACCGGAACCTTTCATGGTCACATTCGCAGCTGGAATAATATTCCTTGTGAACGGCCGCCACTCCCCATGCTGCCATGATGATGGTTAGGAACTATCTATCTGTTTGCAGCCTGCTGCAAACAAGGTTCTCTTTTGGCCTTTGCGGTCAAGCTATATTGAATAGCATTGCTCCGAGCAAACCTATCACCACTGTACAACACCTGAAGCAACACATGACATAATTCACGTCAGAGACAAGCACCGCACTGTGCGAACCAACATGCATTTCCCAACAATCATGTCAGCCTCTAACACCCGCATCAAGTCCAGCAGAGACGGCGATGTGCAGGGTCTCATTCTCCCCGCAGGTGCCAGAGGCTTGTGTTCTGTCACTGTGCCATTCGGCCAATCGACCATTGGTGGCACTGCTCTCAAAGTCCGTGGACTACATGTGGTTTGATCTCCAATTCTCGCAGGATTTCTCGGGTCGCCATGTTGCTTCATCCATGACCTTGATCCGACCAGGGTAAAGCAACCAAGGCACCCTGTGGCATCACGGCAGAGAGCAGATGCGCTCCCTCCAAAAGGAAGCTGGCTCGCTGGTGTGCCAGTCACTTTCATGGTCCGCTGTGGCTGCAGACGGTATGACACGTGTGCTCTCATCCAGCATGTTCCTGGTTCCTGCATATTGCATATCTGCCATAGCACGATGCTGTGTTCCAAAGTGGCGGTCGCCAGTGCATGTATTCGAGGAAAAGCCGCCGCTGTTGTGGCTCGTGATGCAGGTCGGAAGAGCACTACGCTTGGCGGCCACTAGCACGACAGATGCGTAATTGCCTCATTAATGCGGGTGGCAATCGAGCAGCTTTCACTTGACATATGTTCTGCCCTCCATAGCCTCCAAGAGAGGGTCTACTGGCTTCTCGGGTCGCTTTTCGTCTTCGTCTTCTGCAGGAGGGCCGCCGTCGCGGGTCATTTGCTCGACTGCATCCAGCTTAGCCTGGGTTTCCTCCACCCATGTCTCCATGAGGAAGACCCCTGCATCAACCGATCGTAGTGGTGTCGTCCGCACAGAATTCGTTGGAGGATTTTTTAGTTGCGACTCGGATGGTATGAACTCCGACAGACGTTCGATGGGCGGCTTGCCATGCGGTTTGTCCCTCAATTCGATGGCAATCGTATATGTGCACTTTGGCGGGAGGGGTGGTAGGGATTGACTGAGTTGGCATAAGCGACTGAGTAGTCCTCGAAACTGAGCATTGAGGTCAACGATCGTAGCTCCTGGCAGATGCTTGGCCGCGTCCTGGTCTGTCTCGCTGTCATCCTCGTCATCCTCGTCCTCAGCAGATGCCGCGGCGTGTTCGTCGCCGCGAATGGATGTGAGAAGGTCTTCGTCTGAGACCAGAGGAAATCGCGAGGTGCTGAATACAAAGCGCTCTAGTGGAACGGAGGACGGTGAGAATAACACTAATGATACGTGTTGAACTGTGCCCTATTTTCATGGCTTAGCATGTTTGCCCCACGAACGGTTTGCCTGCCACCCTGACGGCGGATAAGCTGCCCGATGTGCGTAGAAATCGGCGAGAAGCATCTTCATGTCGGCTTGAAGTGTGTTCCTTCGAGAGTTGCATGCTCTGGTGGTCTTGAGGGGATCGGCAGAGAGCCAATGTGCGTTTGACAAGAGAAAGACGGTGGATCGCAAGGCTGCTTGGAGGGGTAGATTAAAGCTTCAACGCGACGCGACGTTGCCGTCAACATAGAAAGGCGCCGGCGTCGACGAGGCCAGCATAGCATCAGGAGAGAGCTCACGACTTACTTTGAGCAGTTGTTTCTCAACGGCAGCCACTGCATCGTCGATCCACGTCGACACACCCGGGTGTCTGCTCTGAAAGACGGCGTGCGACCATTTGCGAGCCTTCACGAACGAGTTCCTTGGATAGACGTTGCGCTCGGCCAAGATCGTATGCACGGCAACGAGTAAGAACTCGCAAAAGCAAGAGACCAGAGCCTGGTAAGTCCGTATTTCGCTGTTTCCCATCGCCAGCTGCGGGTTGCCGGAGCGCGTTGCAGGTCAAAGGGTGCTTGCATCCCGGACCAGACCTTTAGCATGGCGGCATATCAGTAAGAGAACCCTGGCTGCTTCCTGCCAGGCGAACTGCCACAGGAAAACAATCATCTGGCTCCCAACCCATGCAATCCGCTGGCACACGGCAGCATTGCTCTGTGAACATGCTCTGAACGTCTACTTCAGCTTCGCCGAACGCTTGCTCCGCCGGTGTCAACCGCGAATGCGCTCAGCCATTTCGTTTTTTCAGCGTCCGTATCAAGATTCCACTAACACTAATATTTCTATGTCTCACAGGCATTTGAACGTCACAAAACCAGGCCGACACGATGGAAGAGCAAGTCCTCAGTCTCCTTCGGGGGACTTTGTCTGCCCAGCAGAGCATTCGCCAGTCTAGCGAGCTACAGATCAAGCAGCTTGAGCTCAACGAAGGCTACCCGGGAGCTTTGGTCGCCATTGGCAGTCATGCCAAAATTCCAGAGGCCGACAGGCAATCGGCCCTTTTCGCTCTCAACCGGTATGTTCCTCGGCATTGGTCATCCGCCCAGGAAGAATACGAAGGTCAAGTGGAGCTCAGCGATGAGGTCCGAAATTCGATACGTGAACGACTACTCATGATTGTCTTCGGACCTACAGTCGATACAAAGGTCATGAATGCTACCGCCGCTGCGATTGCGAGTGTAGCCAGCTCTGACTTTCCCGAAGAGTGGCCGGGCCTGATGGAAGCTCTGCTCAGTCATGTCCCGCAGGCCTCTGATGAGCAGGCGGACGCAATATGCACAGTTCTCAAGGAGCTATTGCGGGATGCTCTCGACGAAGAGCAATTCTACCACTTTGCCTCGCCTCTGGTCGACGCTCTACGACACGTTGCCACCGATGGCAACAAACGTCTCACAACAAGGGCCAGTGCTGTCAGTGTATTTAGCGAGTGCTTTGCATTTGTCCAGAATCTCAAGGAGAAGGAGACGGACGCGATGGAGAATTTCGCCAAGAACGTGTGCTCTGTTTGGACTCCATTCCTGCTTGAAGTTGTCAAGGAACCGATGCCCCAATTTCCCAACGACAGCGAAGAGAAAGACGACCAGTCGCCTGTTACGAAGGCATGGCGAGGTACCATCGCCTTGAAGCGTGCCGTAGTTATGGTAAGCACAGCTATTCAGCAAAGTGTCCAACAAGGGCTGACGCATATAGCTTCTGATGAAAATCCAAGACGTCTTCGCCGAAATCATGCCGGCTCAGGAACTCTTTTCGGCCACCTGGCACGCAGTGCAGTCTCACGCTGCCCCATATCATCAATCATTCATCAGTGGAGAGCGACAGGGCAACATGATCAGTGTCACTGGAGTCGCGTACACCATCGATCTGCTTGTCATCGAGGAGCTAGATTACATGGAGACGCTGCTCGAAGCCTCCGAAGTGAAGCAGCAGCTTGATAGCATGCTTGCTACTGATAACGCATCCAATGGCGTGTCATTGAAGCAGTGGGTGTCCTCTGTTCTCGAAATCTTGATCACCTTCTCCTGCATCCCCCGCGAGGCCGAAGACATGTGGAGCATTGACTACAATATCTTCCTCACCGAGGAGACATTTGCCGAATCTAGCAGCACGCCACGTAGCATGTGTGCCAGCTTTGCTTGGAAGTTGAGCAACAACTATCCACGTCAAATGGCAGATTGCCTACAGGAGTCCTTGGCTACAATCATGGGCAACCAAGCGTCCGACTGGCGGCAAAAAGAAGCCGTGCTTTACAACCTACAACAAGTTGCCGAGGAATACGAGAACGAGAGCAGAAGACTAGATGTTGAGCTCGTTAATACCTTGACAAATTATGTGAGACCGTCGCTCTCCGACACCAACGATCTTCTGAGGGCCCGGGCTCATACAGTGGTTGCGGCCATCGTTGCGGCGTGGTTCAAACATGATGGCGCCGATCATTCCGTCGCAGTGAGCATGACCGAGCACTGCGTTCATGCCATTGGCAACGACGAGAGTGATGTAGTCAAGGTTGCCTGTGTACGGATCATCCCGGATTATTTGAGCGTTCTGTCCAGTCCAGAAAGCACACAGCTGCAGGGAGGCATCGTTGCGGCTGTCGGCAAATTTCTTGAGAGCCAGGATCTAGAAGACCCGGATGCCGTTTCAGAGCTTGTCGATACAGTGCTACAGACTCTGCGTGACACCATCATGGCGAATCCAATGACCTGTCTGGACATCAAAGCCTTGGATGTTATCTTGACATTGGTCAAGTATGGTGCCGCTCGAGACAGTCATAGCTCTGTTCTGATTGACGAAGCGTTCACTTCGGCAGCAGAGGCTATGGCTGAGCACGGAGCTGAGGCTTATGGGCCATTCTGCCAGAAAGTACTTCCTTCTCTAATCGCCGGGCTGGACATCCAGGATCCAAAACAAGACGAGAATGTGCTTGTTGATGTCTCTGTCAGCCTGATTCGTATTTTGGCCGAATCAGCACGAGCACCGCTGCCTGATGGATTTGTCAATGCGGTGATGCCACGGTTGTGCCGACTCATCTATGGCGATGTGGACTTCTATCTGATGCAGTCTGCGACACTAACGATAAAAGCTATCGTCGACAACGATAGTGCGCAGGTCTTCAACTGGGTGGACCCAAGCTCACAAAAGAACGGTCTCCAAGTCTGCTTCATGGTCATTGGCCACCTCCTCGGCCCGAACATGACCGATGCTTCGGCCGCGGAGGTAGGTGAGCTTGCCAATGCTGTCGTGGAAAAGGCCGGTACTACAGCACTCGGCAGCTCGATGCAAGAGTTGCTTCAGGTGCTTGCGAATAGGCTCGCAACGGCATCTCATCTCCAGCTCATCCAATCCTTGGTTATGGTGTTTGCTCGCCTCGCCCTTATTAGTGCCGCCGATCTTGTGACGTTCTTGGATGGACTTCCGATTGGCGACACGAGCGGCCTCACAATTGTTACGCGCAAATGGCTCGAAAACTCAACGACGTTTGCCGGATTCGACGCAATTCGTCAGAACATGCAGGCACTCGTCGCCATCTACTCGCTGAATGATCCACGCGTCAACGCAATCACTGTCCAGGGAGACTTGATTCCGGATACCTCATCGCGAATTCGGACAAGATCACAGGCCAAGGCTCGACCGATTCAGTTTACGACTATCTCTGCCCACCTGAAGATAGTCAAGCTGATCGTCGCAGAACTTGTCCCATATAACGATCCGACTGGTCCGCTGAAGAGCCCCATCGGCGTTGCGACAACACCTCTAGTGCGGCGCACATCGATCGACGACGAATGGGACACCGAGGACGAGGACGACGCACCATTTTCATCTCGCGTCGCAGACGACTCAACGCAACGATTCCTTATTGAGTTTATGCAGAGCCAGGCGCACGACGCACGTTTCCAGGAATTGTACCAGTCATTGACTGACGAAGAAAAGGAAAGGGGCCAGAGAGCAGTTGAGCAATACCACGCCATGCAGGCACAGACAGTGCAGCTTGGCGCTGTGCCACGTTAACGTGGTGTAAGTGAATGGAGCATGCTATATCCCAGCAGCATGGCGTCAGGTATTAGGCAGACGCAAGGGACCGTGCTGAATATACCCCAGTTCAAATGAGCACTAAATCGAGCACTTCGTTCTCATTGCTTCATAAGTACTCAGATAGAAGAACTCATTCACCAATGACGCATGCTCCGCAATTGTGGTCACGCCAACCCTAGATAGCAAAAGCTCACGTGGCATGCCAGCTGACCCGGCACCCTAGCAAGGTAACTTTGGCGGCAGCCGCCCCCCGAGCTCCCTTTCCATGTACGCTTTTCCTGTCACCAAGCCCTATACCGTTCGAGATAAGAAGACAGAACCCCGGATTCACTAGTCTCCAGAAGAATTCTGGAAACTGAGGGGGAACAGCCATGCTCACCCTTGGGTCCGAGCTCTCCGACCCGTTGCTAACCGGCCCCATCCCAGCCCGTCAGCTCGATCATCTGGCTCGTTCCAAGACAGAATGCGAACCGGAAAACAAAGGACGATGGCGGTGATGTCTCGACGTAACACGAGGAACAAAAGTCCGGGAGGCTGACACTGTATCTCCTATACTAGCTCCTTGGACAAAGGCAGTGCCCCGCCCCGCCATGCGGCGTCTTTCTTTCACTTCTAGACTTGACTCTTATGCTGTGATACTGAGTCGATCCGCGCAGAAAAGATCTAATTCAGATCTATTCTTGCACTCAACATGGCGATTCAAGACGGGCTACCGGCAGGAGATCTGCCCTCGCTGAAACTCATACCGGCTACACTCGAACAGGCAAAGCAGTGCTGGGCTCTCAACGGTGCATCTTGGAAGGGACCACTCAGTCTTGAGGCTTACTATCGTCGAGAGCAACATCTAGCGTCTCAGCCATTGACTCAAGGCGGCGGGACCACCTGGTGGATACTTGTGGACGAGAACGACAAAAGCCCGGATCCAACTATCTTGTCCTCGTGCGAGACATACAGGAAGAAGGCGTTCGTGGCCCGTAAGGACCGACCGGGCGAGATCGAGGAAGTCATCAGCCATGGGATTGGGAGCGTATTCTGTAGGTGCGACTTTCGAGGCAAGGGCTATGCCGGACGCATGATGCAGGAATTGGCGGAGAAAATGAAGACATGGCAGCAGGAGCCGGGCAAAGAGGCATTGTTCAATGTGCTGTATTCTGATATTGGCAAGAAATTCTATGCCAAGCGGGGCTGGATCCCTTTTCCGAGCAGTCATGTCTCGCTCAAAGCTTCGACCTCGGATGTGGTCGACGACTCACTACCGAAAGCTGAGCCACTGTATTCGAAAGACATCGCCTCTCTGTGCGAGCTGGATGTGGAACAGTTGCGAAGAAGCATGGCCAGCTTCACTGCCGATAGCGCGAAAGTAAGAGTGGCTTTCCCTCCAGATACAGATCATGTTTCCTGGCAGCACAGCCGAGAAGAGTTTGTGAGCCACGAAGCGTTCAATCGCGTCCCGCTCGTCAAAGGTGCACTCGTCAAGTCTGAGAATGGCAAGCGGATATGGTGCATTTGGAACCGAGTATTTGATGAGAATCCAGCAGAGAGCAAGCTCTATATCACCCGCATCGCCGTGGAGGGCAGCCAGGACTTCGTTCAGGGTGCGACGGCGAGAGGTGCAAACGGAGTGCACGGGGATGATCACCAAATACGAGCCCTTGCTACATGTTTCAAAGCGGCCCAGATTGAGGCAACGAACTGGAACATCGACCATGTCGAGATCTGGAATCCATCACCAACCACTCTTGAGGCTGCTCGACTAGTGGATCCCAACGTCAAAGTGGTAGATCGAGAGGAAGACAGCATTCCCAGCCTTCTTTGGTACGGGTCGGAGATAACGCCAAATGAGCTAGAATGGGTAGCAAATGAGAAGTTCGGATGGTGCTGAGGGAGGTTACCTCATGCATGTAAACCACTCCGATGGACAGTTTTGTTGTCACAGCGCCGCTGACAGCTAGACCTTGACGGGTTCGAGATGCCTCTCAACACTGGATGAGGGATGGGTGCCGCCGTTTCGCAAATCTAGCGGAGGCTGTCACTGTTTTCTGGAAGCCTTGAGCTTTTCATGCCATTTACTGGCCGGCTTCTTTACCGCCTGAGGCTTCGCACTCGCGGATGTCTGACCAAGTGTGATGGTGCCATCGCTGGATGCCTGGTAGATGCCCTGGAAAGTGTCAATGAAATCCAGGGTATTGCCAAGGTACGTAATGAACGCAAAGACATGGGAAAAGTGCAATTTCACTCCATGTTCAATCGAGCTTACCTCCAATCGCTTCAGATCAACATTCGAGCGCCACCTTTCTGGCAGCAAATCCTTCCATTCTTGCATGTATGACGCCTTGTCTAGACTTGGTCCAGCCTTCTGCTTGAGTAATGTCTCTCCAAGCCAGGGAACCAGTAGATTCTCGTCGATCTTGAAGCTCGAGCCGTCACGAGAGCTCACATGAGCCAGGATGGCTGCGATCACAGGCTCAAGGAAATCGTCTTCGATTGCTGCAGCCTCAAATAGAGCCATTGTAAAAGGCTGGCTGAGATCCACACCTCCAATCAAAGCAATCGAGTTGGCCACCTTCCATGTTTGCGCGCACAAGGCTGGGGTTGGAATCACAGCCGCGTTTTCCCATTCGAAAGCACACGCATTCACCCACGCTTTCTCGAACTCCCCCTCAGAAAAGGGCGCCGTTTTGATCCATTCATGTTTAGACTTCTGAGGTAACGCCTGCCGGATAACCACCTGTAAAGTGTCCGGATTGATCTCCATAGAAGGAAGAGCAGCACTCAACCATGCATTGGCGTCAGTGGTTTTCGGCGACAGCTCGAGTGTACCCTTTGGCTGCGCAAAAGCTCGTATAGAGACGTCTGATGGTCCGTTTGGCGCATAGTTCTCGGCCAGTAGTATCAAGTTAGATGATTGAATCTGCCGGACCTCGAAGGTCTGCGTCGAGGTACATATCAGAGCTGGGCCGTGACCGTCGGTGGCTACGCTCTTGAGAGATAACTATCTGGGCATGAGTAGCTGTCTTTAAAACGGTTTCGAGGTCCATACTGGCTGCTGCTTATTCTCCAATTCGTCTAGGACGGCTGCTGGCAGTTCTATCAGTCGAATGTGCTCGTAGTCCGGGCTGATGCCGAAGGGGGTCGAGGAGGCGACTACTGGAATCTCGTCCATGTCTGCGTTCGACTAGCAGACTTGAGCTGTCTGTAAAGTTTATCAAGTTCTCTGCGCTCGCGGTTGATGGGGTTGATATTCAGCACGCCAGTCCGGCTTGACCGATCAAGACGCGTGCAGTTGTGAGTGGAACCTCGATGGGCATCTTCCGCAAATGATTTGGTAGTAGACTTTTCAAAGGCCAGGCCCACTATACGTGAGGCGTTCTAAACGATCGTGTTGCGGCTTCCTAGGCGCTGCCCACTTGTTGTTGTCGACGTTGCAGTCTCTACTGGTGTTCACGGGCGTCGGGGCGAGGCTTG
>UYJD01000004.1:1280094-1348482 GCA_900618795.1 Cyanodermella asteris | reverse complement strand
CCGATCTGAATTTGGCATCTCTCCGCATCGAGTCATTTTCAGCATGCAACAAGTACCGCAGATGCAGTCACGTTCAATGATGTTTTAACTCGATCTTCATCGGGCTTCGATATCACTTTTAATCCAAATTACACCGAGTCGGCTGTGTGACTACGAGCACCAAAATATTGCACTTGAATTTATAGCTTACCAAAAATCCACAAACTAGTCGACTGAAATGGTGCTGGAGATCAGGCCCGCAGAAGCATCCACGCTCCCCTTTATCGTTGAATGTGTCATTGACCTTCCGGTTCACCCAAGGAAAATCGACGAAGACAATGCTACGAAGGAGAAACAGCGAAAGCAAGCCCAGGCCATTTACGGCTCGATTATCAAGAACGCCGGCCAGAAGCGCGACATTGTCCTCCGTGTTCATGATACAGAAGCCGGAAGGGATGCAGGCTGGGCACATTGGACGTTGCCACAGGGGGCTGAAGTCTCCTCGACTCCACCGGAAGGCTTCAATAACGATTTGCCTGAAGAAGATCGAGAGCTGATGAGAACCCTAAACGAGAACTTTCAAAGATCGCGATCCAAGTACTTGAATGGACGCCCATGTTTCATTCTGTGCAATCTGTTCACGCACCCTGACTACGAGAGACAAGGTGTGGGTTCGATGCTCCTCAGGTGGCCATTCGAGGAAGCCGACCGCAGAGAGTTGCCGTGTATCCTGTCAGTGCCAGCAGATGCACCAGCAGTCGCTTTATATCAAAGGCACGGATTCGAAACCTTCGGTTCATACGACATCAACTGGGCCGCCTTTGGCAGGAGCGGCGTTGGGCAGCAGCTTCAGCTAGCAAGGACGCCGAATACGTCGAATCAATTGACATTAGCCGTTCTCATCGTCTCAGATACCGCCTCGAAAGATCCTTCGACAGACAAGAGCGGTCCTGTGCTTCGTGAAGTCTTCGAGAAAGAGGGCGGAGGCTTGTGGAGGGTGGGTGCTACAGAGATTGTGCCCGATGATTTTGACGCGATACAGCACAGAGTGAAGAAGTGGTGTGGAGGAAAGGGTGGAGCCAAGGCGAGCGCATTCAATTTCATCCTTACAACCGGTGGAACTGGCTTTGCTACCAAAGACTTGACGCCGGAGGCTATCGAGCCGTTACTGGATCGCAGGGCGCCTGGGCTTGTCCATGCTATGCTATCCACGAGTTTGGAAGTGACTCCGTTCGCAGCAATGTCCCGACCGGTAGCTGGTACCAGAGGAAAGACTCTGATCATCAGTGTGCCAGGTTCACCCAAAGGAGCTAAAGAGAACCTCCAAGCTGTTCTGAAGCTTCTGCCACACGCATGTCAACAATCAGCCGGCGCACATTCGCGAACACTACATGCGGGAGGGATCAAGAAGCTTGAAAAAGACGCTGGGGTCTCGAAGTCGAGGTCATCGCAGCCACAAGCCCATAGACACGACCACCACGACCATCACCACCACGCTTCCGGCCACGGACACGCACACCATGGACCAGCTGGTCCTCATACCAGACCCGAGGATCGTCCCCAGCCGAACGATCCCAATGCAGGTCCCACGGCACGGTACAGGGATTCGCCGTACCCCAAACTTGAGGTCTCCGAGGCCATATCACGCATCCTGGCTCAAACACCAGAAGCGGAAGTGATCGAGAAGGCAGTGAATGCGGCATTGGTAGGAAGCATACTGGCAGAAGACGTGACCGCACCACATCCAGTTCCCGCTTTTAGGGCTAGCATTGTGGATGGCTATGCAGTCATTACGAAGCTCAAGTCGACGAACGAGAAAGGTACGTTTGAAGTTGCTGCTATCTCACATGCGGCACCTGGTGCAAAATATGCTCTTGACGCAGGTAAGATTGCCCGCATCACCACGGGCGCCCCATTGCCCCAGAATGCCACCGCTGTTGTCATGGTGGAGGATACAGTCCTGCGAAAAAGGACCGCGGATGGTAAAGAAGAAGTAGAGGTCGAAATCTTGACCGATCAGGTGAAAGAAGGTGAAAACATTCGTGAGGTAGGCAGCGATATACCCAGAGGAGAAACAGTCTTGAAGAAGGGAGATAGAGTCTCAGCCGTTGGTGGCGAGCTAGGTCTTCTTGCATCTGTGGGACGAGCATCGGTTCAGGTGTACAGGAAGCCTGTCATCGGCGTTATGAGCACAGGCGATGAGATTGTGCCACACGACAGAGAAGAGGAGCTGAATTACGGGGAGGTCCGTGACACGAATCGTATCACTCTGATGTCTGCAATTGGAGGATGGGGCTATGAAGTAGTCGACCTCGGCATCGCCAAAGACGCCGCCGGAGACCTTGAAAGCACTCTACGAGCATCGTTGCGGCGCGCCGACGTTATTGTCACCACCGGAGGAGTCAGCATGGGCGAGCTAGACCTGCTCAAACCAACCATTGAACGCAACCTGGCGGGAACGATTCATTTCGGAAGAGTTGCCATGAAGCCTGGCATGCCAACCACGTTTGCCACGGTCCCTTTTAAATCAACAGAGGGCAGTCCCAAAACTGCGCTCATTTTCAGCCTCCCTGGCAATCCAGCTTCTGGCATGGTGACGGCCTCCCTATTCTTGCGTCCCTGTCTTGACCAGTGGAGCGGAGTCGCAAGGTCGAAGCTGGGAGCTCCGAAAGCGAAGGTTGTGCTTGCTGCAGAAACCAGGAGCGATCCAAAGCGTGAAGAGTATCAGCGTGCGGTGATTTGGCAAGGTGAAGATGGAAGGCTGTATGGACAAACAACTGGGTTCCAAAGAAGTTCACGAATTGGCAGCTTCAACAAAGCCAACGCGCTGCTCATCGTTGCCCCTGGCCAAGGCGTTCTGGAGAAAGGCCGCGTGCTAGATGCCATGCTACTAGCGGCCCTGGGTACTTGACATAGCTTGGGGTCGCCATCATCTTGAAGCCTTTGCAGTCGAAGCGTGGTCAACATATTGACGAAAATGAGATCCAAAATGAACATCAAATATATCTTCAGAAAGCTTGGCGACCATGTCGCACATCTCCGTCTTATGTTATGCCCAAACGCCATTGCTTATGCAGTTTTATACACTTCTCCCGAATCATATGGTGCTCTGTTAGTGCTCATGCGAATTCGTTTGCCTTCCCAGAAAGCAAGAGTCCGATAATCAAGCCGAAGAGACCAAGGACTGAGCTGAAGATCTCAATCACCAGAATCTTGACGAATCTACACACGTTAGTATGAGAATGGAAATCGACGTTTACATTCAACCCACAGAGTCGGATCTGCAGCGTCTGCAAGCGCGGCGCTGGATCCGTTGATGCCGACACTGATACCACAAATTAGGTTGCACATGCCGACAGTGAGCCCTCCCCAGAAGATAGCATAGCCGGTAAAGTAGTTGCTGGCCGAATAGAGAGTCTCACTGGAGACGGCCGATATGTTGGAGTTGAAGACGATGGCCATGATGACGCCGTATATGGCGACGACTTCGCAAAAGATAATACTGATCAGGTTCTTGGTTCGTATGCGGGGAGCCTTGACACCGCCTCCGAGAATGGAGGAACCTGTGATGAAGATGCCCCACGCAGCACCAACGACCGACAATCCGATGCAAAGACCGATCCTGAGATTGTTAGAATGTCGAGGCCAGTGTGAACCGCGTCCCTGCTCACCCAATGTCCGCCCATGCGTATGGCGATACGTCGAGAAGGAATTGGCCAAACTGTGCTCATCAGTATATGATCCATCTCTTTACGTCGTGCCCACCAACATTGAATGCTTCGCCGTCTCCCGTAAAGAGCATATCTAGACTTCGTCAGTAGCTATCATCATCAATTTAGCTGCGCGCTTCGTACAAAGTCCGATGACGGCAACGGCCGTTCCTGCGCCCCCAAAAGCATAGCTGAGGCCTGCCATCTTGCTCAAGCAAGTTAGTGTCAGATCAAGCGGGAGTTGCGGTGGTTGTGGCGAACAGCTGTTGTATTTCGGCTCCTCTGACGCCTGCTAGAGGTCATGAAGCGCAGACACGAAGACATCACCTGAACGGAGCCATCGGACTTTACGCCGCCGGCTCGCAGTCGCCGTCACTGTCGCCTACCATCCATAGCACCTTTCTTTGACTCGCAGGTGCCTTTCAATCTCCTCCAGCACCCTCTACCGACCTGCGCTCGCGAACATGGCACAGCAGCGGGAATACTACGAGCTGTATCGCCGCAGCAGGTGAGTAGCGCACGTTGCAAGCGCCTCACTTGGTAGCTACCTGAGGGAACATGCACTTACAAACCCCCGCAGCATTGGAGCGGCGCTGGTCGAAACTCTCGACACGATGGTCAACGACGGTCTGATCGAGCCTCAGTTGGCGATGAAGGCGTTGACTGCCTTTGACAAGGCTGCTACGGAGGTATTGGGCGAGAAAGTGAAGTCCAAATTGACGTTCAAGGTCGGTATCGACACAAGCATCGTTTCTTCGCCTGGCACTGACTCGCTCCATAGGGACACCTCGACACCTACCGATTCTGCGACGAGGTGTGGACCTTCATCATCCGTGATTTGAATATCAAGCTCGAGGCGCCCACCTCGCAGATCACGGCAGAGAAGGTGAAGGTGGTCAGCTGCAACGCGAAGAAGCCTGGCGAGACCTGATGGCGCTTGGAGGCATTACACAGCAACAAGCTAGCCCATATACTCAGGAAACACTGCATCATAATGCGCGGGACGGCAATCTGTCTGATCACAGGCACAGCTCACGGCCAATCCACCTAACATTAACAGCCCGGGAATTGAGAACCCGCGATGAACAAGCAAGGTCCGAGCTCGGGAACACAACCAAATCTACTGTTTTGTCGGCAGGGCGGATCAGTAATGTTTGCAAGGGTGGTTTATGGTCTATGAGGAAGATCCGGGCGAGCATAGCCTGTGAAGGGCTGCGATACATCAGTCAAGGGCCGGTAGGTTTACCGCCGCGAGTGTGTCACGGCTTGAAGGCTGCCCAGGTGCAAAGCACGCCGTCTTATTGATCTTTGATCTTCACCAAAGACTTCACTTGTAAGGATGCTCGAACACTTGGGGAAATTATGAAAAATTAAACCAAACTGTCAATATGCCTGTGGTGTTACATCATTGCTCTATATCCAGTTTCTCTGTCGTACGTTTCAAGCCGGTCTACGAGCACGCTTTTGCAACTCATCAAACGGGCAGAGCGCGGCTGCTCTTTGACGAACCTTCCAACTCGATCGTTATTAGACTACGATGCAGCTGGGTAATGTTCAATATGCGTCAGAGAGCGCGTCGTTTTGCAGTCTGTGCACATAGCAGCCTTTCTCCGAAGATTGTCGTCATTTGTCTGTTGATGTTCTATGGGTTGCATCCTCACGAGCACCTCCGCAAGCCGCTGTGCCTATAGCTTCCTCTATTGTTGTTTGGTCATTCGAAAATTTAGGTTGTGGTGATTCAGCAGTAACTTCGGTATGCTCGACTCAAGAATAAAGCAGATTGCGGTTTGCCACACCGGGAGACTGTTGCTGCAATCATATACGCTCAACCTCACATGCTGTCATCGCTGAGGACGCAAAGCCATTGGCACCAAAATTATGCAGGACTTTGTTTTCCCCCGTTTTTGGAAGCGACGGGCCAACGTTGATGGCGTTTTCCCTTCGAACATTTCGATTCCATGCACTCAAAGCATTTTGCACAGTGACATTCATGCGTTCCCTTGGTGGATAGTAGGCTAATTAGCCGGAAGACGGCGTCCCTTGTTCTAGAGAGGGGTCTTGGTGCAGTAGGAGGCTTGAAGAACGTGGGTTCGGCCGTGCTTGCGCAAGCTGATCCCAAACGGCGTTCCACGAACATGCAGGTTTGAGACAGGGTCGTCCTGGCCATCGATAACAACATGGAGCATGTCCCTCGCAAGTACCTGTGGTACCTAGTCGACTAGCGAAGGCTTTGGGCGGTTCCGATTGAGGAATCAGATAGTCTACAGCATCGATCACGGGTTTTGGAATGTTCGTTTGATGGTTCGCGAGTCACGATAGATGTCGTTGCTGGTAGGTAGCCAGGCACAAGAAAAGTGATAACGGCAGCCAGCAGCTGATCCTGGCAAGAGGATATTGGCCAGCGGGGCACAGAGTTCGGGCAGCAGGTTGAGTGATTGGTGGAAGCTGGAGCTGCCCCTGGCGCGCTCACGCTTCGGGTCGCCTAGCGCGTGATTCGAGCGAACATGCCGCGGATAGAGTTGGCAGCTTTCCGAGGTGCAAGTTGCAACTGCGAAGGTTAACGGTACGTAGCGCACTGGCTACCGGTCGTGGCCAGCGTTGGGGCCAGACCAGGAAGGGCGAGGAAAAAAGGGGCTTCATCAAGCAAACATCGATTGCTGCAACGAAGCTGTTCGATCTGAGTCGAAGGATGGTCGATGCTGTCGACGCAGTCGAGCCTGAGCCTGGCTGCTCGAGACATGCAGCGATGCCTGTCGATGTCTCAGCGACGATAGCGATTGTGGTGGGACCGTGGGAGGCGATTGAGCGAGCGTTGTGCAGGTAGAGAGACGATTAATGGAGGGCGTTTTCCCATTTCCACTTTCCCTCGGTTGGGCCGCCTTGAGCACAAGCAGGCCACAATAATAATCCACCAAGCAGCGAGCACCGCACGGCCGATCCGGGCTTGGACGGCTTGACGGTCTGACACCCAACCAAGAGAAGCTCGCCGTCCCTGCTCCCCAGACTGGAAGACCGCTAGGCCGTTCGCGGCGGTAAGATTGACACGCCCTGGCCCGCTGCTTTGCCGTGGCCGCCCTCGCTGTATGTACTGTAGCAGATCGTGCCCAAGACTCGCTCTCATTTCTCCTCCCCGTCGCCGGCTTTTCGCGCCCCAGCCCTGTTCGCTCTCTTCGTCGTCTCTCCTTTGAGCTTTGCCATTCATCTGTTAGCTGTGACGGCCCGGGCTGACGCTGTCACGCTGTCGCCAGAGCTCAATCGGCGCGCTGTTGCACAGTACGACTGGAAGTCAGCAGTCGCCCAGAATTTGTCACCCCAGGTACTTTTAGGAGTTCCTCCAGCGTCGTCGGTCGTCCCCAGGAGTCACCATCACAATCGCCATCATGTCCAACTCCAGGACCAGCTCAATGGCTTCGCCAGGCTCCTCTCGACGGACGTCCAAAATGGCGCCGGCTCTCTCCCTCCGCGACCACTCCAACTTCGCTCGCCCGGCGACTCGCGATCGCCCGACCACAGGCCGCGCCTCAGGTGTCGAGGATAACGAAGTTCCCAGCAGGACCTCATCGCTTCACTCGCGCATCACGCAGCCTCTCGCCAATGCTCAAGCGGGCGGGAAGGCTTCGCAGCAGCGAACGCCCAAGACCCTAACCCACGCCTATCTGGTGTGCGGTGTCGGCCGCGAGCCATCGCAGTGGGTCAAGGCACCACCACCTACCCAAGGAAAGATAGGACACATGAAGGGTGCTGTCGGCCAATTCTGGATGCCCGAAATCCTTGGAAGCAGCCCCAGACTTGAGCAGGACAACGAAGTTGCCCGTCTCTTGCACGCGGCCATGAAGGTACGACCTCACAGACCATATATACCCCCTCAGAGTCACTAACAGTTCTCAGGTCTGCTTTCCTCACGATGTCGAAATCTGCACCGGCAAGACGCAGCCACACTGCATCCACCACTCGTTCGTACTGCAGCAAGATTCAGCTCACACGATATACGGCATTGCCCTCCGAGTGTGGTCCCGAGCTGACGACAAGCGCGCTGAGACGATCCGCGACCTCCGCCGCAGGACCGAATATGACTTTTACGATAACCCTGATGAGACTTATTGGATTCCTTACTGTTTGTCCTTCCTTTCGAGATACCCTTTGTACGATCTGCTCGGCGATTACCTCCGCGGTATGTGGATTCACTGGAACAAGGCAACCAATCTGTTCCACGCCGAGGAGGTTTCTCGCATTCTGAGCTTCCCAGCTCCGCGCCTGAACGATTTGGTTCGCATCGACATGAAGGACTATGCACTCTGTTACCAGTTCCCGTCGTCGCCGACCGGCTTCCAGAACTTCTCCATGTGGCCATTGTTCACTTGCCTGAGCATCCCCAACATCGTCGGTGTCGTCGAGGCCGCCATCTCGCCGACCCGTCAGATCATCTTTGTCAGCCATTACCCTGCCATGCTCACCGTCGCTGCCGAGACTCTCCGTTACTTTGTCCGCGTTTATGAGTGGAGCGGTCTCTACGTACCAGTAGTGCATGCCAGGCATGTGACGGAACTTGTCCAGGAACCTGGGCCATACATCCTAGGCATCACTTCCGAGTGCCGCTCTCTCTTCACAGCACCCAGCGACGCTTTGGTCGTCGATCTCGATCGCAACTTTGTCCTCACTTCCAGCCCGCCAAATGCGCTTTCTCCCAAGCAGCGCAACAAAATGATTCACCGTTTGACACAGGCTCTCAACGGCGACGTCACCACTTCAGGTGTGCCGAATCACTTGCGATCCGCCTACGGTGGAGGCAAGCTGATTCCTGCTGGTCAAATCATCGTGATGCGTGGAGAGGTTGAGAGTGTGCAGGACCCCGAATGGTGGAATCAGGACAATGTCATGATTGTCATGGACCACGTCTGCGAGAAGCTTGGCCGCAACACCGGCATCAAAGCCGTTTTCAACGGTGCCGCCAAGAAACCGTTGATGACCAAGGTCTCGATGCGCCACCTTAACGAGATTGTGCGTGAGCGCAACCAATACTCTCGTGATACCGCCGAGGCCTGGCAAGACTATATCAACCTGAAGACAAGACTGGACGGCGAGGTCACAAAGGTCAACAAACGCAACCATTTCTTGGTGGAGGAACTCGAGAGCTGGAAGGCACAGTTCCTCAAGTTCCAGCAGTTTGCCGAACAGCTTACCAAAGAAACCCAGGACCTCAAGGTCAAGATCGAAGGCCACAAGCGCGAGATCAAACGCCTTACCTCTCAGTTGGACGGCCAGAAGGACGAAATCGCTCGGCTCTCGGTCCGTCTTACAGGGACCGAAAAGCAGCGCGACGACGCTCTCGAGGCACTTGTCCTGCAGCAAGAAATCGCCGAAGAGCTCGAGCGGGAGCGCAAGCGGAACAAGAAGGAGCTCGCCGCACTGCAGCAAACCAACAAGAATGTTGTTCGGCAGCGCGAGGAGGCTCAGCGTGTTGTCGTCCACCTCCGTTCTCTCATCTCGGGCCAGACCCACCACATGGAACACCTTGTCCGCTCGCTGCACTCCGCACCTGAGGGAGATGACTACAAGGATTACGATAACGAGTCGCCCGAGGATAACGGCGAGGAGGAGAAATCGCCCATTGCCGAAGACGAAAGCAACGGCTCCGGCTCTGGTCGTATCAAGCTTGCTTCGACCCGCTCAGTCACCCAGTTGCGACGTCTTTCGCGCCGCGGCCGCAACAGCGTCGATGCCGGCGTTAGCAGCCCATCGCCACGAAACAAGCGCTTCAGCGACTCGACCTATGTCGACGTTGCTGACCGTCACCTGCGCGATAAGACCGACGCAATCGCCCACATTATCCGCAGCATCAGCGATCAGTGCGCCGCGGCGGTTGAAGGCCTGCAGCTTGCCCACAACGCTGAGCAGGAAGCAGAGGTCAACCGCCAGAAGGAGTTCGCCGCCCAAAAGAAGGCGGCTCAGGGCGAGTCGGAATCGGCTTCCAGCCAGAGTTCGTCCCGCGCTTCGAAGCGCCAAAGTGTCAACCTCAGCTTGCGCAGCCCTCGTCCATCAAGTCGTATGAGCCTGCTGGGCTCGCCAACATCTACCGGGGATAGCAAGTCGCAAAGTGGCGATGAGGCCAAGTCGGATCCCGGCGCGGGCAGCACTCGTTCGGCTCACAATAGCACTTTCAGCGGAAGCAGCAGCATTCCCGCAACCCCCGACTTGGTCCACCGCAGCAGCACTGCGCTCAGCTTGGCCAGCCTCTCGACCACTACACAAGGCGTCGAGCGCAGCAGCATGACCAACACCGGATACGCTGGATCGGTACATCCCAGGATTGCCGAGGATGATGAAAGCGTCGATGGTGCTGGCAGCGTGGTGAGCGGCTCTGCTGGAGGAAATAATGTCAACACGTCCGGAGGAAGCAGGAAGCGAATGTCCGGCATTCGACCGGGCCTCATTGTTGGCAACAGAGTTATCGGCGGCCGATGAAGAGACACCCAGACTACATGTTCTCGGAATTATTGGAAACGAAAAGCACGGAGTTTGGAGGAGTTGACAGCTTGCATGGTTTGACTGATATGTTGAGATGTCCTGCACTTATTCACGCGCCAACCTGGCATTTTCATTGTTCCGGACAGCTAGCGCTGTACCTATCCTTGGCGTCGAATAATGCCTTGTACTTTATCAGGAAGGTGGATTGGTCGCGCTTTGGCTATCGCGCTAGTCTATATATCCCTAGCAAGACGTCGTATTCTATTGCAATATATCATTTACAACGATCGGACTTGCTCCAGTCGCAGCGCCATAGACATCCTCAAGGACACGCCAGAAGTAACACATGCGAGATTCGACTGGATCGACAGCCAGCATGGCGTGCCGGCTGTGACACGGCTACGTGTGGCAAATGTCAGTCAACGGCCCGAGCTCGTGCCAACAAACTCACGCGACGGCGTCGGTCGCGGTGAAACGGTCTTTGAACGTGATCACAACCATCTGAGAATGGCAACATGAACTTGATTATACCTCCAGACAGAAAACATATGCTGTGAGACCATGTCTGCGCAAATACCCTAGTAGGCATTCGTGGACCCTTGCGTGAGGCCGTGCGGCGAGCATCTTGCGGCTCACACCAGAGACTCCAAACAAGCGCGTCGCGCCTGTCCCGACCTTCGTCTTTCGCATTTTCAAAGCAAGCAAACAGCCCGCTTCCTCTTCACCCGGCTGGCGCGTGCTCTTATGGATCATCTCGCGCATTTCATTTCTTTCGCTTCTTGCGTGGATTCCTGGTCGTGAATGCTCTTGGCCCTCGTGAAATCCGACTGAGCGTCTCAACTTCAGTGCCAAGACAGAATGAGCTTCGGCGCGCAGGCTACGAGCAAAGCATCCTGGAACCCTTACGGCTGGTGGAAGTCTTCCATTACAGAAAGGGCATTACGTATCTGCTAGGAAGATTCGACTGCGACTCTTCGCAATGGTTGTGGTCACTCCCGGGCCGGCCCTGCTCGACACCAAAGTCGTCTCGTGCTGGCATGCGAGCGATCCCCTATTATCGAATCAACCTGTCGTTGTCTTTATAGGCCCATCAGTCACTACAAACGTCACGCAGAATAGCTCTCGCATACAGGCACACATTTTCTTGGTCGCGGGCTTCCAGTCATTCCCAAGACTGACCATCAATCCAACGTCTCAGCTTTATTCAGCGGTGGACAGGCTGCCTGAGGATCTTCAAGGCGACGAGATTCGACGAGGCCTTGCCACTGGTCTCTTCAAGTACTTCGCCAACCTGGCGCCAGCTGTGAAGCAATGCATACTAAACAAATGGAGCGGCGCCGATGGCGGCCTGCAGCCGCGAATATTCGACGATTTTCACGCGGCATCGCTAGCGACGAAGATGAAAAAGGTCACCGATGCAGCGGCAGTCGCGGAGCATATTATGGCCGCCATGGCCGAAAGTACGCTGTCGTGGGTGGATTTGGATTTTATTCTGCCAAACGACTCCATCAGTGTCTTGCCACCAGTGATACCTGACGGACGCGCTTCTCTTGTACCTCTTCCCGACCTTCGGCCAACTGTTGACTATGGCAAATACAGCGTGTTGTTAGACGTCCTTGGTGAATCGACGTTTCTGCCAACCTCAAGGCTTCGGCGAGCACCTTCAAAGCCGACAGCTGTCAGCAGAACACGAACTCTCGATGAAGCGAAGAAAGGCAAATTGGAGCGAGAGATTCAGGAGCTGCTGATGAATGAGCAAAGCTACGTGTCAAAGTTGCAGGAATTGATCAACAGCGCAGCAGCCGAGGCAGCTGGAGCTGGTGACCGGTCATTACAAAAGCTATTTCCGACAAGCTTGCTGGATATACTACAGCTTGGTGAAGATCTGCTTTATAAGATGCGGTGGGCCGTCCAGGAGGAAACAACGAGAGACCCTACGGGTGCGTTGAGGCTCTCGAAAGTCATGCTGGAGTACTTTCCAAAGTTCAAAGAGCCATATCAGGATTACCTACGGAGAGGGCGGGACCCGACCATCCTGAATGATATACTGCAAGACAAGAGCTCCTCGAGTGCGCAAGCCATCCAAGCCACCGGCATCCAGCGTTTGAGATCATGGTTGATTGAGCCAGTCCAGCGCCTTCCCAGATACAACTTATTCATCGACAGCATGACCAGCCTTCTTCCGGCCGACCATCCCGCCATGTCAAGGTTCTTGGCTGCCAGAGACATCGTGACCGACATTTGTGCCCTCGATAACGACGACAGCGAAGACAATTCACGCACCCTCCAGCGCCTAAAACGTCTTGTGGGCGGGTGGAGCGACGACTTTGCTCCTGCCGGACGACTGGTCACAGCGTTAGATGGCAATGAGCTCGAAGCCCCATTTGCGCCCGACCCTTACGGACGGTTGGGAATCTCGGTCGTCGTATTGCTTTTCTCGGACGTCTTGATTGTCGTTGAAAAAGTGGGCAACATTTCTGCGCGAGGTCTGTTGGCTGAGGTCGACAGGGCTCCCACTATGCCTTCAGTACTTGATGCTATGCAGGACGAGGTAGTAATGACGTCTCAGTTTACTTTCCGCCTGGCTGTGGCTCTTTCACATACCCGGCTTACGGAATCGCACAGGATGCGAGTCGTCAACATGCAGTACAACCAAGCACTCCGCGTCTCCAGCCAGGAGCAAGAGGCAATGGGCGCCACTCGCATCTTTCAGCTTTTAGGAGCCTACGAAGGGAAAGCTAGCAAATTGATTGAAGAGGTTGCAATGGCGCGAATTGAACATCGATACCCAGAGGCAGTACGAGAGAGCGATCACTGGGCTCTGAAAAGCGTGCAATCTGACGAGCTCGGAATGGTCTGTGCAGTAGCATCCGTCAACGACATTGCCACTCTCGCAAAGGCACAGGCGCCCATGGCCAAGGTCCGAGTCGTCATGGACGATTGCCTGGCAAGACTCCCACCAAAGCTCGCCTCGAGCTTTTCCATCGGTGTTGATATGGTGGTCAATGTCAAAGTGGTCGACGAAGACACCATCTCTGTGGAAACATTCAACCGCGGCAAGCATGTCTCGGTCGATACTGTTTCGCCAGATGGTTTCTTGACTTGCTTGTCGAAGCGAGTTGGATATCTCTTGCAACTCCATCACCGTCCACAGGACCCAGAAGCAGCACCATATCATGTGATGCATGCACAGAGCCTGGCGCCCGCACTTGAGCCATTTCTTACCCCCGATGATCCTTTCAAATCCGTCAAGCTCCCTGCACAAGGCGAGACCAGACGCTTCAGACCACTCTCACCAGTCAAGAACCTAGCAAGCATGTTTGCAGGCTCGAGCGACGCTTCTACTAGTCCTACCAAGCGGATAGGCCTCCGAACAAGAGCGAATACTGGTAAGTCGGCCGCACCAGCCATCGTCACCGAGGCCCAGCACAGTACTCGACCCATGTCATATATTGATGGGCCCAGAGGTCAGGGCACTCTCGAAAGTCATACTTCAACCACCAAGGCCGATCCGGTCAAGCAGTTGGAAGAAACTTTCCAGGCCTATGTTGTTGCTATTCAGTCGCGCCGAGGCAATATTGTCGGCAGACCTCTACAGAACAGACGTAACGCAGACGAAGCTTCGGTCAACGAGCTGTACAATGTGCTCATACAAGACCCGTCTCAGTACCAATCTGCAGCGGAGGTTTCTGTTGACGTTCTTTTCTCGTCTTTTGAAAAGTTCCTCACGACTGCATGGAACGCCAAGTTTGGCCCTATTCTTTCGAGCCCGAAAGTGATAGAGATGCAGGATATACTGTTTGGTGGCAAGCCGGGTGCTGTGCAGCGATTCAGATTGCTGCTCAACCAAATCCTACCCGAGAACAAGCAAGCATTTACAACACTAATTGCTCTCCTGTCTGAACTAGTCGGTGCCACTGGGAACGACGGGGATCGGGGCGTCCTGGTTGTCACTTTTGCAGAGGCCGTGATACCAGAGGGCAACCCATCAGATAACCTCATAATCTTCGACAGACTACTTGCCGATGCAGACATGTTTCTCGGTCTAGAGCCCCCAGACCCTACACCCGAGCAGCCTGAAAGTCGAGAGAGGGCAACAGGTACTGGGTCCATAGGTTCTACTGCTTCATCAGTCGGTAAGAAGCTAGGCTGGCTCACTGCTGGTCTCGCTCGAGGCAACAGCAAGAGTGGCGAAGACTCCAGATTCCAAGTATCCAGACTATTTGGCAAGAGGGGGAATGCCGACGCAGACCCAACAACGACACCGCCGAGTCTAGGCCGCAGTTTTCTATCACGGACTCGGTCGACAGATACACGGCCAACTACGCCAGGTTCTCCAGCGTCTAGCAGACCGGGGTCCGCGTATTCGAATCAGGCTCAGGAGAACAGCCGTCCGGGTAGTGCCCACGGCCTGATCACCTCGCTTGCGCCAATTGCTGAGAGCAAAGCCAGCCAGCCGAAACCGCCATCGAAGAGACGGCGTAGTTCACTGTCAGATCTCCCACAAATCCGCGATACCGGTAAATTTGATCCCTTCAACCTAGCTTCGCCATCTCCAAAAGCTTCCGAAGCCAGCAGCGGTCGAAGTTCTCCCTTCAAGATTCCAAAGCAGCCTACGACTGTCAGACGGCCAGCGCTGGAGAAGAGCCCTTCAAGTAGTGGTGTGCTAGGCAGAAGTCGCTTCGGGTCTCACAAGGAAAACACTCTTGGTCTGCTACAGGAACGCAACATGAACCAAGCTGCAGAAACAAGACTCCGCGCCACTAAAAGTCCAACACCTTCTGGCATCCCCGTGGCCCGACACGATCTTCCTCAGATAACTCAAACCCCACATCTCTCGCCAACAAAGCCTCTCCGATCCGCCCATCAGCAAGCAACGCCTCAGCCTCAGTCTCCTACGAAAATGCGTTCCCAAAGCCCTCAAAAGTTCCAAGAGCGTCTGAATGCTTCCCACCGCGCCATCGACGACACCGCCCTCGACCTGCAATCCGAAATGGACAAGATCGGCCGCGAATTCGCCGCGATGAGCGCCGCCGATGGCACGCCTCGCGCACAGCTCAATGCAATGTCTGGTCGGCTTGAGCAGATGCGCGAGACATTGACCGCGAGCTTGGACGGACTACACGAGCAGACGGACGCAATCCAGAAGGACCTACAGAGCAGTCTGATCGTGGCGGACAGGAAGGTGAAGAACTTGGACGGGCTGTACCGGACGGCAACCGGCGAAAATGAGGCGCTGTACGACAAATTCAACGAGGAACTGGCGAAAGCGCTGAGGGGCGCAAGAGGAAATGCGGCGGAGGAGCTAAGGCGGCGGATGGAGGACAAGGAGGCGGACAATGCGAGGTTGAGGACGGAGAATGCGCGACTGAGGAGAGAGGTTTTGGGGTTGAGGGCTCAATTGAAGGATGGTTAGATGTGGATGGAAAGTTTCTGGCTTGGCGATCAACTGGCGAACATAAATTACGGGTGCACATACGCATTACAGCAAATGAAGAACAGGAACACATGCACAATCCAGTCACTCTGGATCCTTTCTGGGGTAGCATTGATGAACAGTCTCTCCTGTCGCTCGTATCCTTGTACCAGCTTAGGAAAGACAGCACCCGACCCCTTCCCAATGTCCGTGAGAGGACCATAAGCGAGGCCGTCATGTTTGAGTACCTATCATTGAGATGCACATTGTTTGACGAATTGAGATGGATTGGCGGGCGCAAGAATGATGAAATCGTTGACGGTACATGAAAAGGGTGTCTAGTTTATCACGTTTGCATGTGGCAGGCTTTCATAGGTTCAGGTCACATGCCGCCGGCAAAGCTTCGGGGTTGGTGCTCAAGCAAATCGAACTCCGGTTTGTGGCTTGTGACCGTTCCCCGACTGGAGCGCCGATGCTCTCAAAAAAGCATCGACGGAGAAGCGACACCTGGAAACCATTCAGCGGTGAGCGTGTATAAAAGGAGCAGATGCAATGGAGAAGATGAGACGCGGTGACATGACGATTCCCTTTTTCGGGCGGAGACAAATGAAACAGTTTGGGCCAAGCACCGGGGCGTGCTGGTCTTTGATCCCGAGCCGGACGATAGATAACGAGAATCGGTGCTAGCGGCTGACGGACCTGACGCAGGCTTCCGGAGTTCGTAGACGGGTACCGTGCGGTGCTGACCGGGGATGAGACGAGACCGGGTGAGATGCTAGCTGTTCTTGGGGGGACACATGGGCCCTTGTGGGTGTGCAGAAAAAAGAGTCGTGGGTGTAGAGTCTCGGACGACCAACGACCAACGAACTGGCCAGGTGCGGATGATGCAAGTCTTGCGGTGTCGAAACATTGTTTTGCGTGGATATCCTGGCTCGCTCCGAGACCAATTCGTGGGCCCAGACCGTGATATTCTCTGCAACGGGATGTGTGTTTTGTCGATATCGCAATCACATCGATCGGTGTCTTGATCGGTCTGCTGCACAGGGAGCGTCTGGAGCGTGTCCTGCAGGTATCCTCGTAGTCTCTACATGCAGCGCGGCCTAACGTCAAACAGACAGGGCTGCAGCAGTTCCCAGGCAGACGGTCGGCAAGTATGTGTCCATGTACTTTGTTATTTAGTGTTTGCCAATGACCTCGCGGGCAGAAGTGACGATCGGACGTTGGCTTGACAAGTTGCTACGCTCCGACGCGAGTTTGGCCCAAAGAACGGAGCGGCTTCTGGCATGTGCCTGTGATGCAGCGGTCGGGACAGGCCTTCCGAAGCAGAGATGATATTAGGCGTTGAGGGCGAAGCCACGAGCGCGGAACCGGCGCGGCGATTGGTGGTGCGGAGGAGGAGGAAGAGGAAGACGAGGAGGAAGACGAGGAATGGTAGCTGCTGCGGAATATCGCTGCTGGGAGGTCGGCTAAGCTAAGCTAAGCTAAGCTAATCGACTCGACTCTGTTATCATCATCCCTCCACTCGACTGAGCTTTGTGCCACACGCTGCGATTCTCGCTTCGATCCGCCCTGTCTCGAGCGCACGCACTGCACTGCACTACACTCCTCCCTCCCTCCCTCGCAAGCACAGCTCAGACGGCCGTGTGCTGCGACAACGTGCCTGCATCCAGAGACTTTGACGCAAGTCGCTGTTGCACGACCGCCTTTTGCACCTTCGGCCAACAACATCCACTCTCGACACCCACGCCCTCCGACCACCAGCAATTACACGCCGTAGAGCGCACCCATGTCAGCTCCATGCTCAATCGCCTTGGCTCCTCTCGGCCTGTCTCACCATTGGTGAAGACAAATCGAGCACGTTCGTCCCCTCATGCATCGACATCGCCATCCCCGACGCTCCCAGAAGAGAGGCCGCTGCCACTACAAGATGAGCCGCCTCGCTCCCACGCAGGGCCTGCCTCCCCGTCTGAGACCTCTGAGACAATCGCTGAGCCCGATACCTCCGCACTTGTCTCTTCAGGTCGAGTCGCTTCGTCACCGGCCTCATCTTCCCTATCCGCATCGGCCGACTCTTCCTCCGCCACCCAAAAGCCTACAAAGCGTATCCGCCACAGCACTCCCCAGGTCTCCGAGCGCGACGACATCTTCGCAACTCACTACCTGGCTGCCGACAGTGGAGCCAGCACACCAAGCTTCCCACCACACGGCCGATTGGGAAAAGGCGACACGGCGAATCAAGATGTAGTGGCCAGTGAATCGCTGCCAGGACCTCTTTCCTCTCGGGCACGCCAATCGTCATCATTGCAGCACAGCGATTCAGCCCAATCATCACTAGCTGACAAGATGCATATGGCACCGGAAGCTGCTCCATACTCTACTTCGTCTCCCGCGCCGCCGTCGTCGAGAGATGGTGCTTTCAGGCCGCCGGCCATTGATGCCGCACCACCACTGTCAACGCTGGAAGGCATTGTCAACAAGGAAGACTGGGATCGCGCGAAAGAGAAAATAAAGGCACGCCCCAATGCCAGGCGACACCGTTCAGACGAGCAGATTCAAGCAACGCTTGCCAACGAAGAGCCAATTGGCCATGCCCGCAGCCGGAAGGCTAGTCATTACCTCGGCTTGTTCAGGGAGAATGCAAAGGAGAAGCAGCAGCAACGCGATAGCAGGGAGCGGGCCAGGGAGGCATATGCTATCACTCAAGAGTCGGAACAGGATAACGCTGGTGTCTCGGATGAGCGAGTAGCCACTGACAATGCCCGTGTCGAGCATGGGCGTACCGAAACTGACGCCACCGCATCGTTCCTTCCACAACTCGATACACTGCGCCCATTGTTCAAATCCAGTAAGCCGGAAGACTACGTTGCGCTTCTGAGTCCCGACGCAGAGAATGATGAGTCCATAGCGCCAGCGCCGGTGCCGGACCAGAGCGTTGAGTGGTTTTCAGAAGGAGCTCCGTCAGGTGCCTACCCCATTCGGCTGCTCGAAGAAATCCGAGCGCATCCGGTTGCTCAGCGACACGTCAAGGAGAGACGGACAGAATCGTCTCCCGCAGCTCCTCGAGACAAATCACAGCACAAGGCTCCTGTCCTCACGCCACAAGAAGAACACTCCTCCACTGTGGCAGAGGCACCCTTGACTCTTCCACCGGATGCCGAAGGTGATGACTCCGATAAGGAGCACATTTCTGCTGCCACATACTTTCCCCACCAGGCAGCGTCACCAGACGATATACAAGGTCAAAACAAGTCTGGAGAAACGTATGATGACATTGGCGATCCGGCCATCTCACCTCGGAGCACTCCCGTCACAATACCCGCGCCTGCTCAGCCTGTAGAAGATCTGGATCTTGATATTCAGGAAACCCATGCACGCGAGAATGACAATCGTGGAAGGTTTGTGCAAGGCAAAGTCGCTGACGAACCCCTGCCCGGGCCGCCACTTCGCCGGGTCGACACCGGCCTCTCTGTGGTCTCGGAAGCCGAGTACGAATCCCCTTATGATGAGGTCGATGACCTTGATCAGCTCGCAGACGTCGATCACACTCCGACAGCAACGCCTCGAGTGCGTGCTACGAGGGTCACGAAAAAGGAGCGCCGGCCACGCAGTCCTCTTGGAGCTGTCGAGCTCAAGCCGTACAAGCACCAGGTCGGCGGGCATACCAAAGTCTTCAGCTTTTCGAAACAAGCTATCTGTAAAGAGCTCAACAATAAAGAAAATCAATTCTATGAAGTCATCGAGCGTAGACATCCCGAGCTGCTTGATTTCATGCCAAGGTACGCATCTTCTATCGACGTTTTTCGACGTTTAACAGCCGTTCAGCAATTGACAAAGTTTTAGGTATTTGGGCGTGCTCAATGTCACGTATACCAAGGCCAAGCGCAAGCAACAGCCGGTGCCAGAGGGACTTTCTGTTGATGACAAGCCTGCCACGGCTGATGGTGGGCCTGCCGGTGAAGCTCACATAAGTTCGGAAACCCAGGAGAGAGTCATCAGTCATTCAAAGAATTTCAGTGCCCATGACGAAAGTGTTCCCCGCGTGGTTTACGCAAATAACATGCACATCATCCCGAGCAATCTCTTCCCGAGCCCACCTAACGCGGACGGCTCGATTCGGCCCTCTACGGCCAGCGGAGCGATCGACACGGCGGTCACTAACGGCTTCCACGAACAGCTGAGTAAAAGCCCAGGTGTTAACGGGGAGTCCGAGAAGCAGACACCATTATCCTCGATGCGTCCATCAATCAAGGACCTTCCCATCTGGGGGGCTACGACCGTCAATTACAAATTGAAAGAACGTGTTCTACGAGACGTCTTCAGCCCACCTGTCGTCTATCCGAAACACAACCGACGGATCAGAAAGCCGCTAACATCCGAGTCTCGCGACGACAAGCTGAGCAGGTCTGAGAGCGAACTCCAGGGACGTACTGCAAACAGGGACGAGCTTCTTAGTGCGGCTTTGCTCAAGTCTGCGAGCGACTTGACGCCGGTCGGCCGCAATGAGGATGGCCGCTGGGGAGGTAGTGCTCCGACGCATCATTCAAGCTTCACAAATTTGCGTGATCGGACTTCAGTTGATAGCAATGCCAGCGAGCCTGCAGCTGCTTCGGAAAGGCATATCTCCCGGCGACGATCAGACCAAGGCCTACAAAGACTTCAGTGTGATATCGATACGGGTGAGAGGTCCGGCCTGAGCTACTTTGAGGATGACGACCTCGCGAAAAGCAAACAGGATGACATCTTTGCCATGGACATGCAAAATGGCCACAAGGAAGGCGAGCATGAAGCAACAAGACACAATTCTATTGTCAACTTCTCAACTGCGTCTATGCAGTCTAGCGACGCTCGGATAAACGGCAATGGAGCAGGCGACTCGGCAGCGCTGTCACAGCAGCCGCCCGGGGGTTCCCCAACGCCGTCCGCGTCTGCCATCAGCGTGCCGGTGAATCCATTGCAGGCGCAGCTGCACTCTGATGAGAGAGTACGGCATTTCTTGCTGTTGGAAGACCTAACTGCCAATATGGTCAAGCCATGTGTTCTGGATTTGAAGATGGGCACAAGACAGTACGGCATCGAAGCGAATCAGAAAAAGCGCACCTCTCAACGGATGAAGTGCAAAATGACGACTTCCAGACAGCTTGGAGTGCGCGTGTGTGGCATGCAGGTATGGAATGTTAAGAAACAGGAGTATACTTTCGAAGACAAGTACGCGGGACGAGATCTGCGAGCAGGTCGCGAGTTCCAGGCTGCGCTACGTCGATTCCTTTTCGACGGCGTGTCGCCTGCGAGCGTGACAAGACATATCCCGGTCCTTCTCGACAAGCTCTCCAGGCTCGAGCAGATTGTCAGCCAGCTGCCAAGATACCGCTTCTACGCGAGCAGTCTTCTAATGATCTACGACGGTGCCGACCTTCCTTCACAGAAAAACATGGAACGAGGCGGCAAGACTGACCCCGATCCTGTAGAACAGCCCGAGAAGGAATCGGACAACAAATCGAAGGGCCCCACTGCGGCAGGCAACGAACGAGAGAGGCCAATGACCTCCGACATTGACATCAGGCTCGTCGACTTCGCCAACTGCGTCACATCGCAGACGAAGCGACTGGCAGACGCGCCGTCTCCACCGCGAAACCCAAATCAGCCCGATCGGGGGTACATCAAGGGTCTTCGCTCGCTGCGGTCATATCTGCAGCGGATATGGATGGAGATCAACACCGAAGAGGCCGGATCTTGGGTCGAGCGTGGTGAAGGAGAAGCCATGGCAATTGCGCAAAAAGGAGCCGGCAACGCAGATCAGCCAGAAGGATGGCGAAAAGCCGGCGATGCCGTGCCGGACGAGGGTGAGGTCAGCGAATAACGGTTTGAAGGAGCGACGGTTTCATTCCGGGTCGTACGAGATGCGGTGTGTTCATAGAACGGATCTTGGGTTCAGCGTTCATGCATGGGGTTTGGGTGGGAAAATGGCGTTTCTGTGGTCGCGGGCAGATGACCGGGCTCACGCTCGATGTGCCTCGGCCTTGTGCGGTGTTTTGAATTTGTGTATTTTCCTTCTTGGTTGTCTTTTTGCAGGATGATCCCCCCAGAGGCATTGTTGGCAGCGTCAAAACGTCATGAATTGGCTCGAAGCCGTTGTGAGGAGTAGTACATCGAGGGCACGGCAAGCTTATGCAGGGAGTGAATCAAAGTCATTCTAGCTCTTTGACTGGAATTGTTCAGAGGTCAAACGCATCGGGGCATGTCCCAATGAAACGACACCAGTATTGCTGATGCAGTCGTAGTGGGTGGCCATGGCACTTCAACGTGGTATTGCATACGCTAAGCACTTCCTCCAGCCGCTGATGCTCGACGGCTAGAGCTGGCGCGTGGCTGTGACGGCCTATCTATGCATTGGCGACCGCTCGAGGGAAGTCATGTACCAGGCTGCGACAAGTTGTTTCCGACGCCCGACCCGAGCAGAGTAGATTCAATGCTTGCTGTGCGCATCCGCTGCATTTACCAACGTGGCTCAAAGACGGAGGCGGACGAGCCATAACCGGGGTGTCGCCTGCACCGCTCCACATAGTGTGGAGTGTCTATCTCTCATTCAAGACCCGCCACCTCACATCACGACATAACCTGCAATATAATAGATCGGCTGAAAACGACTCCATCTGGACGGAACTTGTTTTTGTGCGAACCAGGACAACGCTACCTGAATCGTATGTTGCCCCGACTCGCGACTGACAGTCGGGTTATCCAGCCACAGACAGTTGGGCGTGATGCGAGCTTCTCCAGGGAACACAACATGCACTTTCTCAAAGTCAGAGCAGGTGTCCGATGTCAGACTGATCGATGGCCAGGCCGAGTCTATTCTCGGCGATTAGCATGATGGTAGCTTTTTCGATGCTTTGCAAGGGGAGGTTGCTTAACGCGCGTCAACGCGATCGCCATCAGCTGGGCCACACAAGATGCACAACCATGACTTGATCTGCTTGGATAACTCGAGTCGGAAGCCCAGTCGGCCAAACGCTGGCCAGCTGGCAGGTGGCAGAAGGCTCCTGGAGGTGCTGATCCGAGGGAGAGAGGCCGTGCAGTGGTCCTGAAACAAAGATGATACGGCAGCAGCAGGGTCACATTTTCGTCAGACTGCGCCTACTCCTACTCCACCCATCTCTCCTACTCTACTCCTTCAGCTTGCTCTTCCCTCCGCTTTTCACTGTATTTGCATCTCTCACTTGCTTGTTTTCGCTTCTTCATTTTCTTCTTCTACTTCTTTCTGGACGCGCTGTCACTCTTTGCTAACAGCTTTGCTTGCTTCTTTTCGCTTTGCGCTCTGTACCATTCGAGCCTGCAGCTTGACCAGCCCCCATTTTAGACCAACTGGGCCAAGTGATTGATTCACTTGCAACCACTTTTCGTTCCTTAACAGCTTCAGCAAGCCTGAGAAGCGGAGATCAATACTAGGGTCCGGCACCTTAGTCAGATACTCCAGTTCGTACCGAAGATCAGTCACATAATCCCGAAGGACTTCCGTCACGACACAGCAAGCGAAATGGCAATCTTCAGCAAGATCGCCACCGGCCTGATGGCCATGACTGCCTCTGCCTCCGCTCTCGAGCGCGTCATCGCAAAGGGTTCCAACTTTGTCTATGAGAACAGCGGTGACAGGTTCGAGATCATTGGTGTCGCCTACCAGCCTGGTGGATCGGCCGGCTTCAACCCTAGCAGCGGTGTCGACCCTCTGAGCCACGGAGACCAGTGCTTGCGTGATGCTGCCATCATGCAGAAGGCCGGTATTAACACCATTCGTGTTTACAACTTGGACCCCAAGATCAACCACGACGATTGTGTTTCCGTCTTTAACGCCGCCGGTATCTACATGATTCTCGATGTCAACTCGCCGCTTCAGGGCGAGTCCATCAACGCCGCTGAGCCGTGGACCACCTACACCAAGGACTACCTCACCCGTGTCTTCCAGGTCATTGAGAACTTCAAGGGCTATGACAACTTGATTGGTTTCTTCTCCGGCAACGAGGTCATCAACGACTTGAACTCCGGCAAGATCGATCCTCCGTATATTCGTGCTGTCACTCGTGACATGAAGAACTACATCGCCAAGCAGTCTCCCGACCGTGCTATCCCTGTCGGTTACTCTGCCGCCGACGTCCGTGAGATCCTCACCGACACCAACAACTACTTACAATGCACGACCACCGGCGATTCCGATGACGCTTCCAGAATCGATTTCTTCGGTCTGAACAGCTATTCGTGGTGCGGCGACTCGTCGATAGAGAAGGCGGGTTACGATGTTCTGATGAAGGACTTCTCCGAGTCCGTTGTGCCCGTCTTCTTCTCGGAATACGGCTGCAACGCGGTCACTCCCCGCCAGTTCACAGAGGTCGCCGCCATCTACGGCGATGAAATGCGAGGCACCTTCTCTGGCGGAATCGCCTACGAGTACACTCAGGAGGCCAATAACTACGGTCTCGTTAAGATTGATTCCGACCAATCCTGCCAGCTGATGTCCGACTACGACAGCCTCGCTCAACGGATTTCCAAGCTGGACAAGGATGCGCTCAAGGCCGTTAACGCTTCTGCCGTCTCCGCCACACCCGCCAAATGCGATGCCAGCTTGATCAAGAACAGCGGTTTCAACAACAACTTCACCCTACCCGCCATCCCCGACGGAGTCCAGGACCTCATCGACAACGGTGTCAGCGCTACTGTGCAAGGCAAGATGGCTACCCCATCCTCCACCGCATGCCCCTTCAGCGTCAAGGACTCCTCCGGTCAGACTGTTTCTGACGTCGCCATCACGATCGTGTCTGGTGCCGAGTCTTCCTCCTCCTCCAACAACAGCACTGGGATTAAGAACCTCGGTGGCCCCAAGAACGTTGCCCTCAAGGGCACTGCCGCCAGCGCCAGCGTGGGACCCCTTGCTACGGGCAACTCGACCTCGGGCGGTGCTGGTAGCGCTACTGGACCGGCTTATGCAGCCTCTACTCTGGTCCCATCCCAGTCGGTGCCCGCTGGTGCGGGTGCGGGTGCTGGTGCTGGTGCCTCTGCGACCGCTTCTGGTGCTGCCAAGTCCGCGGCTCCATCTACTGGTGCTGCCATCAAGAGTGAGGTTTTCGGTGCCGGCAGCCTTTTCGCCGTCGGTGCGGCTGTTGTTGCACTGCTATAGATGACCGAATGGTGAACGACCTGTATAAGCAAAACCTCATAGACCTGTATATAGGGGCGCCTGCTTTGGATGATCACTGTGGAAGCAGACAATAGACATTGGACAGCATTGAATGCAGCGAATCGTTCACAGTTGTGTAATCTCTTCGCATCGTTATTCCGAGTGCTTTCCTTAGACATTGCCCCTGTATTGTTCTCCTCCAAACTTGCAAAATCAAAAGAAGACAGACGCTTGTCTCCACCATGTTGCAAGTCCGTCACGAGGTATTGAGATCAATGACTTCGTCAGGGCTAAGCAACAGTCTCAGATGAGGTATATGACATCAATGCAGGATGCTCCTGCTTGCAATGCGTGAAGGCTGAGTGGCAGTGAGTACTCTGACATTCATGAAGTATCACCGGGTGAAATCACCGGCCATTTCGTAGCTCGAACCGTCGCAGCCTGCGCCCGCCCTGTGACTTCCTTCTCATACGCCTTGAAAGCAGCCGCAATACTATCATTTTCGTCGAACATCCGACACAGATCAATAGTGTCCTCAATGGCAAGGTTGAGACCAGTCCCACCCGCTGTAATCACCACTATCAGCACACGAATCAAAAAAAAAAAAAAAAAGCAAAGGGATTCAGAGTCCGGGAACCATCAACTCACCAGGCGTGACCTTGTGCAACGCATCTCCGACCAAACAAACCCTGTCCCCAACCCACTCGTCACCCTCCGGGCTCCATACCTGCATGAAACCCGACATGCTCCTGACATCTTCCGCCCCGGTCCACTCCACAATCTCCCTCAACCCGTGCGCCAGCTCCCGCGTCCGCGCCAGCGCATCCTCGTGCAGCTGCCCGCAGCTCCAGCCGTCGACGTCGGAAGCCGCCGTGCCCGCCGGAGGCGGGTAAAAGGCCATCCAGTACCACTCGGCAGACTGCCCGTCCGGGGCGAACTCGTGCAGGCCGACGAAGAGGAAGACGTCGCGGCCCTGGATGACGTTGACGGAGCGGGCGAGCGTCTCGGTCAGGTGGTCGTTTTGCGCGCGCGTCAGGCGGATTTGGCCGAGGATGGAGCGGTAGGCGGGCGGGGTGACGGTGGAGTTTGGGATGAGCTGCCGGCGGACTGCGTGATGGGACGTCAGGGGACTGGGGACTGGGGACTGGGGACGGAGCAGAGGAATGTTTACTGACCGTGGCTGTTGCCTCCGTCGGCGCCGATGACACAGCATCCTTCCACCTCGCTTCCGTCCTCAAACGTCACCTTGACCCTGTCCTCCGACTCGTCGTACTTTGCAAACCTCTTGTTCCACTCGACGTCGATTCCGCTCCTCAGCAGATCTCTTAGCTTCAGTCGGTCTGCCCTGATGAAATAGCTGTTGTCTTGACTTTGCCGAAACAAATCGTGGCCCTCGGCATCGAACGCCGCCAGCTCGTCGGCCAAGCCCTCGGAGTAGAGGTGCGAGCACGTTTCCAGTGCGGGCACATCGTCCGGCAAGTTCTCACGAAGCTGGGGGATTATCCAACGGAGGGCGACGGACCACCCTTGGCCGCGGGCGTGCTCGTCGATGTCGCGTTCGAAGACACGGAAGGGAATCTGGCGTTTGCGTAGGCCTTGGGCGAGAGCTAGACCTCCGGGCCCGCCGCCCATGATTAGGACTGGGAGTTCGGGGTTGAATTTGATAGTCATGATGAGGGATACAGATATGATCGATTGACGAGACAGTATTATGACATCGGGAAAATGAACCTAGTCGAGATGCATGAGAGAAAGCGGAGACTTGCATTTTCTATATACAGCAGTCTCGCAAGGTTGTTCTCAGCATCGATCGCGGACATCGTGGCTCTCATCTTCACGGTCATACATGGCACAGTCCGATATTCACGTGTGCTTGAGCTCAATTCATGACCGCATGAAGAGCTAGAAGGGGCTGATTGCGGTAGCCAACGCCTACTGGATGCCGTAATCTGCAACGACCAGTAGATGGAAGCACAAAGAGAATTTCCGGTCTAAGCTGAACGGACACGAGGTTGACAGGCATACCAGCAAGAAAGATGAAGATAAATGACGTCATGTTTCGCGCCGCACCGAATCGAAGGCGACCTCGCTGCTTCGCTATGCCGGTGTCAGCACGAACAGCGACAAACAGGGTCGCCTGCATTAAATTAACCATACCATTGGGCATCATATATGCAAGATAGATGTCACAGCACGTTCAGCTCCCCCGCCAACAACACAATGCATGTGACAGGCCTTCGGTAGCTCGTGCCCACCTCGCGCCGGCGGGCTTATCTGAGGATTTAACTGCCGAACCTCGCTAAGTCCAGCCTCCAGAGATGATCTCACAGTCAGGATCACCATGGTGTCCCGCTTCGAAGCTCGTTCCAGCCCACGAGTCCTGGCCCGTGAGATTTTGACCTTGCGATCCCTGAATCTGTAGAGTGTCCAAGAGCATTGCATCGGCGGCGGTTGCATGCAAATAGTTGATTGGACTTCGTTGGCTGTGGGCAGTGCTTGTACTGGCTCGATGTGTTAGCACACTACCCTTCGGTGTCGCTGTACAGAATGCTGAGATTGACTTGCATTCCATTTTGCAGCACCGCTGCGGCTCTTTGCAAGACCTGGACGTTCTCGGCATTGATGCGTGAACTACCGAAAACGACACGCTTCCTGGATAAGGGGCTCTCCAAACTTTGAGCTGGCTCAGTCTCTCCATCCTCGCTGTCGAGGTCGATCTGCATTCTTCGCTGAATGGCTTTGCCATTCACAGACACTGCCCCCTTTGTCTGCGTCTGCGCCGTAAGTGAGAGGCTTCTGAACCTCGATGCCCTCATTGCTTTGGTACTGGCCAGTTTCTGCACTTTGAATCCAGGCTTCCTGGCCGTAGTGACACTTTCGAAACCATCGCCCGGCTCCAACCTTGGTTGTCGGTATGCCTTCCTCATTCTTGGTGGCATTCGGAATTCGATCTGATCAGGAACATCAAAAGTTACTTTGAGCATCGTCTTGTCACGTCGTGCTGGCGCTTCGCCTGCATTGGTCGGGCTCTTCTGCTCGCCTACCACGTTGAGATCAGACTCAATCTCATCAGGTTCAGCGGATAGTTCCTGTGCAAGTGTTAGGTCAAGGTTATTTGAGTATACATATGGCGTGCATACGTCTGTAGAAAGCGGATCCGGCACAGATGGCGATGAACGGGCTGCGTCTTGATGACATTCGCTCAATGCTGTAAGGAGTAGTGGATCTGTGGGCAGCCTGCGCTTCTTGGAAGACGATGTGATGCTAGTCTCATCCTTGCTGGAGTCGGTAGCTTGATGTTTAAGCCTGGAGCGGCCCTGAGCTTTCTCAACAATCAAAGACTGTTGCGGCCGCTTGCGAACAGAATACTTATTGCGAATGCTGCGACGTGGACAGTCGTCGAGCCTGCCCGGTGAAAGTTGCGCTAAACGTTCTGGCAAGCTGGCCATAGTACGTGGATGAAGGATGGTACGAAAATTGGCAGAGACGTCGTAAAGGGTATATCCGTGTTGGACGGAGGAACATGAACGCGATAGACAGCTAATTCATCTTGACGTATGGAAAAAAGGACAGAGGGCACACAAAAGTACATTCGTGGTGGCTCTCAGTCGCGCCTTCCGCCAGAATGGCGGTGACACATGCCCGTGGGTGCCTACCTAAGCTACCTACTTGCTCTCCATGTTGACATTTGTCTCGAGAAACCACAATCGCTGAGGATACAGAGGTTTTGAAGCAATGTCACGACATGTAGAGATAGGTACGTAGACAACAAGGTCACACTACCAATAGATGCTGGAAAGCTTGGATTGGCCGGTCACGCAAATAGCGTGTATGTCTGCTTTGGACCATGGGCTGAGGAGCGGGGACCTAGCCTCTCTTGCTCCAGACGGCTGTGATACACAGCCAGAAGAGCGTATGCTGTCACGCCCAGATCGTGTCATTGGCGTGCTCGATACGACTTGGGCGGAGCTATTTGGTGGCTTTCCGATTTTGACGACTCCTTTGAATGAACCCGGACCTCTTCGATGCTGGGTGTTGGTAGCAGTTCCTTCAAGCTGGCGCAAGCATCATCTCTCGTCACCTAGAAGCCTGCCTTTTCTTCAAGCTCCCCCGACACCATTGGAGCGCTGGGTCTTCACTTTTCTCCTTTCGGCTTTGCTTTGGCTTCTCCTTCGGCAAGTTCTCGAACTAGCAGCTTCACAGCTGATGCATCAGTTTCGATGTCCTCTTTTCCATCTTCGAAGCCGGGACTGATGGCAATGGCAAGAAACTTGCCATCGCGACTCCAGTCAACGCCTGCCACACTGGCTCCCAGCTTAGTGTAGTTCTTGATTCTCTTCTTTGCTGCTGCATCCCAGACGCTGACCACTCCATCGCCGCCGCCACTAGCGAAAGTGCCGTATTCAGGATGAAAAGCTAGCGCATTGACTGGATAGACCACATCTATGCCTTCGCCTTCGCTCGCAGGTGCTGCTTGCCGATGGCACTTGAATGCGTATTTCTTTGCCTGCGTAGCTTCATCATCCGCGAACCACTCAACTGCGACGCGTCCTTCGATGCTACTCGTGGCATAGCCTCGATCGTCGGGCATGCAGGCTGCCGCCCGCGTCATGTACTTGAGACTGCTTTCTCTACGCTGCCAAGGCTCGAGTTCCAGGACTGGCAAGTCATCGGATAGCTTCGACGCGTTCGATTCGACCATTCGTAGAAGCGATTTGAGCTCGTAGACCGACGTCTGGCGACCAGACATGGCTAGGACGAGCCTCGAAGGAGAGAGCGCAAGCGCAAAAGGCTTGGCCGGTAGGGGAATTTGGCTCGGCACCACTTGCGGGTGTGTCGGAATGTGAACGTGCAGAGTCTTATCCCATGATGCAGATATCAAGAGTTTGTGTTCTCGGGAATAAGCCACTCTGGAAACGCCGGCTTGATGTGTCGAAAGCACTTTCTGTTCCTGGCTGTTCAGATCGATCCGCCGTACGTCCCAATCCAGTCCGACACTGAAAGCCTCCTCTTCGTTGTCGCCCCAGCACACATCTAGTACGGGTGCACGGTGTTCATATGTCTGCATAAGCTTGCTTTCGCCGTCCGACGCCACTTCGTAGAGGTAGACATTCTTGTCCCATGATGATACCAGTAGTTTGTGAGAATCGGGTGAGAATTTGATGGCGGAGATGGCGTCGGAGGGAGGTTGCAATATCTCGTGCTGAGCTGCAAAGCATTAGCGCCGCACCAATCATACATAGGCTTTTGCTTACCGCTCGACATATCGAAAGAATTTGCAGCAAGTTCGTTGATTCGTAGCGTACCTGTCAAGCGGGCAAGCTAGAAAATCGATGTTTACTTTCGCGTGAGCTCTTGGTGACGCAGCGGCCTTGGCAATCCTTATCTGACCGCGGTCTTCACCAAGCGACCTAGGACAACTACGAGTGTAATTATGACAATGGTCAGATATGCAATCCGAGATTAGGAGGCTCGCAAGAATGATGTTCGCGAAATCTATATCCAACCAGAAATTCAGAGGTAGTCCCGGCACGTCGTCGAACCGGTTCACGTACATCGCTCGATTACCTGAAATCATTCTCGGGGTACTTGGGCTTCCAGAAAGCACGGATCTTCTTCTCGTCGCCAATTTTGCTGATATCTGCGACTTCCTTTGGCGTCAGACTGAAGGTACAGATCCTCAGCATGTCGCTCAGCCGCTGTTCCTTCGAGCTTGTCGTCACCGCCACGACGCCCTGATCCAAGCACCATCGCAGAAGAATCTCGCCCTCATTGACGGCGTACTTCTTCGCCAGTGACTGCAAAATACCGTCCAGCGGACCACCACTGCCTTTTGTGATTGGAGTCAGCGGAGCGTACGCGGCCAGGGCAATACCCTTTTCTTTTTGCCACGGCAAGAGTCCCTCCCGCTGAAGATGAGCGTGAAACTCGGTCTGGTTGATGCTCGGGACGACCTTGGCCGTTTTCAAAATTGCCTCAATCTCCTCCTGTCTGAAGTTAGAGACACCGATTGATTTTGCTTTACCAGATGCCTGAACGCCCTCCATTTCAGCCCATGCTTTCTGAAGCTTCTCCTCGTTGCCCTCTGCAAAGAAAGGCTGATGGATCAGAAACAGGTCCACGTAGTCAGTTTGTAACTTCTTCAAGCTGGCATCGATGGCACCAGGGATGTTTTCGATGCTCTGGTTGACCTTGGTGGTGAGGAAGAACTCATTGCGAGGCACTTTGCTCTCCTTCATCGCGATTCCGAGCTCGGGTTCGGTGCCGTATACTTCGGCGCCGTCCAGGTGTCTGTAACCGACTTTGATGGCCGTCTTGATCTGCTCCACCTTGGTTCGGTCAAGACCTGTTTCGCCCGATTTCTTGTACATGGCTGTGCCAGTTCCGAAACCGAGCTGTTGTACGGTCAGTCAAGGGTGCTTAGCTGGAATAATCGCTTGAAGAATAGCAAGAAGGCCTCTTGTGAGGAGATTCGGCAAGATCTCGCTAGCTAGCAATGGGAAAGACGTACCAGTGGGATAGATGTTCCATCGTTGAGCTTAATCGTCGGCACTTCCAGATTGAGCTTTGACATTGTCGCGAGGCCTGCCAGTTGACTTGGTCGGTAAAAGGGAGCTGGTTTCAACGCAGTACTAGATCTCTTGACTTCCGATTGTGCAAGACGTAGACAAAACAGCCTATTTGCAGCGAGCATGAACAGATTCGGTGCAGGTTGTACGAATTTACTCTGTGCTTGCTATTACCACTCGTCAATCCTAGTCTTTACTAGGTTCGGACATTCCACGCTGTATGCACGGGTGCTTTGGTCGTCGGCACCGAATGCCCCGCGATATCCGCCTCATCCATCATCACTACCATTGAACCACCAATCAACATGATCCTTGGTGGTGTAAAAGCTGCAAAGACCCACGGCTCTCGCCGTTTGACATCACCAACGCAGTCTGGCAGCCCTGCTAGCGCCGAATCATGGCAGGGTATCGTAGTTACTGCATCTAGTCTGTCTTGCTGACGGATGATGAGGACCACCGACGGCCGTTTCAAGCGACTACAAATTCTCGGCCGAGAATTCCGACGACCCCGTCTGGAGCACCTGAACACTTTGTTCCGGTTTTCAAATCAGTGTCGATAGTCGCGCAAGATCCGTTCGCACAAGAGTACCTGCTAATGCGGATGGACGGCCATGGCTTTGACAGTTGGGTTGCCTGACAGACCCCACTGAGGATTATTTGAAACGCAGGCCATTATCAGAAGCTGTGAATTTTTGCGATGCGTTCAATTGACATGGTGAGAACGTAGTATCAACTATAGTCAGGCCTTTCGAGTTTGTTAGCTTCAATTTCGATGCTGTCGCTCCAGATGAAAATATGACAGTCAATCTCCGCCGATGAGGAGCGCGGAAAAAAGTGACAATTTATTCGTTAGCATCATTACTCACTGAGATTTGGCCTTTGCGCTCAAATGCTTAATAAGAGCCAAGGCAAATGTTCGTAGGAACAGGTGATTTAAGAAGTACACCGAGATCCGTGACTGCTAGCAAAAATCTCCAGTAGATGGTGTTGTCGCCTCCGTAGATTACTTTGGTCGCGAAGCTCACAGAGTCGCATTCTTGGCACCAACACGTCGCGATTCATGCAAAAGCAAACAACCATGGCACACCAGAACGGTGTCCGGCGACGCGGCCAAACGAGCCGACCTATTGAGATCAAACCTGACCTCGAATTCATCGAAGTTGTCCGAACGATATGTGTTTTCATCGAAGCCGAGGTCGACTTGCCACTATCCTTCCAAGAGCTCAAGACCGGTCCCGGAAGCCAAAAACTCGGACCACTTACGAGCTATCTGACGACTGAATGCGAGCATCCATTCATAGTATCGGCACTGCTGTAGGTGAACTTCCGTCAAACTCCTGTTTGAGGCGTCGCAGCGAAGAGGCCTAACGCGTACAGAGCTTTACGGTATCACTACAAAGATCACGATGACCGAGGAATCAACCAGACGAGGGCGTACGCGTGTGAAATCGTCGCCTGGAAAGTGGTGCTTGGTCTGAGTAGGAAGGAGAGACTCCATGCTTTGCTGACGGATTTACCGCCGACGTGTCGACAAGCCGAAGCAGAGGGCGATGGCGCAGAGCCGTCTGACCCCGAGAATGGACCAGACCTTCACGAACAATTCCCATTGCTACGAGCGAGGTCCGACTACCTGAGTATTCCAGACGAGCTTTCCTTTTGGCGCAGCTTTGCCTCCAAGAAGGCAACCCAGATCAAGGTAAAGCATCATCCAGTTCATCGTATACTTCAAGAACCCTCTTGCCCGTAATCGGATTGCATCGATCAGGCCCACGAGAATCAACCCATAGAGCCTAGAGTGCCGCAATGGACCTCGCTTATTGAAAAAGGGTCGAAAGGAGGAACAATATATCGCTGAGCTGACAATACATAGAGGGCTTCTAAAGACCATGCGAACGATGACGATGACGACGACCCGACAACCCCGTTCATCGGTCTGAACGCACTCGAAATCGCAGCGGTAGGTACCTCGTGATACCTCTAAGAAGTCAATCTGATGTTTGTCCAAGGTTGCGGATGCAAAGCGGTTCCTTGCACAGCGAGTCGTTCAGAAAGAGATCACTTCCATTTGGAACGGCGATATCACGTTCTGGGAATCCGTCAGCCTCAACTCGCGTCGCAAAGCCAGCTTCGTTGACCGCCATTCGATGGACCCGTTCTGCCGCCTCAGGGTGCCCAAGTACCAGAAGACCTTCGAGGCCGCATTTTTCGTGGGGCTTCTCGTTCTGTACTACGTAGTGATGCAGCAAGATAACGCCGACCACGTAACGATCGCTGAGGTATTCCTCTACATCTGGGTCGCGACATTCACTTATGAGGAGCTCTCGACGTTCTGGGAAACGGGCTCCAGCTTCTATGCTGCTGACCTCTGGAATATGATGGATCTCGCCATAGCCGTTGTCTCGATCGCCTTCACGATCACACGTGTCGTTGGATTGATTAAAGGGGACGCTGCCATGGTCAACATCGCCTTTGACATCTTGTCGCTGTTGGCGATACCACTGCTGCCAAGGTACGTAATGGAACTTCATCATACTTCAGATTCCGTTCCAAGTCTTACCCCGCCTTTTACATCTGGACCTGGACTTGTCAGCCCCTGAATCATCGGCGTGTATGACCGTCCGAAGCTTCGCCTAGTGGTTGGGGTGATCGCACCTTGGGACGCAGAAACGTGAGGCATGGATCTCAAAAGAGACCGTGGCTGCTGACGACCAGCCAAAGCACCATGGCGGCTTCTATTGAGCCTTGTATGACCCAGCTTGCTGACAGCTCACAGGACTTTCTCATTGCTCAGCTTACATCCATACTTTGGCACTCTGATCCCAAGTCTGACACAAATGACGAAGGACTTGATGAAATTCCTCGTCATTGTACTGGTGCTGTATGCCGGTTTTGCGTCGACATTTGTGCTGCTGGCCCGGAACGCTTTCGGAGCCGGTGAGATCATGTGGCTGCTGGTCTACATCTTCAACGGGTCCGGATACATGGGCTTGGACATATCGAGCAAGATCTCACACGAGCTCGGCCCGACGTTGATGATCATCTTTGTCTGCATAACGAACATACTTCTCCTGCCGACGCTAATTTCCCTTCTCACGAACAGTCTGACAATGGTCATGGGGAATGCAAGGGAGGAATTCTTGTTTCAGTAAGTGAACCCCCGTCAGTGGCTCGAAAGTCGCCCCCTACGTCTGGTGGCGTTGCCCGCTACGAGATCAGGAAACGAATATCCACTTACCCAGGCTCAAGACTGACTTGATGTGCAGGTATTCTATTCTCGTCCTAGAGGTATGTCGTACAGTGTTACGAGAAGCACGGTCGTCGTCGCTCCGAGTAGCAGCATTGGCCATTCTGGGGAGCGTTGCTGATGTCGATAGTCTTGCGCGTCCAAACGACTTACCCACTTCTTTCCTCCTCTGGTAAGTACATGCCAACAGCATCTCGCGTCATCTTCGCACTCATGCCAGACTTGATAGTCGGCTAGCGCACTGTTTTCTCGCCATTTAGATCGTCGTCAGCTTCAGCGGTTAGCAAGCGTGGAGTAAAGGCGTGGTCAAGCTAACGCACTGCGCCCCGTCTCTCGGTCTCGATAATCTCGGAGCGCCGTGGAGACGCCGCCGCATGCCATGACCAGTCAGCCTGCTCGGGAGGCGAGATTTGGGGGGCCACTGCCCCTTAAAGCTGTAAACTTGTCAAGACGCGAAGTTGATGCTGACTTGCCTCAGAACTTGATACCTCTGATCTTTCTCAGACCACTGCGTATTGTATTACCAGCTTCGAGTATGCGAAGCGCCAGGATTGTGCTTCTGAAAGCCACCCACGCACCCTTGCTTGCCATCATCTTGGGGTACGAGAGGTTGAGTGGTCGATGGCACAGTGACACGGATAGGTGGCGCCCACGAGCATCAGGCTCCAGGGCTTTGGGCATATCTCCGCGTCATGATCGATCAGACGCTATGCTTGCTGATCCCGTGCAGGAGACGGGGCAACTGTCTGGATCATCCCGGACCATCGACCCCTCCGAGGACAGGCTGGCCCTCGAGCGAGGTGTCGACGATCTGATTCAAGTGGTTGAGAGCCTGCGGAAGCAGGTCCAGGATTTGCAAAAGAAACTTGAGGCACAGACATAGGTGCGTTTGAGCTAAGCGTAGCCACTTGAGGCTCTGTCTACTTGCCCCTGTGGCAATGTTTTGGGGGGCTCTATTGCTCACTTGCCGTAAGTCTGGACTTATCCGAATTCAATCGAATGCTCGAGCTTGAAATTTCTCCGTCTGGTCACCCTTCTCGAGCTATCTGAAACGTGCGATAGTTCACAGCTGGTATCGGCGGGGTCAAAACGAGTGCTCGGTATTCAGGACTTGTACGATGGACTTGAGGCTGTCGACAAGATGCAAGCTGACCATCATATCGGTAACAGCGAACACCGCTATCCGGAGTGTAGCCGTGCATGATCCCCATAACGTTAGCAAAGATTAGTCGTTAAGCTTGAGCGTGAAATGTTACTCGAAAGAGCATCGTGTTCAGCTTGCTGCATTGGCCCAATTTTCCCTGGCTTGAGCTTGAGGGTCGAGACTGCACTGCCATGAAAAGTTGATTAGAGGGGAGGGCGAAGCCGCAACGGGAATCTCCGGGTTGATTTTAACCATGAAAGCGAACACAATACGCAAAGACAACAACAAATATGACATGCCATCTCTTTAGAACATGGAGATGATACTTGGGATTGCAAATATCGCATGAAACAGATACGGTATTCAAATAGTCGTGCAGGACGGCCAGGAAAAAGAGAACCACGATTGCCGCCGTGGGGCCCGTGATTTTATTGTGCGAGTGATGCTCAACGCTCGATGGTCAACATAATCGATTAGCTGAAACGTCTGTCCGAAAGACATATCGTTGCTGGTAATCGAATGCCGAACCCTAATCAAGCCCTGGTTGTTGCGAGGCAGGCGCAACGCAGAAGTAGTAAAATGCTGGATGAAACCTCAGCGGTTATTGAAGCTCGGAACCAGTTCCAAGAAGCCTTTGAAGGCGGCACTTAGCCACCAGGCCGGTGCCGGATTCGCTGTTGACGAGGCAGGGGGAAGTATGAATGTGGCATGATGGCCGCCAAGCTAGACTCGATAGAAGCATCGGAGCCGCCACGAGCACACTTTCCGGCACGTCGGGGTGAGCGTTCCTCAACGAGGGATGGCCTGCTGCGGTGTTGCAAAGGTCCGACACGAACGCCGAAGTTCTGATGCATCCACCATGGTGATGATCTTGACATTCGCATCATTCTTCCCAGAACGGACAGGACGATGAATGCTTTCACCCAATCAGAAGCAACGTCAAACGCAGATTATCGCAGCGTGGTGTCGTAGTGAATCTCTGAAGCATGCTGACAAGATGAACAACTCCGTCAGCCGTTTTCTGGCTCTGGAACCTTGGCGCTGGGGCAATGCTTGGACGGTCTTGCAGTCTTCGTGTCCTTGGGATGTGTTCTCTGCTTCTATTCGCTCAGCTCGTTCGTTCATTCTTTTGAATTGGCATGGTCGGTCGTGAGGTACCAGGCAAGGACAAGGTGGCGCTATGACAGAAGCCCCTGCCCTGAGACGGTTGTAACCAGTGTAGAGAAGTATGCATTTGTTTCGACCAGTTGCCTCAGGCTGTACAGGCCTGATTCGACAGCTTGAAACAAGCAATGCGAAGGAATCGGTCATTGTACGGACAATCGTAGTTGCGGGAGGCCGTTGAGAAGGTCATGGCGCTCGGACTGCTTCGGATGCTGCCCATCCAACGCGCCCCGAGATACTGGAAACGGCTCGTGCAAGGGTCCGAAGCTGAAACGCAGCATGATCTTAGGAGCTCGCCCATGGTGTAGAGGCCGTTACCTTACAGAAGTGCGCTACCAAGTCGTAGCCACCACGGGCGGCTCTCTCGACTCACGAGCGTGGCAGCCGCGACGTTTCTTCGTATCTGGGTACGGAAGTTTCTCTGCTCCGAGCTGGCGGTATCAAGTTCGGTGACTTCAGTAAAAAAAAGCCCTCCGTTGCATGCATGCATGCTGGCAAGTGCAGATCACGGTATGCATGTACGAAGAAGCCAATCGTCTGCCTCGCTCGCCGGCCCTAGAGAGTTACCAAGTGTCCCTTTTTGGCAGCATCTGGCTCAACGTATCGATTTGCAACGCTTCTGGTCTTACCGTGTCTCACTGCCTCTTGAAGCTTGAGCCAACCCAGGTCGAACTGGCGATCAATGCTGCCATACATTCGCTTCACGGCACGGCTATCTGACTGTAAGCAACTGCCGACCTAAAGGTGCTGCATTAGAGTTTGGGCGAAACCTCGCGAAAAGCCATCATCGTGACATTTCAAGCCTTTCATGACAGGTACACTTTGTCTGTGAGCGACATTACTTTACAATGCTACAAATATGTGGAAGTGGCTTCAGCGATGTATCCCAAGAGGCGCGTGGCCTGAGCATTAAGAGTCTAACCCGCTTTTGCCAAGGGCCATCGAAGATTAGCTGCGTCTGTGACAGCTTCGATGAGGCTGTATAGGCCTGCGGTCCTTTCGCAGTGGGGTTTGTGAAGCAAGCATTGTTTCATGGTCGGGGCTGTGGTGGCTTTCTTCTGCAGTAACCTTGCACAGCGAGCGCGTGGCAGCCACCGACGCCTACCGGCCGGAATTTACCGCGATAACGATCACCTCATTGAACACATGCTGTCGGGCTGTCGCGCGCGGTATTTGAGCACTTGCAGGACATCTCGACAATGTAAGGAGTTCTGGAAAGCCGTTCCTTAGAATGTTATGACATACACTGTTTCTGCCACCAAACGCATCTCATATCCTGTCTTGCTATATAGTACGGGACAGCCCAGCGACGGGGTACATCGGTGCGTCTGGCCTGATCTTTTCTCAATTTCTCGCTGACAAGCATCCCAATTTCACTTAGACTTGAAGGTGGCCGAGGTTTCGTGGTTGATTCAACCAGAGTGCTCGTCGTGTTCGCGCCCAAAATAAGAATTCATCCCCCGGGTAAAAGCGACAACAGGCTGCGATGGTTTGGTAAACCAACCAAGCACGACACGGCAGTCGCCATAATCATTTGACGGGCTGGAAGATCATCAAAAATAGCTCGAGTGATGAAAGCGAATTAGCTGACCATCACCCGCACTTCGCGTGTGTGGTGCTTCGGAAACAAAGTGCCCGGCGTTCCGCAACGGAGCCTACAAAGGCCCGTTCTTCGGATAGCTTCGACCATCTGTTTCCGACGATCTGCAGGGTGGGGTCGAATTCGACGCAATAATAACAATGCAATCAAAGTAGGCAATGGTGACGGATTGTGAGGCTGAGGCTTAGAAGGGTTTCAAGACAGAGCAGTTAAAGAGTTGCTGTGCCTGGTGCGAGGGCTGAGGAATCCCAGCAAATTGGGCGGACGGCCCGCACACGTTGTCTATGTCTGAGGTACGGGTCGACATGTTGGAAGAGGGTGGCGTTGCGTTGCCCTGTACAGATTGCGAGGCGCCGTTCAAACCACCCTCTACTGGCAGACCTGGCACAAAAGAGGAAATCGAGAACGATGAGAGGATGAGTCCTGCTCTAAGGAGCGCTTTCACTCGCTACCGAAGAATCATGTCGTCCGAGATTGCAATCAAATCAGGTACTGCTATTGGGGGGACGGGGATGGCGATCAACTGTCCAGCATGCATCGTCAGCAGAGCAAGCGACATATCATGTAGGAGCACGGCAGGCTGACTGGTGCACCCGCAACAAAGCTGAGCTCAATTGTGTTAGTTCCAAGTAGCTTCATGCTTGCGAGCTTCGCAATGCGTCGGGTTTGTTGATAGAGTATTTCTGCCCTCGTGAACCCTTGCGACGTGAGAAGTGTGAATGCCCAAACCGTCCGAAACCGACAGCAAATCTGAGGCCGTGTCAGGCACTATCGATGCGAGCAGTAAGCTGCTAGCCTGTAGCAAGGCACAGGAACGAGTCCAGAGAGGGCGTCTCCAGCAGAGATCAGTGAACTTGGAACGAGAGATACAACATCAGGACTACCTGGGGTCACTTGAACATGTGGCCTGTCAGAGTCGTTACAGGCCATATACGCTTGTACTCGACACCTCATATCAAACGTGCTCTGGTTGCCTTCTCAGCTTGGAAGACGCAGGGCTGATCTTGTAAGTGGAGAGCATTCGATCGGTAAACTGCGTGGCGACATCGTGTGTCGAGTATCTGGACAGGTGAGAGATGGTTGCAGAAAGTGGTAAATGCACCGCCCACGTTAAGGGCACGCGTAGGAAAATCAGGACGAAACATCGCTCCATGGCTCAACGCTGTGATTTGTCGACATCGCAACAGACTCTCTCGCTTTCGGGATCAAGCCCTTGACGGGCTGCTTTCAAGGACATATCCACCCATCCACACACTGCAAGACAAGAGCGCGGTGACCATGGCCCGTCCGAAGTTCCCGGGCTCCTCTTCCACGCTGCCGCTAACAGCCATGGGAGCGGAGGCTGCCACTATCGCTTTCTATTCTAGTCACGGCTGTCGATAGTGCCGCTGCCCTTGCCCGGCGGCTGTCCGGGCTCCTGATTTCATTGTGTTGCTGCGCCGTTGGTGAGGCTATCAATGTCCGTGGCTACTTTCCGAACAGATTACCTTGAGGCAAGGTGGCTATCGGGACTTCCGTTGGAAAGGTCTGCTTACTCGACTGCCAATCTGGCTGGAGGCAACGGTGGTAATCCATCGTCGTTGACCTGGGGTTGCTGAGGCACATGGCCGCTCCTCCCGCCAGGGACAGAAAGACAGTAAGTAACACGGTATGAGCAACGTAACTTTTCACCCCCGTCTGATGCCACCTCGCACGGTGCTGCTTTACGCCACTCCATCGTTGCTCTTTGTTACACTTCGCTCTAAGCCCGTTCCAGAGCGAAGCGGCCTTTGCAAGCGCTGCCTTACAGATCCCCTCTTACACTCTTACCCACACCCCCTGCAGCTTCGGTCTGTCGACCACGCGCCAGCCCAGTTCCAAAAGCACCTTAGCTTGATACCTCGTAAAGTACCTTTCATGCCCTTCGCCTGGTCCGATGGACCGTCGGCCTGCTTCGAATAGGCCTGTGCGGCCTTTGCAAGTAGGTAATTGCGGAATCGCTCTCGTCTACCAGCCATGCCATGATGCCCATGACCGATGATCCGTGCTCAGACCGTTACTTTGCCAGGCCTTAACTCACCCTCAATCGCGTGGTGGGACGGTCCGAGATGCAATACTGTATCTTTCAAACATACCTCTGTACCAGGATGCGTTCTGTCCGGTCCTGTCTCGTCCAGTCTTCTCTGGTCCTCATCTTTCCGTTGCTCCTAGATATATCTAGCTCGTTATCATCATTCTTCGTCCCCATTTGACACTGTCTTTCTCCATCACCAACTGCCTAACGTCCTGCCGCTTGTCCATCCTGAAACAACCGGCCTGAAGGCATACTCGTGAGATACATACTTCCGGCTTCCTCACGCTCGAGGCCCTCTTCACCCTAACACAAATACAACACGCGGCTCACTCACGACGCTACTGGCCATCACCATCTCGTACGCAAGTATAACATACCACTCGCCGTCCTGCCATCTGCCGCCTTGGACAGCTCAGCGATCTTTTCCAGTGCCTGCTGAGGACCTGACATGATGAACGTCGCTCACTTGGCGTCACCCGTCTTACCATATCAACACCAGTCCCACCACTCGCGCCCATCTTACTTCTCCGATCGATCTCTCGTCGCCTCTCCAGCCTCACAGCAGGCTCAGACGCCGACCGGCTTGGGCCTTTACCCTTTGAGTATACCTTCGACACGCCAGTCAAGCATCCGCACAGCTTCGCCACACCCGGCCTCGAGCTGGTCGCAAAGCTCGGCGGAGCAGCAGAGCTATCCTGCGCCTGGAACAGCGGCCCAACAGGACATGTATTCTTTGAACACATCTTTCGACACATACCCCAGCTACACTCCCAACCAACAGACACCTCACTCACAGGCCAACCTATCCTCGCCCGAAGCCCCAGCTCTAGAATACTGCCAGTCTGCAGCCAGCTCGGAGCTCCCCTCACACCGAAACTCTGTCTGCTCGTACACTTCAGAAGCAGAGGAAATGAACATGACGACAAGAGCCAAGCCTGACGGCAGCAACGGTGGTTGGTACCCTGCCACTACCAACGAGCACGTCTTGCAAAGAGACCAGATGGGCTTTGCACCGAATGGCGGCATGATGCCACCACAATCGACAGAGGAGCTGTATCGCGCCACAACACAGACGGCAGAGTGGGCAAGCCCCGACAAGTACGTTGCCGACATGCAGCCGGGACCAAATAGCAGACTACCGAACTTCGACATGCACCCCGTTCTGCCCAGTGCCACCAAGGCCAGGACCAAACGCAAGAGGACCACGCCAGAAGAGGCAACACACGAATGCAGAATATGCCACAAGCTTTTCAAGCGCAGCTACAACTGGAAGTCACATTTGGAGACGCACAATCCGGAGAGGAAGTATCCCCACCCATGCACAGCGATGGTGGGCAGCCAGCAGTGCTCCAAGAGATTTCAGAGAAAGACTGATCTCGATCGTCACTACGATAGCGTATGCTTGATTCCCAGCGACCGATATGAGAGCTAGACTGACATGTACAGGTTCATCTCAAGGCACGCAACCACAAGTGCCACCTCTGTGGCAACAAATTTGCTCGAAGAGACACTCTGCGCAGACATACCGAGGACGGCTGTCCGAAGCGATTCGAGCTAGGCATCCGGGATGCAGCAGCAGCGCAGATGCAACAACAGCAACAGCAGCAGCAGCAACAGGCACCGCCAGGCTCGCGGTGGACATATCCTGCGCCGTCATCGATGGGGCAACCGCTGATGCACGCGTCATTTCCTGCGTACGCGATGGCTCCACCAGCTGCGCCCTATCAGGCGTGAAGCCGAAGCTGGCGACGATGAGTCTCTGAGCGGAGACGGGTCAGTCAGTTGACCTATATTTCCTGCAGTAGCAAGAGCGGCCGCACACTCGGCGCCCCCCACCCCCTCTCCAAGCACAGCAATAAGAGGCGTTACAGCAGCAGTATCAGAGCCGATGCACCGCCATGGGTCTGCGAGTGTCAGCGCGAGACGCAATTGACGCCCTGATGCCAGTCCGCAGGCGTGTACAGCCCCGCATGTCTCAGCTTGCCCATTGGTGCTTGGCATCAGCATGGAGAGCTTTTCGCACCAACTCCTTGGCTGCGAGACAATGGTGCCCATCAAGCCTGGATGGAAGCTGCTACAGCTCTGCTCCGGCCCTGCGACGACCCGTTGCCGACCTACTGCCTCGCAGGGTCGGCTACCCCAGGGCGCGCGCTTCCGGGCGGCCTCGCCGACTACAAGGTTGACAAGGTCTTGCGTTAGGCCGTCAACGTGGTTTCACCATTCTGGGCAAACCGGTGACCAAAGATGTGGAGTTGGACGGCAAAATCTACTTGAACATGTACGTCGAGGCATGAGCTGTAGGCGCGGCGCCAACAAGGAGCAGTTGGGAAGCGTCAGCTCGCCGTCTCACCGCGGCCGACGCACGGCTGAGGTCGCAATGGAAGCTCGTACGCGCCCATGTTACGCAACAGAGTCGGCGAGATGATATCAGAGGATGATGGCAAGCTAGCTATGGGTGGCAGTTGATTTAGAAGGGAGCCGTCGGAGGCATTTACTTGACGGCAAGGCATTACAGTTGGCGCATGTCAGCGTACAGTTGATGTTCGAAATACTCGCCATCAGCATACACGTGTATTATAGCCCGCACGATGACACACGAGCGTGTACGATATGAAAGGCTTTCCGACTTGACGAAGATGCAGTAGCAGTAGAGTGCATCGGTGCGAGCGAGGCTGTTTTTCGGTAGCAGGATGAAGCAATGTCACGCTGGGAGCCGCTGTGCAGTCGGCTGCCCCGGGGGGTTTCGCCAGGGGGGGTCGCTCGGGGATCTCCTTGGCGAGTCGCACCGGCGGCTCCGAAGCCCTGCGCCTGCAATAATGTGTGATGGATGTGATTGATTGATGAATTACTCCCACCGCCATGGCCGCAGCACTCCATCTTCCTCTCCAAGCGTCATGGCGGAGTCGCCGTTATGCTACCGCTGATACATCTCAACGGTTGCCTGCTTTCCCCACACGTAAATCTGCTCTCCACTCACATTACGGTATCGCGCTGCTCGGTCGGCCGGGCTGGCCGAATCGACGAGTCCACCGCCTCCTCATCACCGCTTCATGCTTCACACAATCTTTAGCTGAAAGCTTCGTCGAGCCCTCTTCCCTGCTTCCGTCAGCAGCCTCCACCCTACCCTAGCATGCCGATTGCTGAGGCCTGGTCCAAGCAGACGAATGCCCGCCCGTCGCGGCTCGTGGAGAATTCCTCAAGCGAACGAACCGGAGAGCAGCGTCGTGCTTCCGCGTGCCCACGAAATCGTCAGCTCAACGATCACGCCTTGTGCCCGACTTCCCTTTCCATCTGCATAGAAGCCTGCTGAGAACGAATCCGCCGGCTCGGTGCCTTCTTGGCCATCGCTTGGCTGGCACCCATCAGGAAGTTGGCATATTCCTCGCCTTTTTTTTTTTTTTTTTGCTTCTCGAAACCGGGCTAGTCATGCATCCCTTGACGACTACACTCCAACCGATTATTCTGCGGACAGAGCCCCCCAAAGTCGTGGGATGCGCAGAGGCTGTCAGCGCTACGAGCTGGTTTCGGTGTCGTCACTAGGATAGAAGGACTCGAGATTGACGCAATTCGCTCCAGTCACAACTCGGCAGCTGCATTGATGATACTGTACTCACGAGGCAGACTGCCATGTCAAGCCTCGCACGACCTTCGCGTCGCTGATTACCTATGTTTTGCCTGCCTGGTCGGTGATAGCTGGTAGCTGACGCTGCTAGTACTGTAGCTGATACCGCGATGAGCTCATCTGCAACGCGGCTTTAGGCGAGCCTACTTGAGCTCGCCTGTAGCGGGGGACGCGAGAAATGGGAAAGACTTCGATTGCTACTTCTACTGAAAATGCGACTGCCTGATGACAATTGAAGCTGCTGCGGTCAGCCGGGGGATCGCCGTCTAGCTATCCAAACTCGAATCCAGCTTCGGCTTCAGCGACTCGCTGGCTATGCGAGCTTGCTCGTTTCGCTAGGCTAGCTCTGATGTCTTGCATGCACGCCTGATTACGTGTGCGTATCACCACTGATGAACCCCGGCATCATCAGCAGGCCAGTATCGGGAAAAGCGACAAAGGGAACGGACTTGACCTTTCGTCTCCATACCAAACATTTTACAAGCTGAACGTACGTTTGATTCGGAACTATAAATTTGGTAAGCTAGGTAGACTTCCGTGGCCGTCCGAATACAGCTCGCACCTTCCTATGATCGATTTCTATGACCGAAGCCTCCCAATCATCATCATTCAAAGGAGCGCGAAAGCTTCAGCCTGGAGTTCAGGTCGCCGAGATGAGAAGGTGCTGGTCAACTAAAGGATCATTCGCCCAGGTCTCGTCAGCTGCGAACAGGACGGGCCGAGTCACCGCTTTGAAAACCCATCCATCGTGGTGGAGTCAAAGAGTCCTCACCTACCCACCAGCCCATCAAAAGCGACTTCGTTCTACTTGGTCTGAGCGGCAGTGAGGCTCGACTCTAACTCGATCTCTGCCCTATAGCGCTGTGCCTCAATGTTGCCACTTAGTCAGGAAGCCCTATTGTAGCGGCAGAGCATCTGTCGACGTGCCGTACCGCGCTGGCTGTCAGCACCCTATGGGTTCCAACTCGACGAGCCTGCAGAATACAATTGCGGCGGCGGCAAAGACGACGTGCTCAACCATCGACAAACCAGCCACTGGACTACGCAAACAGCATGGGTATATATCCATGCAAGAGCAAATGCATGCAGGAGTGACGAGACTACAACCACCTGGCAGCGCCAAGGATACTTGATTGAAACTTTCGCTCCAAGTCGGAATAGCGCAGGTTCAAGACGAATTTTCGCGTGCTCACCCGAATCGACCTGTGAATAATCTGCAAGCTGACACTGTGTGCATGGAATCCTCGGCATCCAGAATGCCACAACTACTGTCTAGAGTGGTATCACTGGTAAGAGTAAGGTATAACATGGTACATAAAGACAGAAGTTTGACCGTTGATCAGTCGCGAATGGGTACGGCAGTTCCTCGCTCCGACTCTCCGGAGCCGGGCTCAATGCTGAATCAACTCGTCAATGGTCAGCTCGTGCACCCATACAACCACACCTGCCATGCGACGATGCGCGCCTTTGAGCCCAGGTGTATGCGACTTGCTTGCCCGAAACGACCATGTCGTGCGAAAACGGTCGACTTCGCCCCACATGGTTACTCTGAAGTTAATCGTACAAAGAAGCGGCAGGGGTAAGGGCCTGAAGCAAGTCCGTGCTGAGATTAGCCCAAGCCGGCATCAAGGCAGATCCGTGTCCCGAAGTCAGTGTGTGTGACTGTGTGTATCACAGCATGCTACTAGGTGTTTCCTAGTGCGTCACGACACATGGAGACTGGCATAGTCGAGGGATTATCAGGATGCATTTTGACCGTCGAGGTGGTCGTCAGCGCCAACGACGGGACCAACGACGTGTTACTGCGGCTGCCAGGACAGAGTGAAATTGGCTTGCCGGCAAGGCTGCAGGTCTCGATGCAGGCCAGCCGCACCGTTGAAAGGAGTTGCAAGGGGAGCTTCGTTCGGGCCGAAGCTTACTGTTCGAATTCGAGAGATCGTATTCGCATGCGTGAAGAAGGAGTGAATACACAAACGCACCGTCATCGTGCTCGAGATCGTTTCCGGAAACTTGGCTGTCCACCATCAGACTGGGATGGCATTGCTTCCACGACGATCTCGCCAAGCCCATTCTCTGGCGCGAAGATTAAAGCCACATGAGGCGTCGTGTCCGAGGGTATAGAGTTCAGGACTGTGCAGCGAGTCGCCGTAATGTCGCGTCGATACTCGATATTACTTGAGAGGCGCACACCGTTGGCATGCACCATGGACAGGAATCCAGACCATTTGTCAACACTTTGTTAATAGATGGACTGGCCGCCGGTCGGGCGCTCATAAGTGCTGGAAAGCCGCCGATAGAACGATGCGACACGAGCAAAACTGGACAAATCCTAATTTCGGCACCATGACTAGACCGGGACGGGAACACTGTAGCAACTTCTGCCACGAGCCAGAACAGAAATTAGTGCGGAATAAGAGCGGTGGCGAATGAGGATACGTTCTGCGGTGGGAAGCTTCAATGGCAGCTCAGCAGGTGCATCGTGCCTGTGAAATTATTGCAAAGGCCGTCAGAAGAAGAACCATTGCGCGAAGTGCTACCAGGGGACGGCGATAAGCTACGCCAGCGGGTTATGGCGACAAGGTCCTAGTATCACGGACCGCGTGGAGAGGGTGATAATTGGGCATCGTCTTTGGTTCTACCAACTTTGAAGGGAGCGAACCCGAGATGGTCATCGTGTTTGCCGGGCGACGGCCGTATGTTTGTCCTGCCGATCCTGTTCCCACGCCAGCTCGTGCTCACCGCATGGCTGCTGTTTTCCGCGCTTTCGCGAAGCAGTCGAAGAAGGGGAACGAGTGAGACACCAGCAACACGCTTGCGTTGAGATCCGGGTACGTGCATGCTTTCTAGAAACCGAGGTCTGCAATGACCTGCAAGATCCTCCAACGCTACTACCACGGCGGTTTATCGCCACGCTAGCTGATATGCCGAGTGAGTACTCGGGCGAGGCGAGTGAACAAATGAGAATGAACATAAGAAAAGTACGGAGTACACAAGGTACGTACTCGACAGCCACAAACCTCGTAGGAGAGCGACGAGGCGGAGGGAAGGGTAACAGAGCAGATACTTGTGTAAGTAACAAGTAAGTTACAAGAGGCGTGCCGATATCAGAGACTAGCACGATTCGACACAAGGCCTTTGCTCAGCAGTGCAACAACAATACGATACGCGATCAAATCTCTTTGCGAACGTCCTTGAGCCATGTCCACCACGTATCTTGGTTCGTTACCCAAAGATGCCTGTCCATAAATAATTCGACAAAAAGCGCGAGTCACTGTTGTCTTTCGTCCACGGTGCAAAGTGGTTGTCTCTTCTGGTAAAGCAGCGAGCCTCGACACCTCTTCTGTACTTTACCCTCGCCGCCTTGTGCATAGGTTGGCTGGCACGAGGTGGGTGGGTCTGTGGGGCTCGCCTTTCCCAGCTCGCACGTGGCGAGGCCGTCTCTGTTTCCCAGCAGAACGGATTGCACGCTGACTCCCGCTGCTGTGCGCATGTCGTTACGGTCAACAGCATCCACCACAGACAGCATTCTTACACCATGTCCATGCGGCGCTGCTGCCGTCGTGCTTCGACAACACCTACATATCGGCCCACCATCGATCCCTGGTCTGGAGGCCCAAGTTGAGCCTCATCGGCAGCTCCAGGTCGACGTACAGCTGGGCCCCGGCACACATGGCACGCAGCTCGACACAGACGGAGTATGATACAGCACAGACAACAGATGACATGTATTCTTGGAAGTGCGGAGAACAGCTCAGCCCGAAAAGCGCGTAGCCAATGGCACAAGTAGCAGACAAGCACAAAGCGGTACGCAGGACAAGCTGGCGAGCTGGAGTGCTTGACTCGAGAGCAAACCTGGACTGCCTTGATTTTTTCCTTGGCCGGCCTGGCCGTTGATCGTCCTCCAAGCGCCGTCTGCTGATCTTAGCGCAGCTGCAGGTCTGCTGAGATAAGATTCCGAGCTGCTTGGCGAGTTTCAGCTTGTTCCTGGCCGTCTCCCGCTGCTTTTGCCGTGGAAAGCATTCCCAATCCCAGAGCGGCTGCACTGTACATGTACTCCAGCTGCCACGGCGAGGCCATATAGCCTGCCTTGAGCAATGCTCGGAGACATGCGATCTCCGGCTTCGGACTCGCGATGATCACATTGAGACATGGCTGGGCAAGGTCTGGGTGGCAGATGCGACCGACAAGCAGCACTGCCGACTCGGTACGACAGCCATTGATTGCATGTTCTGACGTTGCTGCGAGTCGCGAGTTTGCGAGTTGCCACGGGCCGGAACTATCTATTCTCCGGCCCTGCAGCTCGCTCCGCGGCTTGCGAATTCTAAACCGACCACGCTTCTTCCTCTTCTCGGTGCGAGATGAACCGTCTGCTACCTCAACGACCTCCAAATCATGGCCCAAACATGACTGCCTTCACATCTTACTGGCAACCGAGCGCTTTGTCACGACTCTCACTTTTGTACAGGAAAACGACGTTACGTTACTCTGGACTGCTAACAATAACACAGCAAAAAACCCTGCCAATCGCACATCGTGCCACATGCCGTAACACATCATCATCAGAGAATGTCTGGGCTCTTGTTTCCCATCGGCTCGCCGTCCCTCTGAAGGATCCTTTGCATGTCATCATCTGCGTCGATGGAAAGACCCGCCACGCTTCGAGTCACTCGCCCGTTTGCGCTGACTCACGATTGTCTCCTGTTTCTGTTCCAGAACCGTGGCAGCCTGAGCACTACTCTCCTGCATGTACTTTGTCCGTGCCAAGTCCAACATTTCGATCGTGTTTGTGAGTTCTGCAAAATCGGGGCCAACGTCTCATCGTTCTTTCAAAGAACTTGTCAGCGTCGTTCTTGCAGATACACACCGTCGCTGCCACAATGGGCCTGATTTGCATGCTGCCGGCGCGTCTTCATGCCCCCATCTTCGCAGCTCGCGCTTGAACTCATCAAGTCCCGACAATGTTATCCACACTCCTGACGGGCGCGGTTGTTCTGGAGGTGACCGCAATTGGTTGCCAGATATTCTATGCTTTTTGGACGGTGTCGATGTGATAATCAACACGGCCTCTGCATTCGGTTGATTGGACCTCGTTGGCTGCTGCCTGTCCATGGCTATTTGAAGCTTCGAGTGCATATGGTGAGGGACGTTTTCGTTGCTTCGCCTCCATGACAGGTTTGGTTTTGTGTACGCGGCTATGACCTCTGGTATCGTGTCGTGACAATTGAATGGCTCCCTAACATACGGTTGTTGTTCTCGTGCGGCTTCCGTACCGCTATCAGCTGTGAGGATGGGAAAGGCTCAATCGATGATCTACTGCCATGCGGCTAAAGTCCTGACTATCCTCCATAGGCTCGCTCACTCTTCACCCCGGGATATTTCCTAGTCAACGGCACAGCAGGAGCCAAGCCGTTTTCCCTCAGCCTGGCTAGGCGCTGCTTCATCATCTATCCAGCCACTACGCCGCAATCGCGATGTCCAGACCATCTGACCCTCAATCTATTGGTTCTCGATCTTTGATCCTCATCTTTCCCGTCTTACACTACGCGCCCTGCTTCGATCAGCTACAGGACTGTACCACAGGTGTGCGTGCAAATCCCGGTTTGCCTCCTGATGGTCATGCGATGAGAAGGTGAGCAGGGTGCACTGACCAAGTCGAACGCCACTCTCGCTGTCTTACTCAAAGAGAATTCTTCAAATCCCGCGCTCGAGCTGGCGGCCCTAACGGGAGGAAGCGTGATACAGATTGCTCCGTTGTTGGGTATGCCGGTTGGTCCATCGGCAATCATGTGCAGGCTGTGTGGCCCGGTATTGTGTTGTGATGGCAACGACGAAACGTCCTCTTTCTTGGCCCAAATGAAAACATCACGGCTTCACTGCCTCTACACTGTCATCCGCAGGAACCGCTTGCCGAAGGCCTTGGTAATGGCTGCCTTCCTCTGTGACTAAGATCAATAGCAGGCTCTTCACTTGATGCTGTTTCTCGGTGGATGTCGCAAGGTTCCTGCTTGACTCGCTTTGCGCCAATTCCTTTCCTGGCCCGGATCCCCCACGGACTCGGGTCTACAGCGCTCGCGAATTGCCGTGACTATGTCGTGAGTGGGGGCTTTGAGGTATGCTCCAGGACGGTTGAGGAACGCCACCACTTTGCTAACGTCACAATTTGCGCTGAGCTAACTCGCTTTGCTCAGGAGCCTCAATTCGCTCCAAGTGTGTATTGAATGTATAGTTTCAGCACGATTTCTCTCGACTTGCTCCAACATCGTGTTTTGGGAGTGGTGTCACACGCTATCTTGCGTAGCCAGAACACTACGCAAGACGCTAAACCTGGAATGACGAATCGATAGCCCTGCGTATGTGGCTGGACTTTGTTGTTGAGCGACGAGCTTTTGCATGTACGAATCAGATGTATCCTTGCTCGAAACCCTCGGTATGAATTGCACCGTGTTACACACAGTTGCCTCCACATAGTGCAGGCTGCTTTTCGGTTTCGCCTCGACGCCTTTGTTTCACCATGCAAGTAGGATCAACAGGCTCGCAGCGCGGCGTAAGTAACAGTACTCCACAGGACCTGAGACATTTGTTCAGCACGGTTTGACTTCCAACTTACAGGACTCAAGCCCGTGGGGAGTGCTGGACACCAGAATCATCTTGCATCTTGTTCAAGGGTTTCGATTATTGCATATTGTCAGTCACCGTCCCTGCCTCAACCCGGGCCCGAGAACGTCTCCAGTCTGACAGAGTGACCTGGTTTGGCGGCTAGCGCGGACCTCTCAGATGACCTGCCAGGTCAGTGAGGCTCTGATCTTGTCCCCGAATCAATCGGCGATGGTACCGTTGCGGCAGAACTCGCTTCTCTAACGGGCGTCGAGCGAGCTCGGGTCGACGTGGATGAGCGTCGCTCACAGCCCCGTCGTAGCTGTCTCAGATAATCCCCCAGCTCGCAGCAGCTTGCAACGTAACCTCAATTCAGGTCATGAAACATTCGAGAGCAAATCTCCCTGCATGCTCGTCGCGGACTCAACGTCTTCGTTCTGTACTAGTACATACGTCGTAAGTACAGAACTTTGAGCGAGAACCGGGCACTGCGGCGAAAGCGGAAATCCGCACTCAAGGCGGCGTTCGCTTTTGTGTAGAGATTCCGTCCTCGTCATACTCGTGAAGCTTTGTAAACCTCCGCTTCTTCAGTATTGGCCTCCTCCGGCTTGATCGCACGATGCTGCAGATCCCAAACCATGACGCCAGACTCTCTCTGTCGCACAACTAACTATCAGGCCTATGCGAGCAGTGCGAAGGAGGTCATTCGCGTGCTCGTAGAATTCGCTGTTACGATCGAACGTGACATTGCGCCCGCTGGGTAAGCCGACTGCAGCTCATGTATAATAATGATAATGTCTTCAGCCGAGTTCGGTGCTACGATAGTCTAAACCATCCCAGTAGGTCCATTTGGATGGATTACGGACCGACTCCGCAACCCGACTTTAGTACGGTAAAAGGCCCCCTTTGCAACAAAACAACCCATCGGCCAGCCGGGGACTTCCAGAGTACACACCGAAATTGATCAAAGAAGGGGCGTCGCGGGCAAGCGCTGCGCTGCGATGTATAGTCCAACTTACTGCTCATTCGACTTCGAATGAATTGGAGATAGCTCCGTTTTCGCCAAACCCGAGGAGCCTCCGACCGCGCGGAAAAGAAAATGTAAACGAGAAAACGAAAAGTTGTTGTATGGGTGGAAGGCGAAAACAACTGCAACAAGCCCACGTACGTGGTACGAGTACGTGGTCGGATCCCCATGTCGGATCTCGTTTCGGCTTGCGGTACTGCGTAGAGACCGTACAGATTTTGTCTTGGTGAGTTTTTGTTTTCGAAAGACAAACACAGGTCCCCCCCCCCGTTGTGGTGGCAAAATCAGGGGGGCGACGATAATTTGTCCCGATGCGTGAAAGTCACGACCGATCCCCCAAAAGGTATGCGATGCAGGGTTCCGGGTTGGGAGTCGAATGAAGCATGACGCGCTTGTCGTGGCGAAGGTGAGCGTAATGTCGTGCATGGGCCAAATGAGACTTTTCCTGCCCTGACATGACGAAAAAAAAAACCCCGGAATCGAGAACTGATCCATCTCCGCGTTACTAATTTCCTTCGCTATGGTCACCGTCCTGAGTGGTAGGCTTCCGAGCGGAGGCGAGAGATCGAGACTGTTGAGATGGCACAATTTGCAGAGTTTTGAGATCACCTCATTATGTTTTGATGGAAAAATCGGAGAAGCACCAGCCGCTGCTTCGGATTCAGCCTCGTAACCAAGATCGATTCCTATATCGTCACTGTTCGCTGAGCGGGGTGACGAGCTTGCGCAGTGTAAGCTGAAGGTCAGCAAACGTGACTGAAATAAAATGGTCTCAACACTCGGAAGATAAGGTATCCAACAATGGAATGTACATTCAGTGCTCAAAATCGGCTCCGAACTGTATGTGGCGAACCTCGAATGCTTCTTACGAACTACAGCTGCACATGATGCCTCTGCCGGATCGTGGCACCTCACCGCACCAACGTTCTTCCAACTCGCGATCCCCACCCCACTCCTCCCTAAACGGATCCTCAGCCATCCTCGTCGCCAAGTTGAGCGTCCCAAAGTCATGTTCGTCCTGGACTTTCTTGATGATCTCGTCGAGTAGCCAGCCCCTGGGAACAAACTTGGGGTTGACAGCCTTCATGGCAGCTTGTCGTTCCGTATCTGCCTCGTCAGACTCGCCCCAGTCTTCGATTGCTCGGGCACGGTACGCGTCGAGCCACTTGGCGATGCGTTCGCGTGCGTCTTCTTCCTTGGCGCCGATGGCCGTTATGCCTTCGTTGTGGAAGAAAATGCTTGCCTTTGCCTTGCGCTGCTCAGGAGTGGAGATGTCGGAGAGAGGGATGCTGCTTAGGCGGCGAAAGAAGTGAGAGAAATCGAGTTCGTATTCTTGGAGGCTGTCAAGGGCTTCGGAGAAGAGTGATTGGAAGTCCGACTCTTTGTGCTGCTTGAGACCCAGGCGACGAGTCATGAGGCGTTTATATTCGTTGAGGAATTCTCGCTGATATTCTTCGCCAGTGGCCATGATAATGCCTTCTGCGCGCTCGATGAGTTCCTTCTCTTGCTCTTCTTTGACGCCCTCCTCGACGAATGTCCTGTCGTCGACCATGTCGCCTGCGCCTAGAAGCTCGCCCAACGACTCTCCTAAACGGACGAGATTCCACCAAATTATTGATGGTTGGTTTCGATAGCAGTACCTCAGCATGTGGTCGTCGTGATTCGGCGTGAACATTGGGTCAAAGTTGTCAATGAAAGCAAACGGCCCAAAGTCCAAACTCAAGCCGAGCAGAGAAGTGTTATCGGTGTTCAGCACTCCGTTCGTGAAGCCGTAAGCCTGCCATGCCGCCACTGTCTTCGCATTTGCGATGCATATAGCCCTGTATATGCCAGCATACCGATTTAGTGTCAGCTTCGAATGTGGTGTCTTGTTGTCTTCTGGCTCTGGCTCGCCAGGCAGAACCATCTCCTTCTTGTCAGAATCGGGGAACTGCTCTTTCGGTAGCTTATCCCAGCCACCATAAACTTCCTCAGCGACATAATCGGTCAATCTTCTGATAAGCCCTCGTTCGCCTCTCGCCCTTTGTATGTCGTACGTTCCAATTCGCAGCCAACTCTCAGCAAAGCGACAAACAATCGCTCCGGGCTCCATTTTCTCCCTCTGCACCATCGTCTCCGGCGTGAGAGTCAGCGCCAATGCCCTCGTCGTCAGAATGCCCAGTCCATTCAACGCCTCTGAAACCACAAATTCGCGCACGCTCGACCTAACCACCGCCTTGCCGTCCGCGAACCTCGAGTATGGTGTCTTTCCCGCACCCTTCAGCTGGATCTCGTATCTCTTCTTCGTATCGGGGTTCGTTGTCTCGAAAAGAGAAATTGCCCGCCCATCGCCTAGCTGGCCGGCCCATGACCCGAATTGCCATCCGCCGTAGCACTGTGCCCAAGGATATACGCCCTCTTCCGGTTTCTCAGCATCCCAAAATATTTTGTTCCCAGCCATCACGTCTTTGAAGGCTCGTGTGTCTTCGTCACCGGCCTTGATACCGATATCGCGCATAGCTCGGTGTGAGACACCTGCTAGAATGGGATTGGGCTTCTCTTCGGGTCGGACGTACGTATAGAGCGCGGATTTGACCATCCTGGGCCCGAGACGTTCTCGAGGGGCATTGTGTGAGTCTGAAGGCGTGGGGAATGTCGCGTCGGTGGGGAGTTTGGATGTGAAGATGCTAGATTTCGGGAGGTCCGCCAGGGAAACACCTTTATTGGGCGATGTCCCATTGGCGCCGTTCGTCGAAAGCTGGGCTGCCATTTTGGCGAGTCTGTGAGTAGTGTTGTTAGTCGTGATGGTGGAGAGCGGCCTAGCGGCGGAAGTGAGCATATGGTGGAGTGTGGTATGTGCTCAGATCATGAAATGCAGAAGGACAGTATGCGAAGGGCGCGTTGGGTGCGGGAAGATGACGGATGGATGGAAAGGCCGTTAATTGCCACTTGAATCTGATAATTATAGGCTTGGCTTGTCTAATGGGGGGTTAACTCGATTGTTCAGCATGTGGCGGAACTGGGGTCCGCAAAGCTGTGCACGAGCTACGTCACTTCAACGGTATTTCCTCTTCCCGCCTAGCGTCATGAGGCTATTCGAAAACACTCAACGTCTTTAGGAGTTGTCTATCTCTTCATCGGCCTAGGACAAATATGTTTCACATAGCCCAACTGATGCACTCACTCCGAGGTCAGGTGAACCTGGTAAGGGCTTCCTTCTTAGGAACAGAATAATCTGCATACTGCGATTGTGCCAACCTTTCTGAAATTGGGGAGAGCACTAAGGCTAAAAACTCATTGCCATATCTTGATGACAGAAGGTCTATCTTAAAAGTCACCACCGCCAAAATCATCTCCTCCACCGTCGGCACCATTGTCGTAGCCCTGATCATAACCATCTTCTCTTCCATCTTCGTACGCTTCGTGCTCATCATGATCATTCATCACGTCTGCCAAGAGCATACCACCCACAAGACCCCCGCCAACACCCAACGCTGCGGCACCGCCTGCACCCATACCCGACTTTCTAGGAGGGGCTTGAGCATATTGCTGCGGCGGACCGCCGTAGTAGCCTTGTGGCGGATATTGCTGAGGTGGATAGCCGCCATATCCAGGCTGAGGAGGACCGTACGGGCCTTGGCCATATTGTGGCTGTGGAGGATAGCCGTAGCCTTGCTGTGGATATCCCTGTTGCGCGTATCCCTGCTGAGGCCTGCTACCGCTACCTCCGAGTTTCCCCATCAACTTGCCCATCAACCCGCGCTGCTGCTGATCCTGTGGTGGGAGCTGAGGCGGTGGCCCTCCTTGCGAATATGATTGCGGCTGTGGACTGTGCGAGGGTATTGCGCCAGCACCATGGCCGTAGTAGCTGTCTGCAGCACCGCGCGATGACGCACGATTTTGCTCCTCGGCTTGAAGACGAGCGGCCAATTCAGCGTCGCCAACGGTATCGGGCTGTGAGTGAGATGGGATATGCGGAGCTCCACCTTTGGATGGCGGGGGGCCTGTTGGAGGTGCATCTGCATTCGGATCGACTGCAGGTTCTGTTGGCTTGTCCCATTGTGACTTCTTCGTGTAGGTATTGACGTAAAACCATTCTAAATACTGCTCATTGTAGACTGCCTTCCATCCCGGAGGTACCTTAGGAGGCGGCGGTCCTGGTGGTGGAGCGTCCATGAGTTGAGATGCGGGGAACCTTTGGCACGGCAGGGCTTTGAGATAAGCGAACTTTAGGGAGATAAAATGGAATTGATATCAGGCGCCGTGCTGAGAAACGAATGAGTGAGTTGAAAAGGTGTGAAACAGCGCACGTCGGAAATGAAAAGGGCTTGAACGAGACAAACGATGAAATATAGCACATCGCAGCCTGGGCAGCATGACGTTCGGGCATGGAGGGCCGCGCCACCTGCATTGAGCCACATGCACAGCCTCAACCGATGCCACTTCTGGTCTCGACTAGACGAGATCTGGCTCGCTCTCCCGGCATTGCCAGTTTCCTGGTACCATCATTATCCGAATTTAGCAAAAAGAATCTTCCAGGTTGTACGGAAATACCGCAGAACATGGCATCGAAGCGAGTGCCAATTTGGCTCGATTGTGATCCAGGTATAAGCCCAATAACTCCTCCAAAACCCCGCTAGTTACCCAAAGTCTCAATCTGGACTACTTTCACGTGCGTCACCCGACTGGTAGACCTTGTGTTATTTTGTGCTGGCAAAGACCTTTGCTTATGTACACCTTCTGAGTAGCATGTTGCATAACTCGGAATGTGTTTATTTGCCATGGTCTTTTCACTAGCACGGCTTGACTGCCTGCGCTCAATCTCGGCTGACGATAATCTGCAGGCCACGATGTATGTTGCAAGCGCGAACATCTATCAATCTCTGCACCACGTGTTGAAGTAATTTCTGACTGTTCTGAAGGACGCATTTGCAATCTTGATGTGCGCGCATCACCCTAGCATCAATTTCTTAGGTATCAGCACTGTCCATGGCAACGCTTCCTTGGAGCAGACGACCAAGAATGCATCCAGCTTACTGAGTGCTTTTGGCTGTCCTGATATCCCAATTTATCCCGGGACTCCAAAGCCTTTCTGTCGGCCTGCCGTTCATGCGCCAGACATTCACGGCGACAGCGGGCTTGATGGCACCGACCTATTGCCGACACCCAAGGAGGTCCCACAAGGAACAAGGCAGGCAGTTTCTGCAGTGACTGCAATGTATGAGGCGGTTATGGCTCATCCTGCAGGAACACCGTGGATAGTTGCCACTGGTACATTGACCAACGTCGCTCTCCTCCTCGCTGTCTACCCTGCCGTTGCAAGTCATCTGGCTGGTGTCAGTCTCATGGGTGGAGCCTTCGAAGACACATTGGCGACCATCGGAGCACAATCGGCAGATGGCACACCGGAGCCGAAGCGCATTGGAAATACCACTCCATGGGCCGAGTTCAACATTTATTGCGACCCTGAGAGCGCTGAGGCAGTTTTGAGTCACCCGGACCTCAAGGGCAAGGTTATTGTCGTACCCCTGGACCTCACACACACTGTTCTCGCGACGACAGAGGTTCAGAAACAGGTGCTGTATGGGCCACGGAAAAGGCAAACACCACTACGCCAAATGATGCATGATCTGCTTGTTTTCTTTGCGCATACTTATTCTTCCAAATTCGGATTGACAGCTGGACCTCCTTTGTAAGTGCGCTCCAACTTCGCTGACGCACCGGCGGATCAAGCCAGTGAGATAATGTAGACTGATAATCAATAGACACGACCCTGTGGCGGTGGCAGCCGTGCTTCATCGAGAAGAAGTGGAACCAAACTTTGCGTTCTCGCCTCCGAGCCATGAGGCAAAGCCTGAGGATGTGAAGGTAATTACCGCAGGACAACACGGGGACGACTCAGAGCTAGGCAGAACTGTCAGAACCTCAGAAACACAGTCTAGACTTACCTTCGTGCCAGATAGTTTGAATGTGGAGGCATTCTGGCAGAGTATGAACCAATGCTTGGACCGAGCGGATAGAATAAGCAGCATGGGCCGTTAGAAGCTGTCCATAGAATCGAAGAAGAAATATATGTCCGTGTACATGCATGTCACGCCAAAGATTTTCGAGCTTGGGATGGCAGCTGATCTCAGAGTAGATTTGTGGTAGATCCGAGGAGCACAACCCTTGCCCAGCTTGTTTGAGATCCCCAACGCACGGGCCAACCCGTCGCGTCGCTGTAAGGCGGCTCAAGCTTTTGAAGCATCATTCTGTCTGTGCCTCCGCAGCTTTCGCGAATTGACGCACATACACAGATCAACGACACCAGACACACTTCTGCAGCCTGGCCAGCTGACGATACGTCCGTCATCCAAAATGCAGGCAATCTCCACAATCAGCGAGAGCCGCGAGCTCCGCGGCCTGAACCTGGTCGCGGCTCATTCTCACATTCGCGGGCTGGGAGTCGACGCCACAACATTAGAACCCTCAAAATCTGCGCAGGGTCTTGTTGGACAGGAGAAGGCGCGGAAAGCAGCGGCAGTGATACTACAAATGGTCAAAGAAGGGCGCATCGCGGGTCGGGCCGTCCTCATCGCTGGTCCTCCTAGCACCGGCAAAACCGCCATCGCAATGGGGATGGCTCAATCCCTGGGTACGGACGTGCCATTTACTATGCTCGCATCGTCCGAAATCTTTTCCCTGGAAATGTCAAAGACAGAGGCTCTTACACAAGCATTCCGCAAATCGATAGGAGTAAGGGTCAAGGAAGAGACGGAGATAATCGAGGGTGAGGTTGTTGAAATTCAGATCGATCGCAGCGTGACGGGAGGAACGAAGCAGGGCAAGCTGACGATCAAGACGACGGACATGGAGACAATCTACGATATGGGCACAAAAATGATTGACAGCATGTCCAAGGAGCGTGTCATGGCCGGCGATGTTATCTCGATCGACAAGGCGTCTGGAAAGATTACCAAGCTGGGACGAAGCTATACGCGATCGCGCGACTACGATGCGATGGGAAGTGACACCAAGTTCGTGCAGTGCCCTGACGGAGAACTCCAGAAGCGGACAGAAGTCACGCACACGGTCAGCTTGCACGAGATTGACGTTATAAATTCACGCACGCAGGGCTTCCTGGCGCTGTTTTCGGGTGACACAGGCGAAATCGGAAGCGAGGTCAGAGATCAGATCAATACGAAGGTCGGCGAGTGGAAGGAAGAGGGCAAGGCCGAGATCATACCTGGCGTTCTTTTCATCGACGAGGTGCATATGTTGGACGTGGAATGCTTTTCATACATCAACCGAGCTCTCGAGGACAACTTGGCACCGATCGTTATCATGGCCAGTAATCGAGGACACACAAAGATCCGAGGCACCAACTACGAATCGCCCCACGGCTTGCCTCTAGACTTCCTCGACAGAGTGGTTATTATCAGCACTCACCCGTACTCCGGCGAGGATTTGAAACAGATCATATCTATCAGAGCAAACGAGGAAGATGTTGACCTTTCACCTGATGCTTTGAAACTTCTCACCAAGATTGCAGAAGAAGCAGGTCTGCGATACGCCAGCAACTTGATCACAACCGCAACTCTGATTAGTCAAAAGCGCAAGGCAAAGACTATTGACATTCAAGACGTCCAGCGCAGTTATGCGTTGTTTTACGACCCGAAGCGAAGTGTCGGCTTCGTCGGGGAGCAGGAAAAGAGGTTGATCGGGAACAGCGGCGAGGTCAGCTTTGCATTGACCAACGGCGACGCCATGGAGACTTCGTGAAATATTGCATGCACAACCGGACACGAAAAGCTATGATAGACCTTGTAAGAATATTCTGTTTGGGTTGGCTCGGGTCTAGGTGCAAGGCGTCAGGCGCACAGAGCTTGGGTCATATCGCTAGCAATGCGCAATTGATTCGGATGCTCAGACCACTTTTCTCGAAAATCGTACCGGCTCGTGTAGTTAATCAGTTGAACTGGACAGCGCTTTTCCAAACTTCGTCGTTGGCGCCCACCGGCCGAAATACTACGCCTTCACCAAAGTACCCGGCGTCGTTCCAAGCATTCATTGTGGCTCCATCGTACGGACCATGAATATCTCCTCCATCACGTGCATCAGACCATCTGTACTCCCACACATTTGAACTCGACGGTTCGGCAACCTCATCCGAGTTGACTTTGTCAATCCAGTCCTCGCCAGTCTCTCGCTTAAACAATCGTGTCAGCATTTCTCGTTCCTCATCGTATATTTCTTCGTGACCTCGCTTCATCAGTCGATCTGCAGAATCTGTGATCGCTTCCACTGCATCGCGTCTACCGCGTTCGGCTGCATCTTCTTCCGATATACCCGTTTTCGATTCGTCCACGTCCATCTCCGTGCCCTTTCTTTTTGATTTCCACTTCGGCTTCTTAGCCTGCTTGGAGGCTTTGGCTCTGCCTAACCTCGCTAGCGCTTCCATTACAGTTTCGCTTCTCTCGATGTGTGGGATCAGATTGCGTAGAATGTCGGCAGTGGGCATCGCGTCATCTTCCTTGTCCTTAGAACGCTGCTCTTTTTGGCGACGCTCGTGCGCTTCTTTAGCCCGGCGGACTTCCTTCTTGTTCGTCCCCTCAAGCCAATTGTCGTAGACAGCATCAGGATCTGCAGCCTTGCGAACAAAGTTGTGCTGATCGTCAAAGCCTCCTTCCTCCTTCTCTTCTCGAAGATTGAACGCTTCGAGCCTGGGCACATGACGTTTCTTTCCGCCTGCACCAAGTTCTTCGTCCATCCCATCCTCAACTGCAGCTCTTTGCGCTTCAGCTTCTTCGTCATCCTCGCTCGACTCACTTTCGACTTCATCAGATCCTATTCGTTCCGGGTCTGCAAGGATGTCTGCTCGTATATGTCCTCCCGATCGACTACTGGATTCCTGCCCGTCCACGTCTCTGTCCACATCGACCAACTTCGCATCCCTCCTTCTCCTCCCCTTTTTCCCTGTGTCTTCGTCCTCGTCTCCATCCGGGAATCGCTGCTCCTCTACGTCGGCGAACATGTCGTCTTCCTCCTCATCCTTCGACCCCGGCCCAGCATTCTTCTTCCCAGCTTGCGCTTTGGCATTTGCGCGCGCGTCAAAGCCCTCGTTGGAGCTATCCGACTCGTAGCCATCGATGTTGACCGCATTGCGCTTGGTTTGTCCGCCGCGTCGTCCTATCTCGTCCGCATCGAGGACGGCGTCATCTTCGGGAGCATCGGCGGCAAGGGCGGCGGGGTTTCGTGTGTCGAAGCGAACTTTCTTGGAGGCGCTGGACTCGTCGGTGTCGGCATGATGGCTTCGCGCGAAGTCTTCGCCGGCGCGCTTTGGCCGGGGAGCTTGTCGGCCGTTCATGGTATCACTAATGTGGGTTGCACAGCTATGAATTACAGAGTCTCATCGCAGTTATTGCTAGATGTCGAATGAAGAACACACCAGGTTTCTGGTGCTTTCAAGATTTACATGAAGGTCCTCATTGCTTGATAGCTGGTGGATCTCGGTTGCTGAGCTCCGTCACTCGTCATGTAGATTTCGCGTGATTCCCCGTTTCGTCTTAGCGCGCGGACAGCCAGCTCTGGGAAGTGCGGTAGGAGACTTGAATCTACGGCATGACTGTCGGAGCCACGCTGGTTATACGCCCAGTAAGTGAGAAGGAACTGGTCACCCCAGAAGAGATCTCGGAGCCCGTTCAAGAGGTTTCATGGAGTTGGCGTTGATGATGAGAAGAAGAAGCGGCATGTGCCTTATGATCGCAAGCTTCTCGAGCGCCTGATGGCGGCGGTTCAGTCCGGTGCGGCGTGGTACCGCGGCTATTAGTGTCAACCTCCCAGCGTCAAGGGCGAACCTTTCTCCCAAACAGTTTTTGAGAAATGCACGACACTCTTTGGCTTACCAACCTCGCCAGTATTATTTATCGTCGGTGCCACTGCTGCGCCGCGCCTACTGCTCTTTTTGCTGCCAACGGTAGTTGCTGCCCCGACGGTACCCTGCTCGAGGTAGGCAATATGAGCAGCCGGGTAAGACTAAAACCGTGGTCTGTTTAAGGCGTACTTGTGGATTTTGCGACTGACCCATCTATCTAAGACTGCAATCGATGGTCAGCTGCTTGCTGTTGCTGATGAAATTGACATTAATGGAGACCATGTCGGCCGTCTTTGAAACCTTCTCCTTGCCCGTGAGACTTACAGAATACCTGATAACCCTGCCTTTGTGCCAGCAGTTTGTCGCTGCAACTTGTTTCCCCCCCCCGTTCTCTACAATTCTTTTTCACGCAATTTCGCTCGTAGCCATGGCAGTAACCCGTAGGGGGACCTCGAGCCGAATGCTCGGCATGGGCATACTTGTTTCTTGTGCTCTCTTTATACTCATGTGGCGATCCAGCGGTCCGGCATTTCCCCATTGGCGAGCAGCCCCAGCATGGTCTTCCGAGGTATCGGACTCACCGTATATTTGGCAAATACGCTTCCAGCCGGACGAGAGGTCGGAAGAGCGCAAGCAGAAGTGGGTTGAGATGAATCCAGGGAGTAATTATGTTTTTCTCGACTTAGAAAGCGGCGATGCCTTGGTCGAGTCCGAGTTCAAATCGCGACCTGATGTCCAACAGACATGGAACGCCCTTGGATCTCGCATTTTCAGGTCCGATTATCTCAGATATCTCGCCTTGGCATCCCGCGGCGGCGTATACGCCGATCTTGACGCTGTCCCGCTCAGGCCGATTGTTGACTGGATCCCGGCAGAATACAAGGGCAAAGCCCACGCTGCAATAGGGCTCGAATTTGATCAACGAGATTCTCACGGCCCTGAAAGCCACGGCTCTATGGAGTGGAACGGAATGGATTGGCCGGTACAATTTTGTCAGTGGACTATCTACAGCTGGGCAAAGCATCCGTTGCTGCTTGCCATGGTGGATCAGGTCACGGCAGACCTGCGTGATCTGGTAGAGCAGCATGGCTCAACTCTCCAAACCATGCAGCCGACCGATCGCGAAGTGACGCGAACGACCGGTCCTTCGGCGTGGACGAGACTGATCTTCAAAGAATTGTCGAGGGTATCAGGCGAAAAGATCGGCTGGAAGAATGTCACCAGAATGAGCGAGCCCAAGCTGTTTGGAGACGTGCTGATTCTTCCTATCAACGCCTTTGCCGGAGGCCAAGAGCATTCAGGAAGCTCTCCCCACCCTGTACCAAACGGCAATGTGAGGCACCTGTTCGAAGGCTTCTGGAAACATGGCTGGAATGAGTAAGCTGTCCACCAGCTCCATCTTGAACGACAAATCATCATGACAAGCATCTGAGCAAGCGCTACTACCCTACGGTGCAGGTCGTCAATCGATAGCGTCCGAACCTCATCCCATGCTGCAGTCTGGAAATTCCAAACAAATCACTGCGGGCTTCCAGTTGGCCAAGTGTCAGTGCTTCTTTGAGGGCAGGTCGGACTGATCTGACGCCTGGCATGACGCTAGTAAACTCAAACGAGCAGACTCAACTTAACATAGGGGCATAGAACTCGAACCCTCGTTCCATGACCACGACTGCTGATTTCGCTATCGCATGTTCAGCTTTGGCAAGAATCGTACATCGAACAGCCAAGGGCCACACTAGGATATGGGAATTACGGCGGTAGCGGCGACCGACATCAGAGGGACCCGTGTGGGCTGCGCCACTCAACTCAATATGGCGGCGGTGGCTTTCAGATCGACTATTACTTAGTGTTTGTTGCGGATGCGGCAATTTGTGAGAAGTGCGCGAGGCTGGCAAGACTGAAAGTCAAATAAAATCGGACGCGAGCACGGTGAAGCAGACCCGTGTTTCACGCCTTATTTTAGATAGCTTAGAGGTGGCTTCGATTCGTCACTGACGTACCAATATATGTAAAGTGCATTGCCGTAGACACAACTTTAGTAACAATTGTAAGGTACGTGAGAAGCGACGCATTATGTCATTGGCGGGAGCTCCAAAATCCGGAGCTTGCTCCTCCGCATCCTCGTATGCACGCGTGCTTGCTGCTTGCTGCTAACACCATTTGTCACTCTCACAACTGTTGCCTACTTTATTCCCTGAGAAGCTGCCCTTCTCAGTTTGACAAGCCTCCGACCCGTTCTTCCTTTACATCACACAATCAACCTCGCGCCATCACTTCTAAGCTCACCGCCCCGCCACCGCAGCGGGCTCAAGCACCACCATGTTTGGGGGGAACTTTGGTGAAGATGTACCTATGGGCATGGGAGGCATGATGGGAGGCTATGGTATGATGCCGAGAGCAGGCATGTCAACACGACGCTTTGACGAATACTATCGATGCTATCCGACCATCATGTTCCCTGGTCCTGAGAGGGATCATGTCAACTATGGCGGAAAGCTCATTATGCCAGCGAGTGCCTTGGACATATTATCCAGATTACACGTATCATATCCTTTGATGTTCGAGCTCATCAACGGGGCGAAAGAGAAGGTCACACACGCAGGTGTACTGGAGTTCAATGCCGACGAGGGCAAGATCTATCTCCCGTATTGGCTTATGCAGGTTCTGGAGCTGGAACCCGGTGACTTGCTCCAAGTCAAGTCCACGGACCTGCCCTCGGGATCTTTCATCAAGCTCGAGCCTCAGTCGCCAGATTTCCTGGACATCTCAGATCCTAAGGCGGTATTGGAAAACGTTCTTCGAAATTATTCGTGCTTGACGCAAGGTGACACCTTCGCATTCTCCTACAACGACAACACCTATGACATGAAAGTCTTGGAAGTCAAGCCCCAGAGCGACTCGAAAGCTATCGTTGTACTGGAGACCGACTTGGAGGTGGACTTCGCAAAGCCGGTAGGCTACGAAGAGCCCAAGCGACCTAGCGGCACCAGCACACCAGCGAGCTCGGTCGCAGGTGGACTACCATCGGGTGGTGTGCTACACACACAAGGTTCCATGGCCCAAGCTATCAACTACGCTTCCATCGCTCCTGGATCAACTCAAGCTGCGGCTGGTGCAAAAGCAGTGTCATCGCATTTCCTATCGGGTGGACACAAGCTCAGCTCTAAGAAAAGCTCCAAGACTCCAACACCTAAGCCGAGCACGCCTGTTCCGAGCTCTGCCTCTACAGCACCACCAGTGGCAAAGAGATCTACAAATGGGCCGCAGCCACTGCGTCTACCACCAAACAAGCTATTCTTCGGGTACTCTGTCAAGCCGGTCAAAAAGAATACGGACGAGGACAAAGAAGATGACGATTCCGGAGAGGTTAAATTTCAAGGACAGGGACAGTCGCTTCGGGGCGCTCCAAAGAAGAAATGAAAGACATTTTAATGACACAAAGAATATGCGCTCCCGAGAACATGATGATCGAAGTCGACTGAGAAAAAATGGTCACCTGACGGCCCTACATAGAAGTTTTGATTGAGCTTCGCGCCGGGGGCGCTCAGTGCGGAGAGCTTCACGGGCCGCACACGAGCTGTGAGGCCAGTAAACCGTTAACGCGACACGACAACACGAATCTCAGCCCGTGGAGAGGGTCTTGATGCGCTTGATTACATGTTCGAGCAATCGCGGAGGGCTTGGTGCAGATACGAATCATGAATAGATCGGTCGTGAGCGGATGCGGTCGCGACTCGGCTTGCTTTAAGCAAGAGCCTGTGCTACTCGAATGACAAAGGAAGAATTCCAAGCAACCAATGTACCGAGGCATGCTCCTCCCTTAGTAGTTTTCTGCCATGCATTTCCTTTGTTGGTCTGACCATGTTCAATGGCCTTGCGACAGCTGCCTACTTTCCGTGGCAAGCTCGATTCGTCGAATCCCTTGCCGCACACAACAAGAATCAGCTTCCACCACAATGACCTCCACTGACCCAGACAAGCGCTCTAATTCGTGGCTCGAGGAGAATTACGATGTTATACAGGTACTCGGCAGAGGTGCGCAGAGCGAGGTGGTCCTTTGTCGAAGCCATCAAGACCATGGGCTGGTGGCGGTGAAATCGGCAGTGAACAACGGAACCCAAGGAGCCAAGATGACCGCGCGCGAGGCAAGGTTCCTCAAGGTCCTGCGAATGCGAAATATAATCAGGCTGGAAGATTGGTATGTCACGAAGAAGAACTTTGTGTTGATCGTCGAAGCCTGCGACTGGGATTTGTATCAATATATGGATATGTACTCGCAGGTCGGGACGCATCTTCCACACTCATTTGTCTGGAGAATATTCAGCCGTATGGCCGACGCTCTGGCCTACATGCACCATCACGGTGTTGTACATCACGATATCAAGCCTCCAAACATCTTGCTCAAGTGGGACAAACGCGACCCCAGGAAAGAGTACCCGGAGCCGATTCTGGCTGATTTTGGCGCTGCCACCCACGAAGACGAGCCGAGCTATGATCCCATGGCTGCTCCGGCGTATACGATACTCTACCATCCACCCGATCCTTATCGAGGTCCGTCAATGGACGTATGGGGTAAGCAGTGCTTTACTGTCTGTATTGAACAACATTGTGCTAACACATTTCAGGCTTGGGAAGTATCATACACGAAATCGCATTAGGTCGAACAGTCGTCAAAACCATGCCAGATGACATCAAAAGCGACCCCGTGAAAAAACTGATCTGGGTCAATACGCCAGAAAATAAGCGAATAGGCAGGGGCATCGACAAAATATACAGCCCGGAGCTGGAGACTTGCATGTTTTCCTGTCTGCGGTTCACAAAGGAGAATCGCATCGAGAGCAGACAGCTGTCGAAAGATGTGGGAGAAGCGTGGAGACTGATGAGGGAGACCATACCTTTCGTGCCGCTTGAGGACTGGACCTGGGAAACGTCTGAGATGAAGGCTGATGCTGCTGCAAGGAGTAAGCTTGATGCTGCCAAGAAGATGCTGGCCAATATTGATCGACGATCACCACGGCCTTATTAAGGCCTGAAAATGGATTCTAGATCGCGAATGACTGAACCACCAAAGCCGCGGCTCTTGGAACATGTGCGAGGGCATGACCGGACTCATTCTTGCGCCATGAGGCCGGTACCATGACGTGCAAACACGCGCACGCTAGAAATGATAAGGCCCTCCTAGCGTGCCTCAGACACATCTCGGGGCGGTTGGCCTCTACAGCAACAAAGACTGACTGCGCAGCATGAACCAAAATTCTACGGGGTGTTCGATCTCGCAGGCAGCAAAACATATCATCAATTTGTTCCTTCCCGATATTGTCTCTCAACTTGATCCTAGATCGTACACGGATCCGAGTTCTATTCCCAACCGAACGCCACGCTCAATAAGTACAATCATCAAGTTCTCAGCTGGAACAAGCCCTACATCTTAAGCGGGATTCCTGACCAGTCAACATCATCATAACCGCCAAAGCCTCCAAAGTCCGCCACGCCGTCATCGTCCTCGATCGTCACAACACTTTCCTGGGTGCCCATCGGAAATTCGCCCATGCCGCTCAGAAGCACATTTTCGTTCGTCTTCGACAATGACTGGATCGACTTTCGCACCGCCGCCTCTGGGGTCTTCGCCTTTGTGACCCGACCCGAGATTACGCCACCGGTCAGGATCGAAGAGGGCTTTTTTGTCTTGGCGGTGCTGGTCGTGGTGCGAGGTGTCTTGGGATCGGGAGTCTTGAAGGGGGTTGATTTGGCAGTTTTGGATGGCTTGGGAGTTGCGCCGCCGCGAGGAGGAGCCGTAGGTTGCTCGCCCGAGTCGACGGCGTTGCGGAGTTTCGTTGCTTCGGCGCGGAGTATGCGGAATTGGCCTTCGATGGAGTCGTATGTGGTGCCTTGGCCGTAGTATGTGGCAATTCGGCGGTAATCGAGCTGTTTAGGGCTGTCAGCAAAGAGCTTGGTTGGTGGATTGGATGACGAGAAGTCGACAGAAGTTCGCAGCGATCAATGGAATAAATACACTTGTCATACACGATGCACAAGACAGCATTTGCGCTACTTACCAGCTTTTTATCTGGATGCGCGGCGAGTAGAGCGGCCAGCAGGCGGTCCTTCGCATCAATTGTCTTCCACTGGACCATTGTGTAATTGAAAGTGTGATTGGACGTGCTCAAGATGAGGACTCGTCTGCTTAAGATGTGCTCCGTGTGGTATGAGATGTCAGGAAGAAGTTAGACCCTTGTGGCGCGGTATCAAGCAAAGAAAGCGACCACGAAGTGATGGCCAGCCGAAGCGAAGGCTGTGATGCTAGGGTGAGATGTGGCTGGGATCCAGCAGAGGCAGCAGCGAAAGCCAGTGAAGGAGAACAACGAGCGCAGGCAAAGCGAGCAGGCAAGCAACAGCGACGGCTCCGACTCTGTGAAAACCGCTAGGCAAAATGCTGGGAATTGCACAGAATCGAAAGAAGGAGATGGGAGCTCTCGTCTGGTCGAGTTCTCATTGGCGCGATGGAGATTCTAATAAACGCCTGCGCGTCGCGTTGTGCGCCGGCCAATCGGACCGATGCCGTCCGGCCTGGCGCAGACACCCTTGGACCGCCATGGATGGGGAACATGCATGCGTGCTTCCGTCGTAAGTAAATGTTCTGTCATGAAATACATGTGACTGTTGCAGAAACGGCAAAGGACATTTTCGAGCAAGCTTGCTGATACGGTATCGGTGCCGCTCGTAAAGTCTCGTGTGTAGTTGTGTGCCCTGTCTATTTTTTACAGTACTGCCTTCTGGTCTACTTACAGCTGTGGGTCGGGCTGATA
>UYJD01000004.1:1261109-1279547 GCA_900618795.1 Cyanodermella asteris | reverse complement strand
CGAGTCCTTCTGGGTCTACTTCTAGGCTTGTAAGTACGGCTGTTCGCATGGCTACTTCTATCCGCACTACGAAATTCACGCAGAGGAGTGGCCCGGGACCGGTGTGTTCACAGTGACGATTGAATATTTCCGGAAATCCCGCTGTCCACCCGCCTTGGCCCCATTACGGCTCAGACAAAATCATTGGATACAGTTGCACGTATTCATCGCCCGATTCCAGCGTTGATCCGTATTCCCCCACATACTGGTAAGTACTGAAACAAAAAAGGAACGCCCCGTCCCCAAATCACAACACAAAGCAGATGAGTACATGCAGCAATTCATGTTTCCTATCTTTCGCGGCCACATTTCACCATATTCTTCCTCCGAAGCCGTTTCAAAACCCAATGACGGATTCGTCCTCTCCAAACACGCTGTCTTCGAACTTAAATTCATCCTCGTTGGCGGATTCCGGGTGCTCCTCGTTGAGCTGAGTTTCCCTGAGCTCCCTGTAGTCTTCTGCTTCGTCGGTGATCTCGCCAGCATGCGGATCAGCCAGCTTGGCGTAGTCTTTGCGAGGCGTCTCTCGTCGGGCTCGTTTGGGGCTGCGCGTAGGCGTTGCGGGACCGTTCCGTAGAGCAGCATCCAAGAAGTCTCGGTCGTCCGCGTCCAAGTCGTCGTCGTCTTCTGCCTTGATGTCGGCAATACGGCGCTTCTTGGCGCTGGCCTTTGGAGTACTGACTGCTGGTGCCGTGCGCCTGCGCGACGATGGAGTCAAAGCAAGGCTTGGGCTGCCTGTGCTACTGTTCTTCAGCTGGTTTTTCAAGGTGTTGATGCGGTGACGAATCGCTTTGTTGGTGACACCGTTGCCTGCAAGCCGGAATTAGTTATAGACAAGCATGGTAAGTTTTAGATACTTGCCCATAATTACGGCGATCTTTTGGACGATAGCGGCGTCCAATCTCAGGTCAGTCGCGAAGCACAAGGCTTGTAATAAGCGTGCGTCATTGAAATCATTCCAGATGATTGATTTGATTCCCGGCATTATCGCTATTGGAGTTGGTGCACGGGGGATACGCTCTCGATTTGGCGGTGGCTTGAAAGGTCAGACGGTGCAGCTCTGTGGTCCCGAATGTGTTGAAGTTTGGTCACTTCAATGGGATACTTGAGAAGAGTAATAGGGAAATAAGTGGCCTGAGTAGATCGCTGGGGAGATGAGTTGCTTGTGGAAAGTGCAAATCGGAAACGTTTGAGACGACCGTGTGGATGGGATCTAGATGACTGGACCATGGACAAGGTGAGCAGAGAAGTGAGGAGCCCACGAAGTCTTTAGTACATGGCAAGTGAGCAGCGAGCTCTTTCACTGCCTGGCTGCACTGGCGACAGCATTTCCCGTAATGACAAGAAACCGCGCCAGGGCGCCAGCGAGAAAGTGGAAGGCAGACAGGAAAGCTGGCTTGCCCGATCAGCTCTCAGCTGCTTATCACTACTGCCATCGCATGCACGAAACTGACTTATTACAATGGCTTTCGGAGGACATGCAGCGTTCCCGTTCCAATCCTGGAACATTGCTCTCAAGACTCTACCCGCTGCATGATTTTGCATACAGGCCTGTAAGTATTGTAGGCTACAGAACAGATGAAATCATGACCCACAGTGTCTCAATTCAAAGCACCTCCGGGGTCCTAGGCATGGGATAAGGTTGATTTCGAAAGACGGCATGTCCATGCTGTCGAGCACACCTTGCAGGCCGCGTGTACGACCCAATGGGTAGATTGCCAGCTCATTTTCGAGTCACGGCATCGGGGGAGCAAGCCTGTCTTCCGATCACACTTGAACAGAGCCAGCACAACTGCTGTCAGGCCGCGATTTGCCCGGAAAACAAGTTGTAGGCAGAAGGAATATTCACCGAGGTTGTTGATGGCTAGACAAGCGCGGCCGACGCGGACGTATGGTCAACCTGGCCATCAGTGCTACGCACAAGTCATGACACAGACATGAGATCCATACGGGAGCGGCGAGTCCAGGTCGAGCTACGACATTAGCGCTGGACTCACGCGGTCGGACTTGGTGTGGGCGTAGCATAGATAGACAGCTGAAGGAGATGCTAGTTTACCTTTCTGCTAAGTGTTCCCTCAGCTCAGGACAGGCTTGGCGTGCACCGTGTCGTGTCGATTTGCTGCCGGGCCTTCTCATGCGCGCACCGCACACCAGGTACATTCGCTCCGAACGAATTCGTTACGAGACAAAAGCCGTGGCGAAGGACTGTGGCTACGGTAGACGCCTATTTGATACTTCAGAGCAACAGTGGCGTGGCCTGACTTGTACAATTGTTTCAGCCTGTCGTGACCGTTGCTTCCAGCGCGTGTCCTTTGGCACTTTGCTACGACGAAGGTGATGAGCACACTTGAGGATGACACCGAAGGCCAACTCACTTCTGCAATCTCCTCTCCTGCATATCTGAGGCGCAAGCCGCTCCTGCCGTGAGCTGTGTACCGTTCGCTCAGCTGCATCTCTGCCACTTATCAAGAGAGATTGCCCTGGTGACGAACTTCAGACTTCTTAGTTCCTCAACCCTGACATATTCTCTGCTTGCTACAGCTATCTTCTCGTATCCTGAGTTCGCGAATTGTCCTTCAAGCCAAACACTATTCACCAAACCCACAAGTTCATTACCGAAAGCAGCCACGATGCCTATTCGTTGGACTCCTGGTGAGGTTTCTTCGTCCCAAGATCATTCTGCTGCTAACAGTGCTTCAGAAAACGACGCGCATGTATGAGACCAACGGAGTGTTATGCCATCATCACGCTGACAAGTACAGTTGCTGGTGAAGATCTTGGAGAATTGCAATGTAACTCTCGACTACTCAGCAATTTCCAATGCTTGGGGTACGCATTACTCGTACCAATTTCTGCTTTACTCACATGCTTACCACCAATGCAGGAATCGGAGACGACAAACCCACGCCGAAGGCCATATCCGAACGCATTGCGAAGTTGAAGCGCCTTGGCAAGGGCAATGGAACCATCACTACCGACAAGCAGACTCCTGCTACTCCTCGCAAGTCTAAAACTCCAGGCAAGGACACACCGAAGTCCCGGACCCCGGCTCAGACTCCAAAGCGCAAGCGAGACCTCGAGGTCAGGCCGGAGCCCGACGATGATGAGGATGAGGATGAGGATCTGCCTGTGCCGATCAAGAGCGAGACTGAAGAAAGCCCCACGAAGAAGACTAAGACGGACGACTTCGCTCATGAGTTTGATGACGGGTCTGCATTAGCTCCTAGCTCCGGTGGAGGCGACATTGGGCGGTTCGATGGTGCTGCGGAGTACATGACACCAGACAAGATGTCGGAACTGTGGTAGGGGGATGATTGTATAACTCATCGTGCAGCAGAAGTGTGCCATAGACCTCGAAACTTTGCAGACGGACGGGACTGGCTTTCTTAGTGTTCTGAGACCAGTCTGCTGGACGCAAGGCGAGACTCGCGAGAAGCTATACAAGAATGATGTTGCGGTAAATAGTTCCGGTCTTTTACCCGCCGTGCCATGAATGGCGTTCTGAATTTCTCGATCCTTACCTTTAAGCCAGGGTCCTCGAGAACTGGGATGGTCCCATTAGCTGGTCCAACATTCGCATTCGCCGGTTGCGTGCTGCTGCAGATACGTGGGGAGGTCCAGCTACGAGTCCAATCCTCGGAACTGTTCACGTTTGTGGTCGGATATTCCCGCAAATGTGGGCACAGGCACTGTTGTAAGTATCCGTCTCCACAATGCTGCCATGACTTTACTTTACACGCCATGCATGAGATCTACATAGTGTCAAAAAACGGCTGACCTGATACCACACTTGTGTTTCCGTAATGTATTCGGCGCCCATTCTCGTCAATCATCTACTGACTAGCTCTGTCCGCACAAACTTGCATCCAGTGTCTTTCTCCCTTGTCTCTATCCGTAAATCGATCTTCAATCTGGTTGCACAGCGCATCATGTCCGCATTCCGCTTACGCTAGAGACACATCGCTCCGACAGCTTTCAGAAGTCCGGCTCAGTGGCGTCCGCGTCGGAAGGCTCAGCCTTCACGGCCTGCGCCAGCTTCGTATCGTCGTCCTCGGTATCCTCCTCAGTGATCTTTGCAGCGGACTTTGGCAGAGCGGCCTTTCTCTTCTTCGGCATCGGCGTTCCGGGAGCGGCATCGCCGCCGTTCGCCTTGCGCTTGGAAGGTGTTGCACGGCGAGGCGTCTTTTTCGGAGTCGGTTCACCAGTAGGAGTATCATCACCACTGGTACCGCCAGCATCGGCGTTTGTGCGCTTCAGCTTGCCGAACTGTTGGCCTGGAAAGGAATGTTAGCTTGGCCGATGGACGTGAGCTGCTTTCGGCACGAAGCTCGATTGTGAACAGGCAGGTATGTAATGCAATGTACGGAGTTCAAGTGGCATGATGTGGGTGGGTGGGTGGACTTACGGACGGCTTCTGCGGTGTACTCGGGTCCCATCTTGCTGGCGATTTCAGTCCATGGCGGGATCGACTTTGTGTCGATGGCACAAATCATGGTCAAAAGCAACTTGAGCTGCGATTCGGGGCTCCAAGGTGGCATATTTGCGATTGTGAGTGGCTTATGATTATTATCGTTGCCGTGTGGGATGCAATGATAAATTTGGGAAAGATTAAATGGGTACAGGGGTGAGTGTGTCGAGCGCGGTAGCTGATGTGTTTACGTTGTAGGTGAGAATGCAGTAAAGCTGTAGAGGGCAGGAGGACAGGAGGACAGCGCACACCCTCGGCCGTGCGTTGGCTGCTCCAGAATGTCGCTACCAGCAGGGTCTGTAATGTACTTAAGTTACAGGGAACTGATCCTTTGAGAGCTAAATGCTTCATGCTAGTGCAATCGTTCACATTTAACCCACCGTTACTCGTTCACCGCCTAACTTGTTCAAACATCTGTTTGACAGCTGCTATGGCAATTGCAAACAATGATACTCGATCGACTTGCCCTTCCGTCTCACATTCACTTCATACATGCATGGGCCGTAAATTAGCTTCGCGTGTCCCTCAGTAGCATTAGCCAATTCAGAACGGAATTTCCCCATCTTCCTCAAGATTCGGCACCACCTCAGCCGGCTTCTCATCCAAAATCCCGTCTCTTTCGTTGTTGCCATCGTCTTCGTAGCTCAGAAATTTCGTTCGCTTCTTCGTGGGAGTCTCTGCGGCGCCGGCCTTCCGCTTTCGTGGGGTCTGCGTGCGTGTCGAGGTAGGCGTACTGCAAGTACCCGCAAGTCCCATGCCATTGGCGTCACGGCGCTTCTTGAGAGCGGCGTAATGTTGTCTGATTGACCAGGGTTAGTCTGGAGCATACAAGGGTAGGAGGCAAGTCTCAGGGTTCAAGAAGTGGGCTTCACTTACTCAAAGGACCGGTCCGTTCCCTCGCCTATCTTCTCAATCACGGCTTTCCAAAACCCTTTGGAGGAGGTCTTGACGCCGGACACCTCAATCATTGCCATCAGCAGTGCGACATCCGCATCAGCGTTCCACTTGATCGGCATAGTTGCGGTCGATGATTTCTCAAGTGAACGCGTGAGAGGTTTTGTGAATGGTAGCGAGCCGTTATAGACGAAGCTAGCTGGCGAGTTGGCTGTTCTGGATTGTAAAGTAGCTGGGCGAGGTGATATGCTTTGTTGTTGCTGGCTGAGGATGGGAAACAATGCAAGTATTTGTTGGCAAGTGTTTATGAGGGGATCGAATGTTCGGGGAAGGCGTGAGCTGTTGTCCGGGCAATCGATGGATAATACTGCCACCACTCACTCATACTTCGATCACTCTGCGTTTTATCGTGCATTGGGCCCGCAGACACCTCGCAGGTCCTTCCAGATCAGTGATCCTTAGTGCGCCATCCTTGTGAGTTTATCGTAGTGCCCCTCATCAACAAGGGTAATAGCTCACTCAACAGGTCTTCACCGGTTCATATGCACTGCCAGCTCATACGTGGACTCAGGCATCCCATAGAACCATGCTTTTGCTTCTGTTCCGTGCCTTGGTATCGAAAACCTCTCAGAATTGCCAACGCAACGTGAACGATCGGTATACACCATGATCCGATCGATACCGGCTTTCCACGTTGAAACTTCGTTCCGTCACAGCGTATTGCGGGGCCATTGGACTGCTGGATTTGGGGTAATCTCGCGGAGCCTGAAAGCCTTCGTCGGACTCTGCAGCATCGGTTCTCGGATAGTCAAGCCCGTGCCAAATAGTGGTAGACATGATATCAAGACCGGTCCCATCCTTCGTAACAGTCGACGATACACGCGGGCACTACTCGGCTAGGGGCACATATCGGTCACGAGTAAGATAGGCATAATAGAAGACGCAAAGCGTTATAGACTGTACGATCCATGTCGCAGAGGTCATGAAATCGTGGCGAATTTGCTCTTCAGTCGCTGCCCACATCCGGAGAACAGGGCGACTCCAGCATGGCTTTATCAAATGATCGGTCAATGCAATTTGATAGTAGCATTGAGCGCCGAAAGTAGATGTGAAGCTGACGCAGCTGGCTGGGCATGACTTGCTAGCGTGCCGCCATGGATGTGATCTTGCCTTTGGGAATCAGATCGGCCAACGTTGTGCTCCGAGAAGGTGCAACTTCTGTGTCCGAATCGGACTTTCAGAGAATCAGAGATTCGAGGATTTACGAATTCATGGTTTTGCGGCTTTGGGCGCTTGGACAATCTTCCGAATACGGCCATGTCCCTGATGAGACGTCATGTGCGCGGATCTACTACTAGTCTCTCCTTTCGGAGCTCGGGCTGCTTCATCACGATAACCACCAGTCGCCTTTCATGTCTGTGCCTGTATATCGTATACCAGGAAGCTTCTGTGACTCCAGATTGTGTTTCTCATCATCAGCTCAAGCAATGATGCCTCTTGCCAGGCAAGCTTGTATTCGTAGGCCACTGCTGGTATGACTAAATGGTGCAACTTCTTTGACATCGCCGATGCAGCGGTCCGCGAGCGCCTTCGGCAAGCTCCGATCAAGGCTCCTGACGGTACCAGTCTCGGTTTCTATGTCGTATAGAATTGACTATCGGCGGCCCGCATGAGTTTGGAGAACTCTCCTTTGTCTTTCAAAGAGTGTATCGTAGCTACCTGGAAACTGAAATGCGGCTGGGCCGACAAATAGCTACCTGGAAGCCCAGAATTAAGATGACAAGGCAGGGCAACCTGTATGTACCGTTTCCTCTCAACATCACGAGTCCCGTATCATGGCAAGCTTACGCCGAAGCACCGCAACAAACGATGGACCTACAGCGAGGTTCTTGTACGCCATCCTCAGGCAATTTAACACAAAATCGGTATACAATGGCTCTTGGCCATGACTCTCATCAAAGCTGACTTGACTTACAGATTGACTGGGACGAGGTAGCTGGGAACGTGGAGCTCACGAACGGACACGCAGCCCGGATGAGATACTCCAGGTTCAGACAGCACATGGAGGGAGGCACCAGTACCGCAAGCACCCAACCCGAAGACCCGCAAGAAGGGCGCCAACAGAAAACCATCCAACGCAAAAAAGTGCATCGAAGGAACAGAGCCAAACAGGTTGAGGAAGTCCACGCGAAACCCGAAGCTCCGGATGAGGAGACTGCGACCACGACAACACAGCATGACGAGGCTTATATCAAGCCAGAGCCAGAGCCAGAGCCGGATGATATGATCAAAGAGGAGGCAGCTGATCAGCAGACCATGGGCGCTGCCGAGGACATGGAGGTTGCAGAGATGAGAGAAGACTTCCTTCAAGTTTGTCGGGAGGCGGACTATGGCTTGAACCAATACTTGTTCTAAGGTCGCGGTGAGGAGAGCAAGCAGCATCACAGATGATGGCGGGCAGGTCGACTACTACATCTATATGCTCGCAGCGGATTTTGAAATACCACCTTGGACAGCTAAGAAGCCAACAAGCACTACCGCACACGTCACGTGAAGATCTCATCAATTGATGCCATAACCACCCCTTGCAGTAACAGCAGTGGCGATATATGCATTCGCGCCATAATATCTTGCCCACACCTCCATTCTGGCTTGCTGAAAATCGACAAGCTCACTCCGAGTCACTCTCCTTCTTCCATTTCTTCATCAGAGGGGATTCGTCCGCATCGCTGGCATAATTGGTCCTGTCGCTGATGTTAGTTATGCTCACTCAGACGTGGTGGAACACGTACTTTAAGTCGGACTCCGCAAGCTTGCGCTTCTTCGTCGGCATTGTTTTCTTTGGAGTCGCAGGCTGCAGACCGTTCATCTGTACGAGCTTCTTCTTGATCTGGCCGAACCTGGTCCGCGCCACTCCAGCAGATTTCAGGCCCATTGCCGCGGCCACGGCATCCCAATTGGCCTGGTCCAGTCAGTTTCAGCGAATCCGGTGATGATGCTCAACTTACATCCGGGGTTTTTGCATCTTTCAGATTCAGAATGACCTGAAGCATAAACAACCCATCCTGAGTAGACATGATTGAGAAGTCGGATTTGAGTTGGAAGGTAGGCGGAAATTGGCTGCAGTTGCTCAGTGGTGCGTGTGAATGAAAGGAAGACTGGAACAGTGTTAGATGGCAAAGGGACTGGTCAAAAACACTCAATATAGTAGACTTTCCCTCGATTATGGTGTTCTGACAAGCGAGGTGTTCTATGATTATGTGATGGTGTGAGTTGGCAAAGGTTGTCGGGCTGGGAAGGCAAGAGCTGCAGCTATACGTGATACGAACCTGAGCAGCAAATGGGGATGTCCTTCGTAACCGTAAACCGGGAGGGTTCTTGTAAATGGCAAGCAGGTGTTTGGCAACGTATCAGTGTCAGCTCACCATACACTTCGCTACTGCGGCAACGGGCAGGATGCAGGTGCAGCGGCTCATTGTTATCTCACAGACAGATGGATTGCCCGCTTGGCTCATTCGTGTCTAGAAAGGCAAGACCCCAAGCCCTACACATTCTAGCTCTCTGCCTCACTGCTTAAGACATCCTTTCTGAAACTATTCTTCCGACGTTTGATCAACAGCTGCTTCACGAACAACATCTTCCTCAATACCAACCTCAACCAAAGACAGCACACTCAAGTCTTCTCACGTCACCGCCTTGAATCAATATGGCAAAGTCTGCGACCAACGATGGTCAACTCCTCTTCCTCATTGCATGCATCAGGCATTCCAACAACGGCAAGGTGACACTCCACTCAGACTACTAACATGCTCTACCTCGATCTAACCCATGCTTCAGGTCAACTTTGACAAAGTCGCGCAGGAGTGTGATATTACCAGCAAGGGAGCAGCGTCAGTTCCATACCACCACGGCTTACCGTGATCAAAATCTGACAAGCTGACTTCTTGCAGTGCGAAGCGGTATGAGCGCTTGATGAAGGCGCATGGTATCCATCAGTCTCAGGGTCCGACAGGACGGGACACCAACGTCCAACCACTTAAGCACAAGGCGAACAAGAAGACTGCGGAGGGACCAGCTCCTAAGAAGCGCAAGCGGATGAATTTGAGCGCTCTGCCCTCGCCTGCCGTCACTGAAGACCAGTCTGATGATGACGATGATTTCGGAGTCGTCAAGAAAGAAGAAGACGATGAAGCCTCCTTCAAGGAGGAGACAGAGCTTGGACACGTGGACCTGAAGCTCGAGGAGGCTGCTTGTGGCTAACCAGTGTTGAGCGCGAATCAGTGTGTAGAGTTTGGGGATGGTATGTCTCATGAAAAGGACTTGTGGCTTATCTTCAGGGGCGGGTCAAGGTATGAGTGTTTTTGAAACAGGCACCTGTGACATGGACAAAGGTAGCTCCGTAATACATCCCCAGCAACCGAGACAACTCGCGTGTGTGATAGTACGTTGTCTGCTATCCAAATTCCATTGCCAGTGCCATGATTGTGACGGTGATGTAGATCAAAAGATTGTTAGAGTGTTTCGATGCGAGCGGGCAAGTTAAGTCGTTGCGCATATCCTTTTCGATGTCTTCTGCTACCAATGCTGTAACGGCCTGTGTAAGATGTAGTCAGGCAGTCAGAAGACCTTCCGTATAGCCACTTCAACCCGCTACCCTACAAATGTATTGCTGAAACAGGTATCTGCGCAACGACTTCATTCCGCCGATCACGGAGCCTTGAGGTTAAAGCATCTCACATCGAGGACTGCATCAGTATAGAGGTCTGGAAACCCCCGATTACAGGTCTATTCGCACGCAGCCCAATTGATAGCGAAGATGCCAGCTGATATGCGTTCTTGCGCGTCCTTTGTCCCCTTTGATTCCTAAACAGAGCTGGACGATCCGCCACTGCAGTGGACAGCGCATCAGCTCTGCCAATGAAGATAACTGTGGGGCAAACGCTGATACTTTGCACGTGCCATCAAGATCAGCGAGCAAGGTTGACGTTGAGCGACTGCGAACGTCGTCTAGGTGGTAGGTATGAAGTACTTTGCCGGGATGAATGGGAAAAGACAGCGCAGACTCTGCTCGTGGCTACTTTGAGTCTGTCACAGTTGGAGCTCAAACGAGTAAGTCGTAAACCTCCTCAATCATTTTGGAAGAACGGATTGTCGGAGATGTAAAGCAGCGTTCAAGACGCGGAGGAAGGCTGCAAAGCAATTCGCCTCGAAGAAGACGAAGCGCCGCGAAAGAGAGCTACGATGCCGTCCCGAGTATCAGCACAACTGCGCAATCGATGCTGAACGCACTGCGGTAAGTGACAGGACGTGAAGCACATGCCTGGAAGCTGGAAGCAGTCGGGTTTCTGAAGCACCTTCCGCCCATGTCCTCTCTTCTCGCAAAGGCAGGCGCGGAGAACAACAATAGAAATCGCCTGTGGCTGGGACCGTGGCCGTACCCTCACTCACCTGCCAAGAAGTCACTGCCCTTCAAATTCTTGTCTCTGAGCTTGCTCTCACCTCTGAGCTTACCTCTACCCCTTTTTCACCCGCATTTCACTTACACCACTCGCAACAGTCTTTGCTTACTTGCTTGCTTCACAGCTTCATGGGGCTCATCCCGGAGGTGACCACCAACATAGTTAGGACTCAACACCACTAAGCTCTCGCCAACTTGATTGATTATTGTCACATTCTTTGTCCTCTTTGATAATTGAGAACCCTTGAGACACCCTCATTCTCATTCACAGCCACATTGGAGCCTCAACGAGCTGTTCCGTCACTCTCTGATTTGATACCAGCCAGTCCACTGCGATTGAGTCGCCACAATGGTCCGTGCCGAGCGAAACGCACCGCGCAAGCTTGTGAGGTGAGTGGCCAGCAAGCTGATATTAGGGCAATTTGAACTAACAGCAGACAGATGGGACAGTAAGTGAAGCTCCTTCGTGACAAGAATGCATCCCCACAGCTTGGGCATGGTTAGGATGAGACGCCCCTGTCTCCCCCTTTGCGGGATATGGCCCCAGACCTGTCACTTGCCGCGACGACCATTGGCATTGATGTCTAGTCCATGCCATCATTCCACGGGATGGCACTCGCAGAAACCATCTTTGCCGGCCGCATTCTTGATTGCCGTTGCCTTCGCGTTCCTACGCTAATATTCAAGCAGCCGAGATGGACATGCTGTGCTTTTTGGCAATCCCGCGTGTCATGGCGAGACGAGGGATCAAGTTTCCTTGGGGAGAGGTCGCTGCCTATGGTACGTTTCCATCTGCTTGAGACCAATGTATCGTTTGCTAAAACCTTGCAGTCGGCCCACACGTCAGCGGTACGTATGCTTTGTCAAAACCGCTCATCATCGATTGACATACGCAGGCAATGCCCTTCTTCAGCACATGGCGAAGGAGACGAAGAAGCGTGACGAGATGGGGCTTGCCGTTCCTGAGCCGAAAGAGCCCGTTGGCAACCCAGCAAGCTTCGGCATGATGGCGGCTGCTGGCTTCGGTGATAGACGGAACGCGCAGATGGCACTGGGCAAATCGGCGACACAGGAGAGTGACGATCCGAATGGCGCTGCAAATCGAGTCTCTAGAAAGCCGGGAACGAGCATCAGGGCCCGTCCCAAACCGAGCAGGCAGGCGCGCGAAAAACCCAAGAACACGCCACGGCTTCGCAAGAAAGTCATCCCCATCAAACGGGAAGCTGACAGCGACGACTCCGACGACAGCGCAGACAGCACTGGCCAAAGCACCAACTATACCATCGACGACCGTCAGTCGAGTCCGATGAAGCGTGTTCGTGTAGTGGACGATGACGATGTTGAAGATGATCGGGAACGCAATGATTTGGCACCAATAGCTGGCAGCCCTAAGAAGATCAAGCTTGAGGCCTCTGGAGCTGACTCTGTTCGTGGCTTTGTTTTCCCCTCGCAAGGCAATGGTACCAGCAAGGTGTCCACATTCCAGTTTGCAAAAAAGCTCCAGGAGTATCGAGATCTGGTGACCACGTGGGACCATGAGGAGAACGTTGACCAGAAACCTGCAGCCCACAGCTTTGCTAACGACTTTGGAATCGCACAATTGGGTGTGGCGAACTCCGCTTATGCAAGCGACTTGGAACACGACCATGGCTTCGAGACTCATGCACCTCACCTCAACTTTGGCGTGGCATATGCTGACGACTTCGATCCCGACCCCTTTGCACAGACGAACGTGCAAGGTCTTCACTTTCAACAACCAGCATCGCTGTCGCCAGTGCATTCCGGCATCCCGGTGGGCCCTGAGACTCGGCCAGCATCAATTGAATACGACATCCACGGGGACTTGGACTTTGACACTCAGGACCAGGAACCCCTTTCCCAGAGCAGAGCGGGCCTCTGGCGGGAGGTTGCAGGCGATTATGTCTATCTCGACATCTGAGATGTTTCTTTGAGAATCTCCGGGTTGGTGATTGGGCTTGTCTTGATTGTTGCCACCCATAAGTGCCCTCAACGGGATGGCAGTTCGAGGCAGAAATTGATCTGCGGGTGTTTCTCGGCGACAAACCAGGCAAAACAACGGCTGCTGGCAGGATGTTCGTGCCACTGATTGGGTCATCACGTTGGCCACCCGGCATCAAAAAAACGGATTGGCCTCTGACTGCTCAATATCACCATTTGAGATCTCTTGTCTTGTCCGCGTAACATCACATACGGCTTCGAAAATTTGAGGCTCAATGGAGCAGGGCCTGGGGTGGCCTGGCGAAACATACGACAATTCGAAGCCCAATGGAGCACGAAAGGTCGGGCTTGGGGTCCTCGGGCAATCCTTCTCGACATAATGACTTGTATGAACACAAAAGATGGTTAGATAGTGTATCAAATCAATAAGCAACCTCATTGCGAGCTCGTAGCTTATGCATGTGCTGTACCGCAAGTCGCTATGTGGTCTTGAAGAGTCCACCTGGTCATCGCTCACATGGGCAAGTTGTATTTCTGGATGATTTTCCAGTGATCACGAAAGCTGGTGCAGCATATCTGAAGCTAAAGCAAAGTGTTGTACATGGGCTGGGTCCAGATTTGCCAAGCTCGGCGTCGAACTCGGGGGTGGCCCGAGCTTCGGTTTCTTCGACTTTCTTTCCAGCAGGACGCAATATTTTGACTCCGTCCTTCGAATTTCGTCAACCTCTCCCGCGTGTCAATCCTACCGGTGTCAACGTCTCTGTCTTTCTGGTCTCTGTATTTGTTCTCTCTTACACTTTCACAATGCAGCGCGCTCTATTTGCGCGCTCCGGCGCCTCTGCGTTGGCTCCGTCCTCCATTTCGAGCTCTATCCGCAACAGAAGGATAGCAGCTGCTGGAATCAACCTACAGCAGCAGCGCTTCGCACACAAGGTATGAAAGTCGCTCTATGGCTCACGAGCCTCTGCTCACATACACTAGGACCTCAAATTTGGCGTGGAGGCACGAGCATCGTTATTGAAGGGTGTCGACACTCTTGCTAGAGCTGTCTCGACTACCCTCGGCCCCAAAGGACGCAATGTTCTTATTGAATCTCCGTATGGCTCGCCTAAGATCACGAAAGGTATGAACTCTTGCATGTACACAGTCAGACTGGTGCTGATACCTTGTCACAGACGGCGTAACTGTCGCAAAAGCAATCACTCTCCAGGACAAGTACGAAAACCTCGGCGCAAAACTGCTACAAGACGTTGCCTCAAAGACGAACGAGGCAGCTGGTGATGGAACAACTTCGGCCACCGTTCTGGCGCGTTCTATTTTCTCTGAAACGGTCAAGAACGTTGCTGCTGGCTGCAACCCGATGGATCTGCGCCGTGGTACACAAGCTGCCGTGGACGCTGTGGTTGAATACCTGAAGGCCAACAAGCGAGATATCACCACCGGCGAGGAAATCGCACAGGTTGCCACTATCTCTGCCAATGGTGACACCCACGTTGGCAAGCTTATTTCCAACGCCATGGAGAAAGTCGGAAAGGAGGGCGTCATCACCGTTAAAGAGGGCAAGACCATCGAAGATGAGCTTGAGGTCACTGAGGGCATGCGCTTCGATCGCGGTTTCACATCTCCATACTTCATCACCGACACCAAGGCACAGAAGGTCGAGTTCGAGAAGCCATTGATTTTGCTCTCGGAGAAGAAAATCTCTGCTGTTCAGGACATTATCCCCGCGCTCGAGGCCTCAACACAACTCCGCCGTCCCCTCGTCATTATCGCTGAGGATATTGATGGCGAGGCACTTGCTGTCTGCATTCTCAACAAGCTCCGTGGACAGCTTCAGGTCGCTGCCGTCAAGGCCCCTGGTTTCGGTGACAACAGAAAGAGCATCCTCGGTGATCTTGGTATCCTGACGAACGCGACCGTCTTTACCGATGAGCTCGACATCAAGCTCGAAAAGGCTACCGCCGACATGCTTGGCTCGACCGGCTCGATCACCATCACTAAGGAGGACACCATCATTCTCAACGGCGAGGGCAGCAAGGACGCTATTGCCCAGCGCTGCGAGCAGATTCGTGGTGTCATGGCCGACCCTTCTACATCCGAGTATGAGAAGGAGAAGCTGCAAGAGCGCTTGGCCAAGCTCTCTGGGGGCGTTGCAGTCATCAAGGTCGGCGGCTCCTCCGAGGTCGAGGTCGGCGAAAAGAAGGACCGCGTCGTTGATGCTCTGAACGCCACACGTGCTGCCGTTGAGGAAGGTATTCTGCCTGGTGGTGGCACGGCCTTGCTCAAAGCAGCCGCAAACGCTCTCGGAAACATCAAGCCCACAAACTTCGACCAGCAGCTCGGTGTCAGCATCATCAAGAAGGCCATCACCGGTCCCGCCCGCACCATCGTCGAGAATGCTGGTGACGAGGGCAGCGTTGTTGTTGGCAAGCTCATGGACGACTTTGGCTCGGACTTCAACAAGGGTTATGACAGCTCAAAGGGCGAATACGTCGACATGATCGCTGCTGGCATTGTTGATCCGTTCAAGGTTGTCCGGACAGGTCTTGTTGATGCCTCTGGTGTTGCCTCGTTGCTTGGTACTACGGAGGTTGCCATCACAGAAGCCCCCGAAGAGAAGCCCCAGGCACCCGCAGGTGGAATGGGCGGTATGGGAGGCATGGGCGGCGGCATGTTCTAAGCACGCTGCCCAGATTTTGACGATGGCACATGGCGTTTCTCACTTGATGCATAGCCGGGGTTCATTGGGTGAGCCTCAGGCTGGAATCTGTGACTCCACTCTTCTCATGAATGTCTTTCTAGCTTGACCGCCGCCGAGAGCGTTGGCTGTATATTACAGGCTGTACAAAAGAATCCAAATAATTCGGATAAATAACTATGTAATTCAAGTTCGCATGGTCAAGAGGATCCCGGTTGCAAAAATTATAAGCAGAGCTCCGTAGCTCGCCAGGCTCCAAGCGTTCCGTCTAGTCAAAGACGTGCGGAGTCACAAAGGACAATCGTGAGTATCTTAGGTAAGTCATATGGATCCATGAACGATAACAGTTGTTTTCAAGAGGTAGGAAAATCCATTAAGGTTCTAAGTTCTATCAACAAGTTAGCAGCCTCCATATGGAGACTACTCTGAACGCTTTACGTTGTTTCTATCCAACATGCTTCCAACAAGCATCTAACACAATACCTGAAAACGGATCTAGGTAGGCTAAAACAACTATAATTGTTGCGTGCCACCTTTGGCGCTTGTCACAGACCGGACACAAGCACAAGCTAAATCGATTCTAGGTATTTGTGGAGGACAACGTGTATAATAATAATGCTAGTTCAAATACCCTCACTTCGCACGACACGTATCTTCGCTCGCCATTATTTCAATACTCTAGCAAAGTATTCAGGTATGGTACAGGCAAGAAAGATGGTTTAAGGAAGCTGGCTTTCAGGGTTGTCGTTGCTGAGCGGTCGCTGTTGGAAGGAGCGGGGCCATTCCATCGGCCTGTGCAACTGGCGGCTGCTCTGAAATGGCTGTCGCAGGCGGGGCTGTTTCGATTAACTGGTTGTGGTAAGGCGTCAGGTGCTGGGCCCTGTGGGATCGTATGATCGATGATGGAGGCAGAAACCGAGCCTTGATTGATCGGGGTGGATGTGTAACGCGGGCACGGGGTGGTTGACTGTGTAGGCGACCAATGAAGGTCGGCGTCAAGTCTAAAGGTGTTGCTCGTAGGTCTGGGTCTTCACGGGGTGCGGTGAACTGAGTGTGCAAGGTTACGATCAATGAGGTAGCATTAATACTGTTGAGTTAAGCCTAAGGGCTCCTATCTAGGTGCGACGAAGTCGCACGACTATATACTTGTTAGACTTAGGTGGTGAGTTAGATAACCTGTCTAACCTGTCAGACCTGTCGAGCAGGTCAAACAGGTCGAACAGGTTACGGAGTCCAACTCCGACCAGGTACGTCCCCGAGTACCGTGAGTAGTGCCTGATTGGATCAGAGTCCCCGACATCTGATCGGTCTTTCCTTTGTCCGTGACAGGATGGCTGCGGAGCAGGGATCCATATGTTTGAAGGTCAAGGACAACTTTATAAGCACGGGTTTACCGCAGGCAAGTGCAACTTTACGGATCCCAGAGAAGTCATTGCGTGCAATGCAACGAAGTAGATTCGATGATTGACAGAGCCTAAAGAGCGACTATCTAAACAAAAGAAACTGCCAAGTCCGTGTTCCCATAAGGATCCAGCCGGCTCATCGTTGGTTTGGTGATGGCCTTCCAGGAGCACTCTCGTTTGCTCAGGATACTCATTGCCAAAGTACCAAGCAGCCACCTGCCTCGGCACGTTCTTTAACAACTAAAATAACATTAGCAGAAGGAAGAGCGTACAGCAGGGCGATGACTTACTGCGTCCGGGAGTTACCGGTTACTTGGCCGATGCACTGTGGTGGCCACGCGGAGCCTCCGTTGCATCTCGATGGGCAGCTACCCGCGCCGCTACTGGCGTCGACGACCTTTGGAAGAAGAACTATCAGCCCGTCAAACTATCACAAGAGGGAGGAGACCTCATACGCAGCAGTGAGAACCGTCAGCGTATTTACACTGATAATAGGCCTTACAGGCCTGCGACGTGACGGCAAGGGCCAAAATGCAGGCAAGAGAGAAAAAGCGCGCCATGATTGAAGTTTGTTTTGGAGCTGGGTTGGGGAGTTGGGGAGTTGGGGATACAAAGGTTTGATGCGGCATTGCTCATCTTATATACACGCGGCCAAGACCAGGTCGTATAGAACGACAATTACCCGCCATTTATCGAGATTGAAGCGATGGCCAGAGGTGGCATGACCGGATAATTGCCGGGACGGAGTCTGTTCTCATTGACTCGATGCCTCAGCCGAGAGTACAAGCATAGAGAGTACAGTGTCGCAGGGAGGTTTTTTGTGCACCTCCATCAGTGGCTCGGCGTGACAATCTTGGTATTAGCTTCCGCATGTTGATCGAGCTCTTACGATTGGTGACTTCTCTTCTCTCTTCGGTAAAGCGTCGACGCGTTAGGTCTGGTACGCTAACAACGCGATGGAGGTGCACAAAAAACATCCCTGCGATAGTAGTACTAAGGCGGGTATTCAAAAGTCGTAGTGTATACTTTTGCCGTGCCATAGTGCTCAGTATGCGCCAAGACTTTTGAATACCCGCCTTGGCACCACCGTTCCCTAGCTCTGCCCGTAGTTGATTCGTCGTTCAAGAAAGCATCGCGCAGGAAAAAGACCACCCTCAGCGACCGCTTGCTGGCTGTCAACGGCCCCCAGTAATGTGTTTGTGCTCAACGCTCACCGGTCTGAGGAATCCCCTAGCTCTTCCTGTCAGGCACTGGACCTATCTACGTAGGTTGGTAGCCACGTGCGATACGAAATGAGCCGTACGATACACTATAGACATCCCCTCTCGACTCGAGTGCATCCTCGTCAAAGCTTACCTCGGTTGCAGTATGCTGTCGCCTACGGGTTCGACTAGTTTTATGTAGGACCGTATCCAGCCCTAATATTTCAGTGATAGATGGGACGTAGTCTACTTTGTCGGTACTATCGCAGGGATGTTTTCTGCATACCTTCACTGCGACCCCGTTGTAACGCGGGCAC
>UYJD01000004.1:1166069-1258848 GCA_900618795.1 Cyanodermella asteris | reverse complement strand
CCCGTGCCCGCGTTACACTTCCAAGAATGCATCTCTTATAATGATCGCTGGCGGCCATGACTTGGCAAGGCCGTATAGCGACCACTTCGCACCGTGTCTTCGACAAAAGACGGGTATAGGTGTCTCTCAGATAACTGGATAGTGGTAGCAAACCCCGGCCGCGGGCCGCAACCACAGCCAGCCGGCTCAACATCTATCCGACTTTGTCCAATTAAACCTTGACAAAAACACGGATCAAAGCGTCAAAAATCACAAGCTTGTGGCGTGCAAATCTTCCCCACCAATTGAGACGTGTGCTGTACGTAAGTTTCGGAGATATCACTCACTCGCTGCGTTCCTTATCAAGTGAAGAGTAACTAGCGCGAAGTAAGACAACCTCACACGATGTCGCCGTTCAGAACTTGCAGCCTCCTTCATGCGGCCAAGTGGCGTAGACAGTCCGCAATTCTCACCGGGCGGCCGATCTGCAGCGATGTTGCTCAGTCATCATGCGCTGTCAGACCAAGGAAATAATTCACTCAGCAGTCAAGGGTTTGTGTCCGGCTCGCAAGCTCGGGGCAACTATTGAGGCGAGGCGACATCGAAACGATGGCTGTTCCAAATCGATCGCAAATTGGGCGAAACTCAGTCGAATAGCTCTATGCGGCTGTCATCATCTGGCGTAGGGTACGAACAGCGATGGAAGTAGGTTCTCACAGCGACCAAGCACGGTCACGAAAAGTGACACCACACAGCTCAAAACAAGATGGAATTGAAGAACTCTGCGACGGTAACACTCATGTCGAGACTACAGCGCGTGTTCAAGAACCACCAACACTTGAGAGCTCCAGATGAGCTTTTATGCAAGAGACCACGTCCACTGCCTCGAATCAGGCTGTTGCACCTCAGATGGAGAATTCATGTCGGCCGATACCGACCGCGCGCCTTCGTCTCTTGATCTTTGCGGCGCTGGGCTGCGCGGGAAGATATCAATAGCCATCCGGGCCCCCCGTGCTGCTGCCATTGAGCTTCCCGGTGCACCTTCAGCTTCATGTCTTGCGGTCTCTACCACTTCCAAAAGCATATCCATCGAAGTGTTGAGGCCCTTCAGGTGAAATTTATCAGCTGGGTTCTCCCGAGCTGCGTCCGTTTCGGATTCATCCAGCAAGCGAAGCTCCTCGCACAGTTTCTCCCATGACCAACCAGCAGCCACCGCCGCCAATGCTACATACAGGGCAGGTTTCATGTAATGACCTCCTTCGTCTCGTCGAGGAATGTCGAAGACGTCATCTAACCCCGATCGCTGTCCCATTGCATTCGCAAGAAGCACCCGCTCGTCCATTGGCAGCGTCCGAAGTTGAGCCCTGACGTCGACTGAATCACAAGGGGGAAAGGTAAGACCCAGCTTTATGGCCAACATTGTCGCGGATTTCGTCACCCGGTGTCGGAACACGAATATTTTCAGGAGAAGCCATAGTTCAGTATCATTGGGAACTCGGTTGTGGTCAAGCCAATCCACCAGACACTGTAAACTGTGGTCAGAATCGTCATGGATTGGGTGACTTTGCAGGTACTGGACGCTATAATCCAAAACGATTCTTTGCAAGGTCGCCATGTCGACTGGCTGGCGCACTTCCTGCCACATTAGAAGACCCATCGCTATCGCTGGTGATAATTGATTTGAGGTTGAGTTTGTTGGTGTGAGATGGCGAATAGACTGACAGACTGCGAGAGAATTTATGCTGATATCGATAGGTTTGGATCCAAAAAGTGATGGTGGAAAATGGGGAGGCTTCCAGATCATTGTTTGTGGTGCTTTCAGACCAGGTGGGATCAGGGAAGTCACGACAGTGCTCATTTGAAGCACAACCGCGACCGACCAATTGAGCGAAGCTCCACCTGCTCCGTTTCTCTTGCCCAGGAGATTTCCACGAGATAGGCAACGGTAAAGGTCAGGAAGGTCGGTCACATCCGTCTCTCATTAACCCACCAGCCCGGATGGACAACGCCCAACAACCAAACCGCCAAGACCACAGGCATGAACTCTAAGCACCCAAAGAACCCCTCCTTTGTCTGCAATTCACTGAACAGACCCTCCGCCGTCTCCGCCAAACGAAATGTCGTCCTCAGATAAACCAGCAGGCTCGCTACCACGAAGCCGACCACCATCAACCTCCGCCGCTTCGCCGTCCGATGCTTCTCCTCATCCCCACCAACGCCAACATCACCCATGATCCAATCCCTTGCTTTCACCACCCACACAACCAATAGGACCAGGAATATAGCGAAGCTAGCAACTTGAACAGCCAGACCGGCCAGGAGGATATTGTTCGCCGTCGTGGGGTCCCGTCGGTTGCTCTCCGCAACACCAATCATGGCCGCGCCCGCAATCTGAACGACCGTGCTGACCACATCCGCCGTGATGAAGACCGACAGAATGGTCTTCGGTCCCAGGATGGGTGAGTAGCTAGGGCCGAGGCGCCGGAGCAGGGATGAGAGGACTCCATAAATGCTTGCGGAGAAGAAGACGGGCGCGACAACGATGAAGAAGTATTGTACCACGAAGAAAGAGACTCGGTATGGTGAAATTGTTGCGGAGAGGAGGCGGAAGACGTAGCCAACGATTTCAAAGGCTGTCCCGAACAGAAGTGGGATCGAGAAGTAGAGAGTTGCACGGTGGCGGAGCAGCAGACTCAGGTGTAGGATGAAGGAGAGGGCGAAGAGAATGATTCCGAGGATGGCAAGGGCTTTGGATGGAGTGTAGCCATATATCGGAGGCTGTCAGTAAATGCGCTTCCAGCGTTCGATAATTTTTTCAACATCCGACAAGGTGGGTAATATTTGAACTTACAATGATCCTTGAATCGCCGTCGGTGCCTGGATTTGGGAAGTTAGGGTCAACATAGCCAATATAGCCATTGCTGACTTCAGCCGACATACTGTAGGCTGTTGAATCAAAAAGTACTGCTCGTCAAGATGTCAGGAATTACTTCACGTTGCAAAGTCAAATGCCGACGGCAGTTGCGACAGCCCTATCAGACACAAGTTATTTGTACTCATCACACCGACCATGATCCTGATGAGGTCCAAAAGTCGTAGACGTCACATCGAAGCTCGATCATGTTCAGCCGCTGGTGGCACCACCCTTGGCACATACGTGGGGAAATGAATCCGGTATGGCGTGGAGGCTCATTGGCAGATCTGCACCGGTTCGAGGTTCATCACGCCACGGAACTGAAGGTCGTCCAATAGGACGCGCCGCATATTTTTAAGGACTGAGAGCTGTCGGCATTCGCTGTTTGCCAGGATGTCAAAGTCGGAGAGGCGAGTAAGCACGAAGGTCGATGCACAGGTCGCAGCATACAAGATGCGAGGTACCGCTCACGGCAGGCTGCCAGAAGCCGATGCGCATCTACTTTTCTGCCTACTTTGTACTGTTCTATACGGGGCTCTATGAGTCCACGGCAAACATCAATCCATGTCTTTCATCACTTATAGGAATCGTCTTCCATATCTCTTGAATGAATGTGAAATAACTACTTCGGAAAGCGTGTGATTCAGTGTCCCTATCACGACATCCGTCAGTCCGCTTGGCCATGGTCCATTGGGACGAATTCGTGTTCATAATGACCATTGATCGATATGGTGCTTTCTAGACTGCTATTCATGGCCCTGCGCGACAGCAATACTGACACTCTACGCCGTACCATTCTGATAAGGTCTCAACTCCCTGGCCTTCGAACCGGCCCTCCCCAACAACGCAAACCACTCATTCTCCATCCTCTTCATCGCAGCAAGAGCACACATCATATGGACGTCCTATGATGTCGCCCACCAATGTGCACCTACGTCCGGCAATACCATCTCATCAATGACGATGATCGACTCCTGTCCCAGAGCAGCGCTGGTGATATTCAACAGCTTAATCGCCTTGCCATCGGGAAATTCATGCCAAATGTCGCACATATAGTGGATGCGAGCGTCTTGCACTGTTGAAGCTGGTAGAGGTCGACGATTTGTGGTTCGATGCCAGGGTGTAAAACTGCGACATTGATCGGACCGGCGAGTCCTCGAAGGATGACTCGACCGAGGATGTCAGGGAACCTTTTCTTTGAAGGCGACCGATTGGTGGCCGATACTGCCACCAACATGTACAAGAATCGTTGTCAGAGGTGCTACGCTTGCGCAAATCAGGTATATCCGCGGCGTCCATCCAATTTTCACCGGGCCTTTGGTTTGCCTCCATCCACTTGGCAAATGCAGCTGTGAGCGCAGGCTGTTGCAAGGACCAATCCGAGGCAGGCAATTTGGTACCGAAGGTGAGCCGAAACGGACAGTCGGCACTGTCAGTTGGGTTGCGATAACTGGTCATAGCCAGGGATTTAGAAGGGCTCCAGGAATGCCTCGCGAATACTCAATTGTGGTGAATCCCACCTTCGTATGTAGGACGGGCCAATGCCCGAGTCAGGTCATTTGCTTGATATCTTTCGATATCTCCCTGCTCCATCACCGCCTGGGAAGCCAGAAAGCCAATAAAACGCTTCACCAGGACAGGGCCGGGCTTGGATTCGGATTTTCTCTGCCAGCTCAGGTGGTGAAAGTGCCTCTTCGTGTTGGCTCAATATCTTGAACAACCCAACATCGACCGCGCCTCTTGCCAGTACAGGACTTGTGGCTTTAATCGGGGAAAGGCAACGATGTCAGCCTATCGTCCCATGTGGGTAATCTCATCAAGGAGGCATACTGCATGTACAATCCAATTCGCAGCCTCGAACAAATTTTCATTTCTGCAAACTAGATCGCAACCTGCCTGAAGAGCTTGTATTTCCAGTTCAGTGGCCGGTCACGCAGTTTGAATCTGGGCCAGTAGGTCCTGTATGGACTGAAATGTCATTGTTGTGTCTGCTCGCTGGCAAAGGAAGACAAGACGATACCCGGGGTGACAACATCAGCATTTGTGGGATAGTACCGATATAGCTGCGAGCAGAGGCAGCTGAGATCCTGTGTCAGGCGCAGCCGGTTGCAATGCTTGCAATCAATCTCGCGAACCTGATTACTGATATGAAGTAAGCTGCCACACAGGGCAGGACCCCCACCGTCAGCTGCAGCTGGATGTTGTCGCCTGTACGGTGAGGTACTTGGTCGCGGCTTGACGTTTTCGAAACCATGTCGATATAGGGCTTGCCCTGGCCTGGCCTAGGTCGGGGTCTCATTGTCCCTCATTCGCCGCAGGCCGCATAGCGCTCAGGTCAGGCTGGAGGTGCAATCACATAGGCCCACGAAACGAACGTCGAGGGCCCCACATTCATCACATGCAGGATGAAACTGCACATCTCTGGCTGATCTTCCCCTGTATCGAAGCATCGTCGCTTTCTCTCGTGAACGTCCGCGAATCGATCCCAAGCTCGTTGCGATCCAAGTCATTTTTCCAGCTCTTTCCTCAAAGAGCTCTCCAGCCACAGTAGCTCATCCGAGAATGCGCATGGTCCTCACACGCGAAGCGGACGTTCCGATATCAAGGCCTCGAACTCTTCCCAGCTCTTTCAATGATTCCGAAAATTCTTCTTCTGATAAAACAAATCCGTCCGACTACTTCCCAAATTGATAATCTTCGGACACCCATCCCGATCCTTCTCCAGCCGCGTACACTCGAAGCAGTAGAAGGCGTCACTGATCCCCTCGCCGCCGCAGACCACGCACTTGTTCTGGTAGTTTCCGAAGCTGCATTCGTCGCAGATGCGCACGAGCGTGGTGGGCTTGACGTAGCTGTCGCAGACGGGGCACTTGCCGTCGCATTTGTCGCAGAGGCGGCCGATGGCTATGCCGGACTGTTTGCGGCACATTACTAGATCGCTGTGGGGGAGAAGAGGTTAGCTTGGGGGGGTTTCTTGAGAACGGGGTAAAATGCGGAGGGCGACTTACGGGTGATGGCGGGACATTTTGAGTTGGGGGACGACTCTGCTTTGGATTCTGGAGCTGAAGAGATTGGTAGTTGAAGGGGAGAGCTCACTATGAGCTTGGTTCGGTGTTCTGAGCAATAGAAGGAAGCTTGGGATGTGGTCGATATAATCTCGAACTCACGCGACCCTCTCGACTTGAAGCCGGGGCAGCTTTCCGCAACGCTTATGTAACCGCCTTCCTGGATGCTTCCAAGCACTTCCCTCCACCATTTGCCACATCTGACAAATTGTGACCTGTTATCGTAATCGCGAGTAACGATCATGACCTCGGGTAATACTTTTGATTTTGTCCTCCAGAATCGGTTCAACGTTAGAGCTTAGATCTTAGCTTGGATTTCGAAGCCTGTTGTAAATGTGGGTTGACTGATATTCAATCTACAGCTACATTTCTGCTTAATTTTTTGTTTTCCCGAGATCTTTGTGGAGGACCATGGCTTTCAAGAGGAGCAAAATTTTGCTGTTTGTCACATGCTGGTGAGCCTGAGAGAGTATTCAGGGATGGCAATTGATTATTTTAAGACTGAAAGCCCGAAATCGTCAACTCATTAAGTATAACATGCATCAAACATTTTCAATTTTGGTCCATCTTCAAAACCGCCCATTGCGCCCAAAGCGGTCATAGTCCCGATCACGGTCACGCTCCCGCTCCCTAAGGAGATCATCATCACGACTCCGCCTGTCATATCGCGGGCCCCGTGCATGCGAATCCGACCACCGGCTCCTGATATCGTCATCCACCGGGCTCCTTCCGCCCAGATCCCCAAACAGATCGTTGTCCCTGAATGTATCTCGACGAGGCGAGTCTCTGAACGCACCATCTCTGAAGGTATCGCGGACATCACGGTCTCTCGGGTGTTCCCTTCCATCACGGAATGAATCCCTCTTCGCGATCCCATACCTCGCACCAGGTCCACGATTATAATTCCCCTGCCTATCATCACGCTCCTCGAGTGCCAATCTGTTCAATTTTCGATCAATCTCCTCAAGCTGCGCTTGATGGCGTCGCTCATTCCGCTCCCGGATCGCAGCTTCAACCTGTCGATCCTTCTCCCGGAGCTGATCCGCACGAATCTCGTTCTTGATACGCTCGATATCGCGTTCGCGCCGGTCGCGCTCGGCCGCGTACTGGCGCATACTATCCCGGTGGTCGCGGTCATAAAGCACATCGTCATCGATGCTGCCGCGGCTGCCACGGTGCGGGACCGTGGGACCGGCCATGTGTGGCTTGGAGCGGACGGGCGATGTTGCGGTGCGTCCGAGTTTGGGACGGTTGGGCTCGATGACGACGTAGCCGGAGTCGGAGGGCCGGCGGTCGCGACGGTCGGGAGAGCGACGGCGGCGGATGTGCTGGCGATAGATGCGAGCGTCGCCGTTGGCGCTGGGGCGGTGGGAGGATTTATAGCGTTGGCCGCGAGGGACCTCTTCGCCGAAGGAGGATGAGGTTATGGGTGTGCGGACGGTGCAGTCGCCGCTGCTGGAGGTGAGGACGCTTTCGTCGTCGGAGAAGACTTGGTGGACCTCGACGGGGCCTCTGTCTTTCTTTCCACCATCGAACTTCTGGCCTTTGCCGTTGGCCATGTTAGGCTTCATTTGGGGATGTCCGTTGCCCATGGGTTGCCTCATGTTGCCATTCATTGGCATATGATTCGGCACTGGACCGGCACCCGGTGGAAATGGCACTTCGGGCGGACGCATGCCGCCTTGTGGGCCATGACCACCCATCCCAGGTCCATGCATACCTTGTGGACCTTGCTGAGGGTGTCCGTTCATGACATTCATCCCCATCGGCTGGCCGCGAGGGACGTTGGGGTTCATACCAGGCTGCATACCTGGTGGCATCTGCATGCCATTGAAGTTCATACGGCCTGCTCCAGGGTGCGGAGGAACGCCGTCCGAAAATCCCCGGGGCATAGCGCCAGGCACCGGAGGTCGACCACCCATTGGCATGCCGGCATTAGGCATTGGTCCCATTGGGCCGTTCGGTCGGGGACCATTGGGCATTGCGCCAGGTAATTCATCATCCGACTCACTGCCAGAGTCAACAACGTGGATGTCGCCACGCGGCATAGCACCCATATGGGGATGTCCACCATGATGTTGAGGAGGTGGAGGAGGACCTTGAAATCCTCCTGCGCGAGGATCGTTCATCGCGGGATTCATGCCGGGTCGGGGGCCTTGAGGCATGTGTCCAGCACCCATACCCATCCCACCAATGCCGCCCATCCCGGGCCGAGCGTCGTGATGCATGTTTGATCGTCCACCACCCATACCAGTTCCAACTGGACGGCCACCCATCGTGTCATCAGCAGATCCTCGTCCAGTAACGAAAGACCGGTGACGACCGCCTGGTGGAGATCCAAGGATGTTGTCCAGGGACCGTGCTCTGTGAGGACGACCACCCAAACCACCTGAAGGCCTACGTTTCCGACTGCGGGCAGCGTCACGTACATCAGCTCTGAGGGTTCGCTTGAGGATGACGTCGATAGCTTTCTGGCCATTGCCAAACAACCCACCGCCCTTAGTCTTCTCCTTGATCGTAGCGATCTGCCATTCGTAGTGTTCCCAATCCCTCTCTCGCTCATTCTTGTCGTATACCCAGTCATCCACTCTGGCTTGAGCTTCAACTGGTAGACTATCAAAGGGCGTGTCGTCGGTGACGTCCTTGGGACCATTAAAACGTCGCTTCGCAAGCTTGCTCAGCTCCTCCTGTGACTTGTTCAACGGCGTTTGCGTGGCGTATCTCCAGCCACGTTTCTTCGAGTCCGCACTGGGGCATGTGAAGGTGTTCCCTACGAAGAGAGGCTTCTTGTCGAGGATGATGACTGGATACGAGCCCGCGCTTCTGGGTGACGACGTGGGACTTCGGTCAAAGCTGTCACGACGTCCACCACGCCCCGGTACAGGCACGGGGCGAGTATTGTTCGCAGCGTATGCCATGGCAACGGGTTGTGAATGATGATGTGTGCCTTTAGCAGGGCGGGAAGGTGATGACAGGGATGGTATAAAAGTAAGATACTGCCTGCGCTCAGACTACCTATTGACCACGAGCCAGGCACGTAAGGCACGAGCGGGAAGGGAAGGTGAAAGAAGGCGGATGAGGAAAGATGAGTGTTAAAGGCGGACAATTGAGGTTAATTATCGAAAAATGATCATGGGAACACCAGCCCGGGAGCCTCAAATTCTTGGTAATGGAAGGGTCAAGAAAGCAAAGCCAAGACACGGAGTAGTAGTGATTGTATTTGCCTGGGGCGTCACGGGCCTGAAGCAGGCAGCTCGAGGTCCATGCTCCTGGAACAACGACAAGACAGGGAACAAATAATGGTGTGGGAGAAACGCCGGCGCTTGATGAGGCCTGGCTTCACTAGCTCGGTGCCAATCACCATCAGGCGGACAAGATGGATGGGAAACGTACATACGACGATACAGTACCATTTTGCCCGCGGCTGCGAAGGTCTGCAGACCCTTCTCTGGCTGCGGGGCTATGTTGGATGGATGGACGGATGCTCTAGCAAGGCATGACTGGACGGACAGGAGAGCGAGAGGCTGTATCTGCAGGGTAAGATACTCCGTCTGGCGTTTTCTAGGCAGGCGAAGTAGGCGGACAGGCTGTGCCGCAGCAGGCAAAAATGGCTGTGCCCGAGGAGCGTGGAGAGCAGAGGCCAGAACGCCGGAACGCTAGCATACTGCAGCATGCTTGAAGCAATGCAAGCAGCAGCGCGAAATCAGGTTCTTCATTGGTTGTATCTGTACAATTGCAGTACGTATACGAGAGGCTGTAAGGATGAACAACTCCAAGAGATCGAGGCGACACGTTTCTGCTGACTCAGCAGCTGTCCGCAGCCAACACCCAAGGTCCATTCGCTTGCATAGAGCATGTTGATTATGGAATTCAGGCGATTGGCGCATGCGTCTGATGATTTGCAGCCGATAATCTACAGGCTGCTGGCGATTGCAGTGTTATGCATCTAGCCGACATTCCGTCAGAGCTGTGTTTCGAAGTCCCACCACCAACAATGCATTTCCCTAACCGACTCGCGTTTCCCATGACTGAAACTGAATAGACGCCCAAGGAGCAGACAAGGAGGCGAAGAAGGATCTCAAATGTACCGGAACGTCGAGGACCAGACCTGAAGCCTACCTGGGTCCGAAGCTTTCCCATTGCTCCGTCCCATGATCTCGATGATCTCTCTAGGCAGATCCATTAGCCTTCCCCATGCTTACCCCATAACATCATCACTACAATCCACTGTCGTGCCATTCACAGTTGCTGCCGCGTAAGCCACCCATGGCTGAACATATCTGTCTGGAAGGTCCGCCCCGCGTACGAAAGCGTCAGCAATGCCGTCTCGCCCCTCTCCCAACGAATAACATCGCTCGTCTTCGACAAATGTCAACGCCTTCTTCGGCATTCAACGGGACAATCCGCAATGTCTTTTCCTATCCATCAGGGATTAATGTCATCGTGTGTAAAGAGCGCAGGATCTGGGTTCCTGTCACTCCGTCCGGTCGTGCGATACTTTCGGAGAAGCCGTCTAAGTGACCGTAGTTGACCTGCTGACCAGAACGGGTCGTATTCAATCCGGCCCTACGTCGGAGTACGGCTTCTGCAAAGTCCACGTTGTCCGTCACGTAAGATACTGCAGGTTCACCACCCTTTCGTCGCTGCAATACAGTAGTACAGCAAATCCAGCTAGTGGCATCGCACGCGATAGCGTGTTGGAAACACGGTCAATGACAGTCCGTCGCCTGCACCCAGCGCGTTGGCCTATGGCATAGAACGATCTCTCACAGCAGCCCAATCGCAGACCAAGCCCATCCAGCAATTGCTTTCAATTGGCCTGGAATGAGCGGGGGGGGCCCTCGCTCTCCGGATTCGATTGTTCAAACGGTGGCCACAAAACAAGAGTCAGAGCTTCTTAGTGCGGCTCCGCCAGCCTCGTCGCCCAATCTCCAGCTCTGTTGGGGACGGAAGGTTCGGGCTTGGGATCAGGCTAATGCACTCGAGAACACAGTACGCGGTAGAGGACTTTTAGTCTTGAGGTTTCGGTGCGCCCTAAAGGATCCACTAAGGAGTCTTTAACGACGACTGACCTCGTCACACGATTCGAGCATGAGAACAAACAAGAAAATCAACGAGATCGCTAATGGGAGACAATTCTTTTCTGAGCTGAGGTGTAGAGAGCAATGAGTTCGAGGACGGGGTGTGTAGCAGCTGACTCGAGGCTGCCAGCGCATCGACCCACACTCCGAGAAAGACCCTGACTGAGCGTGGTCGGCACTCTGACTACTCGTCGGTGTTACGCATCAGCCTGGTACGTACCTAGCCTCCGGGATCGGTTGCGGCTCTGCCAGGAGTACAAGCAGTGTCGAGGTGGTGAGTCAGAAGCAAGTCTTCTCGGCTAAGTACGAGAAGCACAGGTCGTCACCATGAGCGCAGCCAGGCCTGCTTTGACTTCCAGCGTCACGTTTTCAGGCAATTTGGCGCACTGGTACCTCCCGCAATGGCAGGTAATCACGACTTTGCCGAAGTCCATGGCATGGTTCTTTGAGGCGAGAACATCTTGCATTCGAGGTGGTGTAGTGCTCGGTGTGCTGTTTGGTGGTGTGGACGGCGTATGGCGTTAGCTGTCTCAGAGACAAGGCAAGAGGCATAAAAGGCAAATCCAAGCTCGCGTATATACTATGAATCGCTACTTGTATGCGAGAGGGTATAGTTGTGAAAGGCAGAGGATTTTCAGGCAAGCTGACATGATGCTACAGCTGCCCGAGCATGCATGTAATACGTTCGGCGACTTTCGAGACATTCTGGAACAGTGCGAGGGGGTCGAGTTTACTCTTTCATGCGGCTCAACTGGCAATTGGGCAAGACTCCAAGTCCGAAGAGAACATTTCAGACTGGAGAAGCGCATGCACGCGGTTCGGCAACTGGTCTATGTGCCTTGACATGCCGAAAAAGCAGGTTGCCTCACATGCCAGCACCATCTCACCTTACAATGCCTTTGAAGCTGATTTGAGAACGCATCAATCGGGCACGACACCACCATTACAACAAAAACGGCATCATCGATGTGAGCGGGTGTCGTCAATTGTTCTGAAATCCACCTCAATATTTCGCCATCTATGATACAGGAGCAACAGGCTGCTGGTCCGCAACTTGAGATACCGTCGGCGTCCCATCCGCATCCAGATTGTAGCAACTGTAGAACGGATCACTCTCACCATTCCATCCCACACACTTCCAGCAATTGAACAAGTTCGTCGGATCATACGCCCTCTTGATCGCCAACAACTTATTGTAATTGCTGCCAAAGAACGACTGCTGCCAGTCGGGCTCCAGAACATTGCCTTCGTTCAAATATGTGCCGCCATTTGGGGTGAGATTGACTAGTCGCTGTAAAGCCTTGCCGGGTGTTTTCGCGTACTGGGCCCGCCTCGCTCGGCTGTCAGCACTCGTCCAGATTCCCAGGTACACCACCTCCCACAGCGAGCCGCGCCAGGCTGAGATCACGCCTGTTGCAGAGTTGTCGGGCTGGTTAGCGGGTCCGGTGGCGTGGATTGCGCCTGTCCCGCTACTCTTGCCTGTCCCGCTGTCTTGGGAGATTTGCATGCCGTTGAGGAATGCGTCGACGAGGGCGGTGGGGTTTGAGGCGTTGGCGGTCGAGTTGAATAGTGTGCGTGGTATCAGGCGTGTGGCTGCTGTGATGGCGACGCCCACGGGCACTTTACGGAGCTGTCTGTCTGCATACTCGGGATAGGTCCGAGAGGTGTCGTATTTGTTCGTGATAATGTTGAGGCCAGGCAAATTGGTCAACAGGGCGTTCCATTGAGCTGTCAAGGCTTGCAGATGGGTGGTGTTGGCTGACGGCAGGATCTGAATGCTTGAAATTGTAGTTGGCGTGAAGGTGTTGAATTCGGCAACACGATTATTGGACCAAATCGTCTGATTCTTGGCGAGAGCTGTCAGGGCCGGCCGGAGAACGGTAGAGTTGGTCAGATTCTTGGTCTGAGCCGGAGGAAGGATGAAAGCGTCGAAAGTGTACGTGTTCAACGGTACAGCAGGATGGAGCTGTAGCTTGTAGTTCGGAAGCACAGCGTAGGTACCCCCGCCTCCACCTCGCCTGGCGTAGAAGAGGTCGGCATTGTTGCACTCATTGATAGTTGCCTGCGTACCATTTGCGAAGATTACATCGAATTCGACAGCCTGATCGACTCCCAGACCGTTGAGGGGGCTATATGACTGTCAGAAACTCGGCCCTCACAATCTCATATTAGCAATGCTTACCAAGTGCACCGTGCCCTCCGCCTTGACCATAACCGCCAGCAATGCCGACCGAACCGACGTTTCCAACCACGACATGCATGCTGTAATTGGCAAAATGGTTGTAAGCCTCGCTTGCGATGACACCGGCACCTAAGATGCCGATGTTCTTGAGCCCAGACTTGCACTTGTACTTGTCGAAAGTCTCATGGTAAGTGATGTTCCTCAGATTCTGCGTCCACAGAGTCAGGCTGTTGGCAGCAGTGCTTCTGCCGCTGTAGTCGTGTCCAGTGTTCTTGAGACCGAGCCTGAGGTTGTGCTGGCGCACAAACTCCAGGGACCTCACAACATCAGTCGGCTCCCGAACCTTCACGTAGTAGGCGGAAAGTCTTCCCAGGAGCAATTCTGGGTTGGTGTCATTGTGGCGTTGAAGCTGTTCCAGCAGACCTTTATTGCTGTACCCGCACACCTCCCAATTGATGTTCTCTGTCGCACCATAGATGTTTTGGCGCGTGGAACCGGTCAGGTATCCTTTCTCGACGGCTTTGCAGGCTGGAGATGATGGGTCAGTGTAGCAGACTCGCGCCAAAGGTACTGTAGCACCGAGACTGCCGTTGATTGAATCGTTGAAAGCACTCCATCGATCCTGAGTCGGCCAACATGACTGACTAGGCGTGCACGAGTATGGGAACGAGTTCCCACCGTACGAGGCTTGCGCAGATGTCACGGCCCAGAGAGCGAAGCTGGTGATGACGGTCCGCATCTCGTGTGAAGCCTCAGGCACTCTAGCAGCTTACACTCGAGGAACGAGGTCAGGCGGCAAGCAGCATCTCGGCCAATATATATTCGTCCCTCCATTTCCACGCTGGTGTCCACCTTTGCACGTTTTCATGGTCAACCTTTCCCATGCCACCGGGGCGTCTGCGGCTCAGCGGTAAGCATGCAACCATTTCTAGATACGCGTAAAGCGAATTTGCGGTGGAAATGAGCTTAGGAAGCCTGAAGAACCGTCAGGGTCGAAGCCAAAGCATTGTGCCACCAACGTGCACAGCAGTTTGAAATCGAGGCTCGCCATCGTGTTCGGCGGATGGAACGGTATGGTAGCGAAGGTGGTTGACTGCAAATTTGTCATCACGTGACAGCTCCGTGAGCTCCCGCTATATCCCCGTTCTCCTTAAAACACTTTCACACAGTATCGGTTACGTGTGAGTTCGAGAGGCGTCACTGTCTTGCTTGAACCCTGCAGTGGTGAGAGTAGCTAGAGTCGCTGGTGTTGGCTACAGACCAATGAGTTGAGAAACCAATTGTATTCATGCGTTTCAATTTCATACTTGCTCAACCATGCACCTTGAAGACTTCAAGCACCTCATTACGACGAGAAAACACCCGTCGTTGCAGGGAATGTTCGACTATCTGACCTGCCTTGAGGAGATTGCTCTTCGACAGCCTCACTGTATGCAGGTGGCGGCATGTCAGCCGGTAGATCAGTCGCGCCAGCATCCATCACTCGCTGTTGCTCATCGGACCAGGACGGCAGAATCCTAATCACCTGTCTCTTCAGCGTAAACCTGATACGCGTCTGATCAATCTTGACTTCTCCAGAAACCTCAATCGAATAGCTGCGACCCAGTCCGAGTGTCTGAAAAGACGGCGCAAGGGTTTGACTGAGTGTGAATCTGCCGCCCATCTCGTTGGTAGTAACAACGGTCTCTGTTGGTAATGTGACTGATCTGCCATTCGAAAAGACGGTTTCCACTCCGTCAAATTTGACGGCGTGAGAGGGCGTATGTGACTCGTAACCTCGTCCCTTCGGTTCAAAGTCTAACCCGGCATCAATCAACGTGTGACTCCTCAGCGTCACTTCCATCCATTGCAGTACAACTTTCGGCGCTGATGTTCCGATGGACGAGTTTGCGCTACTGCTGAGTTCGACTTCGATTAGTAGCTTCTCACCAACAATACACACTTGCGGCAAGTGAAATAATATGGCGATCTGAGAGGCTGAAGTTGACTTGGCTTGCAAAGCGCCCGCAATCTTGCTTTTGAAGTTGCGCCGTTCGCTGCTATCTGCATGCGAGCTTTGTAAATGAATGTTGAAGCGCTCGACATGTGTCTTGATTTGAGGATCCGGCCTCGAAACGCGCCTAGTTGGGCAGACATATATATTGCAGATGTCGCCATTCGTGTCAGGTATCCGGCTGGATTGTGAGGCCGATGCCGTGGTCACGACGAGACTGTAAAATATGGCCACCTCGCCCCGTGACTTGACGTTGCCAACACTTGGTGGCAGATCGATCGGGATCAGCGAGATGTCTTCGACGCCTAAAGGCTCTTCCCAGTCGCGGTCGACTCGGTACCAATCGACTTCTTTAGGGAGCACGAATGTGAACGGCCACTCGCCTCCTTCCGAGGCATCATTGAGATTGATGCTCAGGGGCACGTCAATATCGATGAACCGGTACTCTTTGACAACATGATTGTTCCCTGCGTAGCCAGCGCGAAACGTCTGGAACAGCAAGGTTCCGATGAGAGTGAGTCTGACTCGACTGGCCCTGCCCGGACGAGTCTTCTTCACCACACCCGAGATCAAGGACCCGGGGAAATGGACGCGATCTGATGGGGTGTCCAGTTTGATTCTGAACATGTTTGCGACAATTGATATTGACAGACAAAATGACAAGTTCTTAGCGTGATGCAGGGTCGACGAGCTCTTCCAAACACCTTCTATAAGTATCCTGGTGAACAGATCGCCACCAGCAATCACGCAGTATGAGACATTTATTAATCATGATCGCTTTTGATTGTCTAGCACTCCGGGCATATTGTGAGGACTCGAGCTCTGCCGCCACAGCCGACCTCCGATGGTTCGAACAAGATGCCAGAAGCGACATCCTCACCCGAGAGCTTGGCACATGGTCTAGTCTGGAAGTGAGCGACCGGGTCATTTTCCAGAAGAAGCGGCCGGAAGTGATCAAGCTGAAACTCACAGAAAATGCCGCAACTGCAGTGAGGCTCAGCCCTGACGGTGATCGGGCCGAGTGCCCCACCTGGACGCCGTCCAAGCCTCCGCCGGGGAGTAGAAGCTTTAACGGGTCACACGGGGGGCTGCTGTTTATTCGGTCTTGGCGTGCTGACTTGACGTTCTCGCCTCAACCTTGTTCGATTTTGCTTCAACCTTGTTTACAGAGGCTGTGCCTTCGACAGTCGATCACAGCATGTCGAACGACCTCGTGTACGAAGTCCACTACTGACGATCTTCAAGCCCACTACGAGCACGATGCATTCCACATGGTCAAATAGAAAATCTCTCATGCTTGTTGTGTTGCAGACATCTTCCCGCAACAGTCAAAGCACCCACTGCACTCGCTCGTGATGTTGTTGCTGTTGTCACTTTTCTTTCCTCGTCCAATCAAGGTGTGTGCCAGCATGCCTCCAAGAGCCCGCGTATGTCCATGTTACCTTGTTTCAGATGTGCCTTAATGTCTCATACACGACCCAAGTACGCTAAAGCCTTGCTCCACACCAAGTCCCGCGACCGTGTGATCAAGTCCCGCGTCATTTCAAGGATCACAACAGTTTGAGAGCTCCTTGTGGTGCCAAGAAGCGTGATCTTACGATGGTGTTCGAAAGAAGCCGTCCAAAGCCCCACATCAACCTCGCCGTGTCTTGCAAGCTAGCTATTCCACAAGTCCGCCCGTGAACATTGTCTTTGGTCGTTGCAACATACAAGGTGCGGTACTCGACGACGGCGACCCCGTAATGGCGACTTAGCACACGAAGGTATAGAAAGTATCCCTGCGGCAGAAATTCGCCATAACATGTGATCCAAGTTGTCCAACAACAGCGAGGGAACAGCGCGTGATGTAGATGTCGGCATCGAACGGACAAGACTGTCGACTTACTGGGCCAGCAGACCAACACAGCGGCGCCTTGCAATTTCGTGTTGGCATGAACGACTCTTGCGTTCATGGCGTCGAAAGTTCATCATATATAATGTCTTCGTCGTCAAGCGACGCGACCGGCCCGCGAAAATGTCAAGGGCTTGATCTACAGAGCTCCATAGACTTTTGGTTGCTTGGGTCAAGACGAGATCTGCGAACTCTACGCAGAGAGATACAGCGTAGATTTGCTTTCTTTGTCTTCATTCGCAAGCATAATTGCAACAGTTCCTCAACAAAAGAGCAGCGTCATTGGTAAGCTCTTTCTGATTGACGATGCTCTGACTCCATCCAGACCGCAGGCCAGAGCAGGCCGTTTGATGATAATTTCCGTATCAACGACCATTGCTTCTGGTGGTCTTTGTTGTACAAATTACGGAGCTCATTCATCTCGGAGTCATTGAGTCCAGCAGTACCGTCCGTCCGTGGCTCAGCAGATCTAAGATAGGAAGTGTGTTTTCGTATACATGTCCGCACCGACAGCGACCCGAGACATGCCTTCTTGAAGCACACAGAGCGGGCGTAGCTTCAAGCGGCTGTCGGAATAGCAATCAGATAGGTCGTAAATCGTAACGAAAAGCCCGGCGGCGGCGGATACTAGAGCAGCTATCAAGACCTCGTGCACGATTTTGTTCTCGGAGAAGTTCACAGCCATCCAAGGTTCCTTCGACGAGAAGTAGCCTTCATGGCGAGTGGGTCGCGGCGACATCCCTCCTATACTGACCTCCATCGTGCGATCCAATCTGCAATATCATACGCATGCTCAGATGTTGTTCAGGACCACAACTTCAGGTGACTGAGTTTGAAACCCGACGGGAGCCACGGGCGCCGTGACGCAACATTGACTCTTGTGTCCGCGCAAGTTTTCATGCCTGAGGTATATTCCGCAAAGATCATATGATACTTTGCTCCCAGACTCCAGGCGCGCAGAGGCCATTTCTGTATGTAAATGCTACTCTTCATACAACCTCCCGTCGGGTAATGCGCCATGCGTAAACTGGAAGCCCACGCCGGATGAGTTCATGTTGAGGGGTGTTGTCAGACAGAATTCGGTCAGGTGTATGGACATGGCCGCCGTAGAATAATGTTCACATAAACTTTCTTCGGGATTCCCGGTCCTCAGCTGGGCACGAAGCCTCGGGTGTCTGATTTTCGGCAGTGGGCGGACGAGGACGGCGAAACCTTTCATATAATTCTGCACGTCCCAGGACACCGTCGAAGCTCGTTTTTGACTCCATGCTTTCGTGGTCCTTCAGATTGTCGCCGTATCCGAACTCGATCTTATACCGCTGCCACCGCGGGCGTAGTTAACTTCTGAGGCGGATGAGCTATCCATCCCTCAAGCAAAGCTCCCTTGCACGTGTCTCGATCTCGTAATTAACTTCCTTGCGAAGACCAAAACAGCAAGCCACCGTATGTCTTGTTCCATATCATGATTCCGTAACAGGCATACTGCAGTGTAGTTTGACTTTTCGCTTTCCGTCGCAACACGACGACGTGTACCCCTTCGAACTTGTCAGAGCTCTTGAATCGTTCATATTGACGGGACATGGACACATGTGCGGCTCCAGATCTCCGACAAACAGCGTGGACCACAGCTTTGGTGTAAATTTTCACTTGTTCCTTCAATTCTGAACTCGTGGTCTGCCGAACATTTCGCACGACCGGTCGTTCGTTTTACATGTTCGTCGGTCAAATCGCGTCCGCAAGGTATTCGGGTATACTCGTGCGAGGTCTTTTCCCCCGTGCTCGACACGGTGTCTGTTCATCTTGCGTATCCATCTCGGAGAAGGTTCCTGGTTGCTAGCGTCCAGGAGCGCCATCGGGCGCGCCGACGCAGCGTGGCATTTGGTCTGCATGCACACGTCGCCAGCACGGGACGGAGGCGTATTTGCTTCCGCAAGGCGTCTTTGAGATGCGTATCGGAACGGATGATGTATTCACACCGCCACCATTCACGATTTCGATGGTAAGAATACCACATATGAAGGCTTGCTCAGAGTGAACAGCAATATATCCTGCGGTGTTGCCGGATGACGACCACGAGCGTGGAGGACTACCTGAGTCAGAAATTCCCATCGCCTTGTACCAGATCATATCATATATGAGACCCAGCCGAGAGGCGTATGACCTCATCCTTCGTTCATGTGGAATGTGGGTCATCTGCAGCAGGTGGCGAGGACCAGGCCGTGAGCTCGCCCACGGCGCCCAACTCGCCTGAGCAGACCGTCAATTCAGCACATATTGTGTATTTCCAGCCGGGCAGAAGGAGATATACATCAACAGACATAGCTGCACCATAACGTGCATCAGGTTTTTCCAGACGAATCTTTCTCAACAAGCCAGAACGAGCGCAGACGTTGCCATGAATTGTGACATTCCATCGAGCGGCGCCAGGCCGTGGAGAGGCGACGACGAGCTGACTCGACGTAGCTCGGTCGTACAACCCATGTCGCTCGTCACCATTGTCCACAAGCCGACAAAAGGCAGCATCTTCCTTCCATCGACTCGCCGAGCGGGCAGTGCATAATATCTTCTCGCAATTCGAAACCCCGCAGAGCGTCCCTCTTGCCAGCGGTGTTTGCACCACAGCGTGCCCTTTGTAGCTGGCTGGTTCGCAACCTGCGGCGCACCACACGCTGCATCTTTCATTCCCCCGACATTTGTGATATCAACGATAACCACAGAGGATAGCCAGCAACGCAGACGTATCCGAGCGAAGATATCAAGAGCAGGGCCGTCGTTATGGCTTTCGGAATGTATCTTCAGCGTCTGTCACTACGCTCCCGGCACCAACGCCGTGAGTCAGAGGGACCAGACAACTCCAAGAGGCTATAAAATTGTGTCAATCTTGCAACCATGGTCGCCGGGTCCGCGGGTTCGGTACCGTTAGCATGCCGATTGGATATTGTAGACGGCGAGAGGTAAAGACCAAGAAGAACACAGGCGCCGCCCGCGTGTAATTGCCGGCAGCGTCCAATTTGCGACGGCCGCCACGAGCACGCTGTACATGTACGCTTCTGCAACGAGTCGGACACCTACTGGCGGCGGACCGTGTCCCTTGTTCTTGCTAGTGAGATGCCGTGGCGCCAGCCCTCGTTTTCGGAGGTGTCGGCGATCCTGGTGGTCCTTGTCCACGACCCGACAAAGGTATATCCTGGAGCGACATTCGTCCGGGGGCCTTATGAGGCATGATCTGGACAATCGACCCGGCCGCGTTTCAGGGACTTCTCTGCAGCTCAACGCGAGTCCAAGGGCGTTGCTTGATATCGTCTGCCAGACATGCGCTTTGCGTTCCTCCACGACCGACATTGTCCCGTCACAGAGGGGGAGACAGACGACCCGCATGTCCTCAAACATGTGTGATACTGCAGCGAGCCAGCCAGCGTCTTGATGAAGCCTCCATCATCAATCGCTTTCTGAACAGCGGGACGCGACCCCCTGTGGCCAAATGTTCTCATATATAAAAACGCAAAGACGTTTCGAGGGCCGTTTGCTCCTACAAAGAGGCAAAGAATCAAAGAATCAACCCAGGCCTCGACCTGCTTTGGAGAAATTCACATGATTCTACCAAGACGTGTCTGTTGGTGTCCAAATGAGATGACGAGTCCTTCGAAGCACAGGCGCAACAGCCAAGGACGTATCACAGACATGTCGTTGAATAAACAAGGTCTTTTTCAAATAGAGAAACAGCTCGCTCGAGTAATCGGCGTAGCATTTGTAACTGTTACAGGGATTTGATTTTGCGGTGACAGATGGAGATTGAGGTCAAGATTGCCAGGCACGTCCACGCAGGTCGGCGAGGTCTGCATGAGGCGTAGGTCTTCCTTGCAATACTGACCTGAAGAGAAGAGAAAGCAAGAAGGCCATAGGGCGGGAAGCAGGGAGAACATATACCCCTATGGCAGATACCGACTGCGGCTGCGTAGCCGGCATTCGCAATGGGGAAGAGTCACACGCGCGAATCCATCCAGGATCGGCGAAACGCTGGCTGACTGAACACAAACGCGCTCCGCATCCGAAGTGCGGGTTCAGCATATAAGAAAGAACTTTATTGGGCTATTGCATTCACAGACATGTCTGTTTTGTTCTGTCTGCTGTCGCTTCTCTTGCCTGAAACCGGTAACGGTGCGCCATTATCCAGGCTGGCCTTCTCTTAACCACATGCCTCGAGTATAACACAGAACCTCGTTAGACGATTCCCAGTATGCGCTCCCCAAACGCTTCCAAATTACCAAATAAAGTTTTATATTTGCTTGTGCGGGCCAAAAACCCCCCACGCTGTCGATTGACGTCAAATAGATGCCATGGCCAAGTTGCCAGACACTCCGCTTTCTCTCCGTCGCTCCTGCTTCGTATCATTAATATTCGTAAGATCATGCGCGAATGTGCTTCTATTGTGTGTTGACGGTCCGCTCACACAGGCACGGGATATCGGCGAAATCGCTGCCCGCACTCGTGGCTCGTTGCATCCCGTCACGCCTCTCCTATGCAGGCGCAGTTTTGCTGCCGTCCTCGCCCGCTTCGCTCCTCGGCGGCAAGTTCTCCTCACTCGTGTCCAGAGCGATCATGCTCGGGATCGGTTTCCTGCGCGCTTTCGGAACCATGACGTTGGCTCTGGGCGCACCCTGGATGACTCTCGGCTCTTTCAGCAAACTCGGATCCAACTTGGCGGGGATTCGTGTCACAATGCTCCGATAATCCCCGGGAAATCGGCCGTTGGGCGGATTGGCCGCCATTGTACGCCATAGGTGTTCAGACGTGTCAGCGAGAAAGTTTGTGCTCTTAGCTTTTGAAAAAGGATTCATGCTGGAACGGCCGCGGTTGCGCTTGGCCAGAATGATTTGGTCGAACAGGTGGATGCTGGGATCTGAGGCAGACGTCCTTTCCCGTTCGTGGACGAATTCGTTAAAGGCTGTATAAATGTCAGCTTTAGCAAATCTCATAATTGGAAGTCATCTTACCTTGCGTTTGCTGCAGTCCTGCCACGTATTCGCTTTGCTCGGTTGGTAAGCTCCGCTTGAAGCCTTCCATGTCGAAACTGGCGACGAGACCGCTTTTCTTCTGTGCTGCACTCGGTGGCTTCATGAACTTGCGGTAGGTGTAAAGTAAGCTGGCGAAGCAGCGCACAAACGCTGCACGAACTTGCTCTGGATGGAACGCTGCCGAGCAGACGATGCAAATCTGCTGCACGCACCTGGCGTGCGCACTGATACCACAGCCTGTGCACCTATATATTCCACCCTCCTCAGGCTTGTCGTCACATACAGAGCAAGCGCTTGACGCATCATTAGGGCGCCATTGCAGACAATGGCCCTCTGCCCATCGTGTCGTCTTGGTATCGTGTACAGGTTGATATAGCGCACTTGGCATGATCGTTGAAGCCGCTAGTGTTGACTGCGCATATGTCGAAGGCGCCATGACCGATGGTGCATAGGTAGACCTCCCTGGGTTGCCAAATTCTCCGTGGAGTGTTGAGATGCTCGGATTGCCGCCATGTGCGAAAGGTCCTCTGGCGCTAGGACCACGGATCGTGGGTCGTCGTTCAGTTCCGAAACTTGAACTCCTGCGTCCCAAGCTCTCCGAGCTGAAATGCCCCGATCTCTTCTCCCTCAGACTGGCCTGCAAAGCGAAGCCGATGTCATTCTTCGAGATTGGCGTGGTCGGAAAGCTGCCGGAAGAAGGCGAAATGGACGACTCTGGGCTTCCTTTGCTGGTTGCGCTCGTACCTGGACGATCGTGTGAGCTCTTGCTAGCTGCTCCCTTCGCCTGCAAGAAAGCATTGTACACTGGTGGCCGAGCCGCAAAGTTCGAACCATTGTCGCCGAATGCCGCCGAGTTGAGCCCAGCATACTTGGAGAGGAATGTGGGTTGAGGATTGCTCTCGAACAGGGATGGAGTTTCTGAGGAAAAGGCGTCGAAGGGAAAGGTCTCCACAGCATATGCCGGCGGTCCAGTATGCACACCCATTCGGTTATGGTGTGGAGCTGCGACCTGAAGTAACGAGGCAAGCTTCCTCCTCTGCTGTTTAGGCAGCTGTACAGGCTGCACCGTGCTTTCAATTGTATCCTGATCCAGGTCGACAAGCACAAAGTCGTCAGATGGAAGCTCAATATTCTCATATCGACGCTCAATGCCCACGATGTAAGGGCATGGTGCTTCGATGGCCTGCACGAGGCGCGCGGGTAGAACCGGGATGAAGACGCCAGCCCACTGGAACGGGTAGATGAGCTCAGTGAGCGCCTTGCTGACGAGGTGCAACATGGACGTGTAGGACGATAACAGAATGATGCGAGATTCTGTCAAGACAAACTCAAAAAGAACCACAATGTTCGGTATGGAGAGAGCACGAAACAGAGCATAGATGTCAGTGTTCCGTGAGCCAGGTATCTCGTTCACTGCCTCTTTCCGCGCAAACAGGCGCAGCTCACGAATAGCGACCTCAACTTGAGTCTTCGAGAGCACAGGGCTGGGTGCTTCAACAAACATGTTTACGACGTAGCGCTCAAGTGGTTGCCACATGCCGACTCTGGGTGAACTTGCAGCCACTCTGAGGATTTTGCCGTTAGTCATGGGGACGACCACGGCCTTCAGCCATTCCTTCCAAAAAGATGTCATTGAGCCATCCTTTCCAAGCACACCATAAGCTCTGGGGATCCAGAGACCAGTTTCGCCATCAGTCAAACCGTCGATTTTGCTAGCAGCGCCATGACGCAAGGGTCTGAGCATGTCCGCCATGAGGTTGATTTTCTCTTCCACCGCGCCAATCTCCTCCTCCAGAGAGTCGCGCTCAGCAGAACCGGAAGCGACGCTAGGCAGCTTTGCCAGAAGTGTTGATAAGTTCCCTCGCTCCACAGCCAGCCTTTCACCCAAGCTGCTGGCCAACTCTCGCTCTTCGTCTGGCATATTCTTCCGCCGCCAATCCTCACATTTGCGCTCCAGATCTTCTGAAGCCTTCTCGTTCAAGGGTATCCACATTATCAGGCACAGGCCATGCAACTTTGATCCGTCCTCGGCTGTCATGGCAAAGCCGTGCCATGTCGATCGTGGTCGTTCGTCCGCCGAGACCACATTGATGTCATTGGGAAATGCGAACATGGGAATATAGTCGGGGAAGGGCGGCCGGCGTTTCGACTCCTCGACCATTGTCTTAGGTGGGTACCGATCGAGCAAAACGGGCTCAAACCGTTTCTTGAGGGGATGCATGTTCGCATCTGCGTTGAGCGGCTGTGGATTCGGGATAACTGAATTATAGTTACTCATTCGCTTCGAGGTCCTCACAGAACTCTGCCTTGCCAAAGATGGCTGCCGCTTCAAGCTGTTCATATCCCGTATCGAGATCCGTCTCCTGATGCTACCAATCCCCGATTTTATCGAGGCGGACGGACCGCTCGCTTGTGGTATCTCTTCGCCGATAATCCGCTGAGTCTTGGGTCGCGGCTTTGGCTTATTTGGAGTCACAACCCCGGTGCTGAACGACAAGTCTGCTAGGAAGGACTCTCGCGCTGAGGCGAACTTCCGAAGCGCCGAGTCGAAATCGGCGCCAAAGCCCAGATCATTATCTCCATTACTTTGTACCGCCCTTATCGTAGCGCTGCGTCTATTGCTTGCTGTGCCATTCTTCTCGGGATTATATTTGATCGTGTCGATTGACTGGACGGAGGTGCGTTCTCCGCCAGATGGGGATTTGTTGTAGCTGTACTGGGATTCTCGCTGGCTAGCTCGGGGCGACGATGGCACCGCCAGGGCATTGTTTCTGGGACTCGAAACTCCCTCATCATCTTCGTGGATGGTGAGCTGTGCGGTGGAAAGGCGATTGGAAGAGGTGTCGACTTCCCAGCGGAGGGAGTCGCTATCAACGCCTGAACTGTTGTTAGTCAATTGCGCAGCCAGAACTCATACAATTCAGATCGCCCTTACCTGCTATGAAGAACCAATCGGCCAATGGCGCGTTGGTGGATGAGGGCATTGGCAAGGGAGCCATGGCTCGTTGGTGCGTCAACTGATCACTGACAGAGACGCCGACTGGGCGCGTTCGGACTGTGTGCTACGAGCAGCAGTACTCAGACCTCCAGAAGCATTGTTGGCCAGTTGACTCGGCTGTCTTGTTCCTGGAGGGTTACAGGTCGATGGCCGACGTAGGTTTCCGATCGGCTTGCCAACTCCGGTTGGGGGGTTAGAACATCCGACTAAGCTGCCAAGTTGACTGGGACGTTGGTGCGGTATGAGCAAGGTGGAGCTTGGAGCAGTGGAAAAGGAAAAGGCGAAGCTCGGGAAGCAAGGTCGTGATCTTGAAGGAGAGACTGCGACTGAGTTATGGAGAGAACTGAGCAAAGTCGATTGCTAAGACCCCGAGGTAAACTTCGGTGGTGAAGAAGGAGCGTGATGGCAAAGCTCGGGTACTCGCGACGCGTGCAGCTCCAAGAGGTGTCGCCAATTGTAGAGGAAAGGCTAGTCGTGTTGCTCGAAGACGTTGAGCGTGAGTGACAAGAGAGGCAGTTTGCGACGGGTCGCCGGCCTGACAGACAGACAGACAGACAGACAGACAGACAGAGAAGGATGTTGGCGAATAGAGAGCAGATCCCGTCGGCATGTGTTTCAAAGAAATGTGGAGGGGAGGGGTTAAGCTGCTGACCAGCGACAGAAAGTGTGAAAGTTGCAGCCAACCCAAGCAGCGACCGGCCAGCCAGCTCCCCAAGTTCCCACACCCGAAGCCCCTGAGGCTGCCCCACTGGAGCCAATGACGCCCGGCGGTCACCTGCGCCGCGTCCAGTCGATCCAGGGGCATGATTGCCATCCCAAGCTCTCACCAAGAACATGGTCTCACAGAAGCACTAGTCTCCAAATTTCTCGTACGTCCACAATTATCCTTCGCTATCGAACACGTCTTCCGTCGACGCGCTAAGGTTACGCATACCCTACAACGACCTGCAGCTGTCGGGCAGCGTCGCCCTCGGACCATCTTTCCCTGCAACGCGCATGCGCAAAGGGCATGATACATGTCCCAACCATGTCTACGAATAGCATCGAGTTCCTGGACCAGTACCGAAGTACGGTAGACCGGTACAGGTAGGCCGTCGGGCAAGACAGCCAAAAACCTGCAAACGACGCCCTGAAACTCAATTGCGGACTTGCGGTGGACTGAGCAAACATCTTGTGACGGCTTGCGTCCCGCAGAGCAACCCAACGAGCCATTGCCTTGGAAGAGTAGCCTGAAAATACCGAGCGAGACGCGTTGGTGAGACTTGATAGCGGCTCAGGTAAGATCCCATGGCTAGTATTGTCTACTCTACCAGATTCTCAACACCGTCAAAGGATATGCCATGTGGTGCGAGCGCCGCAGACACTCGTAGGTCATCGTTTTGCGTGACAAGCATTCGACATCCTCTCTGCATAGTGCCCAATAGCTACGGACCAGAAACAGACTGCGACAATATCAATATGATACCCGCCAGCATGTCTCAGGAACAACGACACATCCAAGACATATCGACCAACAGTGGCCTCCTTGGGCCCTAATTCTTACGGCCGCTGGAAAGACGAAACCGTTTTTTTCTCTGGTGATACGAGACGTCGTGTTTCCTCCTGTCCAGGGTGTTCGTCCCACCACATGTCGAAACATCCCTGCTCCCTGTACGCGCATTGGAGTAGGGTGGGTCAATCGAGATCTCCAGCAGCCTGGGACCAAAAAGCTCTGGTCTGTGGATGCATCCACGCACGGCCCAAATCTTGCAATCGCGCAGAATGTTTTGACCTGCCGAGCGCTGGGGCTTCTCTCTCTCATACCTGGTCGCAGGAAAAGCACGGGCCTTCGTTCTCGTAAGGATTACGGACATGAAGCAAAATGTGGAGCGGCATACGCGATTCCTGACACTTTCAAAGTTTTGGTGTTCGGCAAGTAAATATATTTTTGGTGGCGAAATTCATCTTTCTCTACCATGACACAACTATGCGACCACGTCGCGTATATCCAAAACGATGTCTGCGTGTCCAACAAGTCTTCGAGGAAATAAGAATAGAGTCTCCCATGGTATCCGGTACTTTTCCTCCATCAGCCTTGTTCGTGAAACCATAAAACGACATTGCTCAATGTCAAGTAAATACCATGTACTTCGTTCGCTCAAAATGAAAACACCATAGCGCCGTTCAATCATCAAACCTTGTGAGAAAAGAGTACAGTATGCGCAAACACAAAGCGTTGGCAGCGGATGGGCCCGCGCAAAACACGCTCAGAAAAATAAAACTCAAACGTCAGGCTGATACAGTCGAGGGATAATCTCATGCGTGAATGGTTGTGTCGATTCGATTTCGCTTCCGCCGCCAGAAACGGGCGCCGCTGTCGGCCTCGGAGGGAGTGCTGCTGGAGGTGGTCCTGCGAGGTCCTGCACGATTGCCGCTCCAATCTCCGCTGCATTCTCTGCATCCGCCTGCGCGGCCTTGAGAACCGACTCTTCGGTCTTGAGCTTCTTGAACGCCGGCTCCTGGGGCTTTTGTGTGGTCTGGGGCACAGCAGTCGCACCATCTTGCTGTTCGAGAGCCTTCATCCGACCGAGTGCTGTTACTGCGGTCGGGCGCCGTGTAGCGTCCCATGATAGCATGTCGATGATGAGAGCGTACAAGCCTGCCTCTGAGGCTTGGCGTTGTTTTGAGCGTTGAAGTGCCTTGATGGCGAGGTCGTGGCGGTGTTCGTCTAGTCTGACTGTAGGCTGGCCTGGATGTGTCATGCGGAAGAAGACCAGACCCAGTGCCCAGACATCAACCTTATTGTCATAGAACCGGACTCCATCGACTTCCGGCGCCAAGGTGTACTTTGGCCCGAGTGCAGGCTCTTTGGAGCTGGGAGCTCGAATCGCCTTTCCAAAGTCGCAGAGTCCTGCTTGCGCCGGGTCGCCAGAGAGGATGAGACAGTTTCGTTCGCTGATGTCACGGTGCATAATACCCTCAGCATGCAAAGACGCCAGGCCGGACAGTAATTGTTTCAAGAGGTTGAGTCGCTGCTTTCGTGGTAGTCGGACGAACTGATGGGGAAAGCTTCCAAAATCCATCCGGGCAAGATCAGAGACTATCCAGACAACCTCTGGCTTCTGTCCACATGGACCTGGGTGCTCATGTTCACAGAACATTCTCGAGCTTCGAACGAGCCCTTCGGAGCCTTCGGCAATGCATTGACCAATGTCAAACTCGGCGCGAATCTCGTTGATCTGATCCCGGTGTTTGATGACTGTCTCCTTGACGGCGTAGGGGTCACCGGTCGCAATGTCGATTGCGGCGCTAACCCAGCCAAAACCGCCGGCACCGACGGTACGGAAAATGCGTAGTCCATCTCGGATGTGGATATCGCGCTGTGGAACAATAGGAATGTCGGGATGAGGATGCGGAACGTGGAGGTGAGTTTTCATGTAGGAGTTGCGAGCTTGCATCAGTTCTTTGTAATCAGGGTTGTTACGATCATGCTGGATTTTGGGGTATACGACAGCGAATTCGAGGAGGCCAAGGCGGAAGCGGTTATATGGTTGATGGAGGACTGTGCTTTGAGGATGGAGGAGGCGCACCCAGTCCGCCTGATCTTCGTCGAAGATCTCGACTGGCTTGTGGCTGTCGCCAGCCGACAGCATCAGTACGCCAGACTTGCGATGAAGCTGGATGTGAGCGTGGACGCTGGCGAGCGACCTACGCATGCGAGCGTCCGTCTGCTGATGGTAAGCGTACGAAGCTGACGTGTGCAGGGTATCTTGAAATCGCAAGAAAGGATTGTCTCGATCATTGGATTACTTTAGAGACACATTTATGAGCCGCAATAGACATTGCTGCCACAAATACCGTCCTTGAAAGCAAGGCTGGTTTTGTTTTGGGCATTGCGGGCATGAATTCCGTGGCGCCACATGCGTGCAAGTGAAGAAGTACGTGATTGAAGCATCCGAGTCCAAGAGAAACAACTTACCGAGTCATGACCGCGAGACCTCCCAGGCGCAATGACGAGAATGTCAACGCTTTTATCCAAGGACCTCGAGGAACCTTTGCCTATCCGCCATCCTACTCCCGAGGCCAGGGCAGGAGGTCTGAGAAGTGACAAGACATAGTGGCCCTCGAGCTGCTCTGCCTGGATGGCAGACAAGCCCTCGGAGGCCGCTGACAAGGGCGAGTTGACGTCGTTCTCTGACTCGCTACTGTAGACTACTTCTTCCTTTTTGGCGAAACCCTCGACCTGGATGAATTGGTTGTGGTACTCCTGGAGCAGACCCTCTTCCTGGCCACGGGCAAGTCCGTTGAAAGCTGCTTTCGCGGCCTCGTTGACGGGGACGATGCGCGCAAGCACACCGGGGTCGTTGATCAGTTCTTCGTGGTCAAATACGTTTGTGGTAAAAGTGGTGGACTCCGGGCTGGCCATAACGGCGGCGGAATCGTCTACACACGCGACGCAGGCATCAGGGCGGGGAAACGATAAGTACTGTTAGATGGCCAGAGGAAACGGGAGCGCCCGCGCGCAGCCACGGAATATGGATAGTATAAGAGTAACGGTCAGAAAGTGGCAGGTTGAGATGACATGGAACACAGGATCCAGGTGGACCGGGTTAGAGTCAGAGCAGGAACAGAAAGTCAGTTGGCCACCGCTGCGACGAATGCCTGCTCGCCTACCAGAAGCCAGATTCGCTTGTCCGCAAGGCTGAACCTCGCTGCGGGCGCAGCTGAGAGCAGAAAGGTTGGCAGCCTGGAATGCGGTATTGAGTCACAAGACTACTAAGATATGAGGATATTGCACATCCGATCTGCCACGCTTTCTGTGCTCTGGTGTCTCCCCGCGCATGACTGTCCGCTATTTTCGGGCTTTGCTGCGCTAATCCACTTGTGGGAAGCGCGGTGCCAAGACATAACATGAAGTATATCTGGTGGCAAGAGTCATTTCTCCTTCTTCCTTACCACTACCCACAGGCCTTCATATACACCGTTTTCTGGTCAGAATGCCCCTCTACACCTTCATCATGCATATGAACACCTTTGAACACCAGAAATGACAAGACATAGCAGTAGAGTTGTTGATATGTGCCGATGTGTGCCTGGTTTCGTGGTTGCAGCAATGCAGACGCCCTCACAAGGCGAATGTTCTCGTTTTAATTGGACAAAAATGCTTCCAGTGGGTTTCCCCAACGCCTGACACTGTCTTTGCTATGTTGCATGCGATGCGTTGTGGTTGTCGGCATGCATGCTGCCTGTCGCCTGTGGTCAGTCATCTCGGTCTTGATACTCACGTGATGGGTCTTGGCACTCTGACGCAGGCAGCCGGCCACCAAAATTTGACACAAACACTCACGATTGGCCGGCGCGACGCCAAGACACCAGCCGGTCTCACGCAGCGCACTCCTCATCGCCACTCCAGTTCGTCCTTTTACTCAATCAACAACACTCTCCACTCCACTCAATAAGCAACTTTTGCTTGCGCGACCTAATGGACTTCGATACAGAGGCAGCAGACGATTTCTGCCGGGCGGTGAAGTTTTGGGAGCATGTTCTGCCGGGCTACCTGAGCCGCGCTGGCACAGACTCAGGCGACTGGGAATCGGATAACGGCCTCCTCACTCCTCCGCCCGACGGTGAAGACGATGCGGAAAAGGCGTGGATCGTGCCGCCACCTCGCCCGACGTATGCTGGTAAGTGGACACGGACAGAAAGATGCCATTCGAGATTATAACTGACGTCACGTACAGATTCCTGGGTACGGGTGATGAAGAAACGCGTCGACGAAGGCTATTCCAGTCCATCTGAACACGACTCTGACACTTCCTCGATATCGTCTCTGGCAAGCGATGCAGATTCTCAGCAGTATTCAGCAGAATACCAGCTTCCTCTTGACACTTGCTGTCACTATCCGGACTCAGCCGACTCCCTGGTTTTCAGTGGTGAATCTGATAATGGTGGATACACGGAGGGTTCGACGGCTTCTACAGCTGATGCAGGTGAGCAAATAAGTTCGATCCACCAGCGACGCGTCGCGTCGCTGGTGGATCGAACTTCGACATGCCAAACTCCTGGTCACGTCTGCACATGTGGCTTCTTCGTCTGCAATTCCGGTCAGGCACGCTGGGTCCCTTGAACAACCATCCGAGTTTACGCGTCCCTATTCAATACTGGATAGGAGTCTGCCTCAGATGATGAGTTCTTCTGACAGGCTTCGGCCGTTCAGCGTGCGTTCAATGGCCATTGCTGGGTTTGGGACGTGGAGCACATGTAGACGGCCTTACAGAGACAAGTTTGCCACAGCGGTGCATTACATCTGCGATATGCAGGTGCTAACTTCTTCACAGAGGATCTCTTCGCAGAAATGCTCACTACCTACACGGTCCCCAAGGACCTTAAGAACGCCCTCGCCGGCGCATCATCCCCAAAGTATTCACGTTCCCGTCGCTCGGGCTCCAGCGGCAAGCCAACAGGCATATCCAAGATGAGTTCGCGCTCTAGTCTGCGCAGAAGTCCTCGTGCCAGCCCTCGCAACAGATCATTCAAGACTTGACCCGCGGCAAGCGTTTGGCGGTTTTCCTTACAAGAGTGTCAGCCTGTGTTTTCACTCATGGAGATTGATGAACCCCGTCAGACTTGCTCGTTTCGGCAATCGCATTGCAATGTCGACTACAGCAGTTGTGGTGGCTCAACATCAGTTGAGGATCATCTCCGAGTGCATCTCGCAATCGGCCCAGGGCTCTGGCTTCGTTCGCGACCAGACCTGCAGAAGGCAAGCAACACAGCACGCCGTCGCGCCACACGCTCTACTCTCAAGCTCGTCGAGACGGCATTCGTGTCGTCAGAACATTGGTGTCGAGAAGCCACGCGGTCAACTCCAGCGACAGAAGCTACGCCAAAGTGGAAGCTTTGGGGACGATATCAGCGAGAGGGCAAGCCCAAGGCGTCACAGCCCGGTGGCTCAACTCTACGATGTTACGACCTCTGTACAACAATATTTGATTACAAGTCTGATAGCGTTCTTCCGAAAATTGAATTCAGTACGTGCTTCAGATTGTTGTACCGTAGTTGCACAAAGTGTAGATAGTAAGTTGTGACTCACGCAAGCAACGTAGTAAGCCCCATACCGCTGCAGAATGAAAATAACGATGAGACGCTTCGAGAGCAATAACTACTACACTCATTAGGCTGACGATGACAGTAGACGTGTGAGGAGGAGTCCCACAGCCACTGAACGGCTCAGACCATGGTGCCAATTGCTCCAAACGAAGATCACGAAGCGACGATTATAGGCAGTAGATGCAGGTCCTACTCATCAGTGAAACAGGTCCATTCCCAAAGCTCTATGATCTCGCACCGCTGAATGTCGTTCGTGCTGACATAATCCTTGGCACAGCATTGAACTTCGAGACAACCGCAACGCATCACCAAGTCCAGAGCAAAAGCAACCAATTCTCCCCTCACGAAGGTTCGTATGCTCAGCAAAACACCGATACAGCTGCTTACCCCTTCCAGATGTACGCCCGTCCAGGTCTTCGCGCTGCGCAGCAGCTAGTCGCCCGCCGAGGCTTCCACTCAACCCGAGCACAGCTTGCCAGCCCCTACCACTACCCCGAGGGCCCTCGCAGCAACATTCCCTTCAACCCTTTGACCCGATTCTTTTGGTTGCGATACGTCTTGTTCTGCGGTAAGCGATGGGCGAGGCTTCAAGAGAGGAGCGTGGACACTGACTGGAGTACAGCCACTGGATTTGGCCTGCCCTTCGGCATTGCAGGTATGCGATTGCGATCAAGAGATGGAATGTGGACAAAGTGGGTGCTAACCATAGACAGTCTGGCAGCTCAAGAAGAACGGTTAGAGGAGAAGATTTTCGTGGAACGAAAGAAGCTATGGTCTGGTTGGAGCGGACGGTCTTTGGTGAATGCATGGCCATGCCGTTGTGTACATGTACCGGAACAGGAGCAGCCAGCATTTCTGCATAGAGATCCTGGCAGACACGGAATATCATCTTTTACTTTGTCGCAAGGACTGCGTTAGATGCGGACATTCTGGTAGTGCGTGCTTCGTTACGACATGACAGGACATGACCCTGCGCCGCGGCGGCGAAGCTCTGAGTCTGCAAAAGTTCAGACCCGCATAGACTTGTAGAATGATTCCTCACACCACCAATACTAAACACAACAGCGTCCACACACATGCTGCTCGCCCACGATGCGAAACTTGCAACTCCGCAAGAGATTCCACTTGGATGAGCAGCTCGTCCCTCAACCCATCACCGCGTGCGCGTGGGACAATGGTGCGAACAGCGTCATATGCGCATACGGCCCGAGCAAAGAAAATCCATTGCTAGCACTCGCCCGCTGGACGCCAGACCAGAAATCCAATCTGAGCGAAAATGCAACAAACGAGCTGATCACTTCGTTTGACGCTCCCTGTCCATTGCCAGATCTTGACTGCGACAAAATTCTCAGCTTGTATTTCCTACCGGAAAAATGGACGACATGTCTCGTGCTCGCGGGAGGCGATATCATACTCGTCCGCGAGACCCCACTGGACAGCGAGGAGAAAATCGAGATTGTGGGGAGTGTGGACGTGGGCATCACGGCCGCAGAGTGGTCTCCCGACGGCGAACTGCTGGTCATCACGACTCGAGCTGACACGCTACTGCTCATGACCCGTGAGCTCGAAAACTCTGCCAGCGTTGAGCTCGTCGAGAATGACCTCAAAGTCAGTAAACATGTCTCCGTCGGCTGGGGAAAGAAGGAGACGCAGTTCACCGGCCGTGGCGCGAGAGCCCTACGAGATCCGACTATGCCGGAGAAGGTGGACGAAGGGCTGAAGAGCGAATTCGACCAAGGGGATGTAGTCATCAGCTGGAGAGGTGATGGGCAATTTTTTGCCGTCAACAGCAGGCAGGCGAGCAGTCGACGGGTCATTCGAGTATACTCGCGAGAAGGTGCCCTGGATGGGGTCAGCGAGCCGGTGGACTACCTCGATGCAGCGATGAGCTGGCGGCCAGCCGGCAATCTGATTGCGGGGATTCAAAGACATCAAGATCGGACGGACGTGGTATTCTTTGAGCGCAACGGCTTGCGGCATGGAGAGTTCACGCTTCGATTCCCTACCGAGGACAAGAACAGCTCCGAGAAAACCTCGGCCACGATCTCAGAATTCGCATTGAAGTGGAATTGCGATTCGACCGTGTTGGCTGTATGCTTCAGAGATACCATTCAGCTGTGGACGATGGGGAACTATCACTGGTATCTGAAGCAGGAAATCATTACAGATCAATCCGGCTCGAATGCCGTCCCGACTCTTTCATGGGATCCGGAACACCCGCTGCGATTTACCTACACTGACCGGAGTCATGCAGAAATCAACCAATATGCCTTGGCAGTCACGAGGAGCTCGACAACCAGGAGTCCGACTGGAGCTGTCGCCGTCGTTGACGGGAGGATCGTCAAGCTAACAGCGCTGAGATACGCCAATGTCCCTCCGCCCATGGCCCAGGTCGAGATAGAGGCAGGTGGTTGCGTCGCGGATGTGCATGCCCTCCACGCCGATGGCTTCGAACTGGTTGCAGTAATATGCAACGATGGGAGCCGTCAGGTATACCGGTGGGAACCGAAAAAGCTTGATCAAAAGCCAGAAACGATTCTCAAGTTGGGTTCGCCGGACACAATCAAGAAAGGTCCGAGTGCACGATATCGGACGAGGCTGACGAATTCCAACAAAGTGTCTATGTTTGCAGACGAAGTGCGAGAGTCATATACTACACACGAAAGTCTGACACAATCGGGCTCTGCAGAAAAACTGAAGTCTTCATCGATTACTGCTCAAGACATTGTGTCAAATTCCGCATCTGAAATATCCTCGTACACGATCGGATACAACGGCGTGATAAGTCTGGTGCAAGTCGAGGAAAATGCTTCCTCCGCACCTCAAGGGACAAGTTTCAAGGCTCCGGTTGATGTTGATCAAACCGAGATTGCTGCAGTACCAGCTCTGATGTCCCAGGATTCGCAGACCAATGGAGCCATGTTGCCGGCATTCGTTGCTTTCAGCCTTACTCGCGGTGGATTGCTTTACGCTGACAGCAAAGTTCTGGCACGGGACGCCACTTCATTCGCAGTTACACCCGAACATCTGATCTACACGACCTCAAAACACATGCTCAAGTTTGTCCATCTCGCGCCTGAGGACCAGCTTATTACTCCACCAGATACGCCGGAGCTCGACGAAAGATGTCGAGCAATCGAAAGAGGTGCTCGGATCGTAACAGTCATTCCGCAGACAGCTGCAGTGATATTGCAGATGCCGCGGGGCAATCTTGAAACCATCTTCCCACGAGCACTCGTGCTTGCTGAAATCAGGAGGAAGATTGATGCCAAGGAGTACAAGAAAGCTTTCATGACCTGCAGAAAACAACGAGTGGACATGAACATCATATACGACTACAAGCCTGAGCAGCTTTTGGCGAACATTGATTTGTTTGTCGAGCAGATTCAGAAGGTAGAACACATTGACTTGTTCCTCTCGCAGTTACGAGACGAAGATGTGTCTGTGACCATGTACAAAGACACACTGCCCGGTATCGCAGCTGATGGCAGGGACCTGACCAGGCAAGCTGATTCCGTCGCGACCGGCAAAGTCAACAAGGTATGCGATGCCTTTCTACCCGCGTTACGGGCACGAAAAGCGACCAACATGCAAAACATCATTACAGCTCATGTCTGCAAGAATCCACCCGACGTCGAGGCTGGTCTGACAGAAGTCGGAAAGCTCCAGGAAGAGGGAGAGGCCGCTGGCGAGCGAGCGGTTGAACACATCTGCTTCCTGGTTGATGTCAACCGGCTGTACGATAGTGCTCTTGGTCTATACAACCTCGACTTGGCACTACTCGTGGCCCAGCAGTCTCAGAAGGACCCGAGAGAGTATCTTCCATTCCTGCAGCGGCTGCGAGACATGCCGGAGAAACGACGCATGTTCTCCATCGACGACAACTTGAACCGAAACAAGAAAGCCCTCGCACATCTCTGGGACATGGGCGATTTCGACGAGTACAAGAAGTACGTCGTGAAGCACGACCTATACGAAGACGCTCTAACAGCAGCTCGCTACGAAGAAGCAAAGTACCGCGAGATCATAATCAGCTACGCAGACTGGCTCCAACGGCACTCCCGCTACTTCGACGCCGGCGTCGCCTACGAGTATCTCGAACTCCGCACCCTCGCCTCCGAAGCCTACCGCCTCGCCCATTGCTGGCGCGAAGCCCTCGCCAACGCCTCCCTCGCCAACGACCAAACCGACGATACCAAACTCTCCGAACTCGCCCTCCTCCTCGCAGACTCGCTCGTCGAATCCAAAGACTTCCACTCCGCCGCCATCATTCACAAAGACTACCTCCACGACACCGCCTCCGCAGCCCGCCTCTTCTGCCGCGGCAACTGGTTCAGCGACGCGATCCGCCTACTGAGCATGCCCGGCAGCGACACCTCGTTACTAACCGAGATAATCGACCCCGGGCTGAGCGAAAGCATGTCCAGCACCACGGAACTCCTCGCCGAATGCAAAGCGCAGCTCAACGCACAGATCCCCCGTATCCGCGAGCTTCGCATCAAGAAAGCAGAGGAGCCGCTCGCCTACTACGAGGGCTCCGGCGAGGGCCCCGATATCCCCGACAACATCTCCCTCGCCGCAACGGACGCGAGCACCACGGGTGGTACGTTATTCACGCGGTATACGGGGCAGACGGGCACGATGGCGACGAACGCGACGCGCAAGACTGCCAAGAATAGGCGGAAAGAAGAGCGGCGAAGGGCGAGGGGGAAGAAGGGGAGTGTTTTTGAAGAGGAGTATCTGGTGAATAGTGTGGGGAGGCTGATGGAGAGGGTGAATAGCGTGGGGGACGAGACGCAGAGGCTTGTGGTCGGACTGATGAGACGGCGAATGAGAGAGAGGGCGAGGGCGGTGGATGGGGCGATGAAGGAGTTGGTGGGCATGTGTGTGGATTGTCGGGATGAGGTGTTCCAGCTGGACGTACAGAAGGCGGAACAGAAAGTGGATCGGAAACTTGCAGAGGGATTGAATGGCGAGGAACAGCTGGAAGTGCCGCCGCAAAAGGCTGAGGCTCCGGTGTTGAAGAAGTTTGTGGGCTTGTCGTTACTGGGGCCTTGAGGGGGCTATCCACCGTCCAGCGGGGTCTCCACCTGTTACTGCCAACTGAGTCGATTCCAACACAACTGATCGTGGCCCCCGGGCGGATACGCGCGGGCTAGCTAGTACCCCTAAGCGCCATTCGCCCCCGGGTGCACATCAATACATACAAAGTCAGCACAGGAAGAGACCAGATTTTTGTTCCTCGCAAACCATCAGACAGATCAACCAGTCTTTCAAAGAGCCAATAGATCACTTTGACCCCAAAATTCCCATCATGCGATATCGTGGACCGAACGCACGTAAAAAAAAGTCACAATTTCGTGCGTGCCCCAGACGCGCATGCTTGCGTTTTTTTTTGTTTTTTTTTTTGGTTTTTTTTCTTCTTGCAGCTCCACCCCTTTTGCAAACGTTTGCGCAGCTGGGTGCTGTTCGGCGCCAACTCGAAATTGATGGTATTCGAGGATAGAGAATACATCGGTGACGTGATCGTTGTTGCCAATGGTTACAGTTGAGCCCATAGTGGTCGTGGTCGTGCTGACAGCGGGGGCTTGTCGGGATTTTAGTCGCTTGTTCGGGTATCTACAGGGGGCCGATCCGCTGGGTTTCCGGCTGATGCATTGCGTTTCTTACGATGGATGTTTGGCTGCTGCTCAGGTGCGCTTAGGTCATTCACGGTCGCTGGATATCTCGCACATCTCAAAGGACTACTGTCATCACGTCAAGGAGTCAAGGAATGTTTTTGGCGTAAATGTTTCTTTTATTTCAGTCACAAAGACCCAGAATATGACGAGACATATACTTGTCTTCTGGCCAGACCTCCCTGGCCCTTTCGACCTCTCCCAGAATCTATACAGTTTAGCAACCACATCATTCGCATTGGAGCGAGACTATCATCAGAGATGTAGAATGGTGCGAGAAAAAACGAATCAGCAGTCCCTTTTCGTGAACGAAAATCTGTGAACATCGAAGGAGTTTGGGGCTCCATATATATGGCCTTTGATGAGCCGTGACCGGGCTTGTTTAACAACAATCCCACCCAGAACGCCAAAAGTGTACCCTTGAACCGTGTCTATGTGCTGTCGCTACCGTAAAATTAAAGCCAGTTGTCTCACTGCAAGGCCGTCATGAAGAACGATCAAGACTCTAAGGCTAGTATCCCATACCCATCTTCGGTCGCAAGTCGTGCATTATGTCACCCTTGGTACCGACAACTTCCTTTGGAAGTCTACTGAGTCTGTAAGCACCAGCACGGATGTTTTGCTGTTGTCTGGCGCTCATGCTGCTGAAATTGCTCCTTCCCGACCTTATGCTGCCAGCGTCGCTCATCGAGTCGGGGTCTCTGAATCTTGGAGGTGGTGCAAAGTCGAGTGCTGTGAATGTCCCAGACTTGCGCAGCGAGTGAGGCGAAGGCACAACCGCAAGTTCAGTGAAGGCTGAGGCGAGCGGAGATGCAATGGCGACCTTTGGTGCGTATGGTCGTTCTTCCATGAAAGGGCTTTCCGGACGACCAGCAGCGCGGTCAGCATAAGATGTCGGGGGAGCAAAGTCCATTGTCATGTTGAAAGAATCCTCCTTGAGTAGGGAAGGCGTTGGCAAGTTCTTCAAAGCAGCCGGAGGTGGTAGAGGACGCTTAGCAGCGCGACCACGTGGGCCTTGACCGAAGCCCATGCGCGAGGTGCTGGCGTTGCTGAAAGCACGACCACGGGGGCCAATACCGGGAGTGGATCCTGAAGACATGTGACCAGGGCGACGAGGGCCACCACGGAACTTTGGTGGCGGTCCACGGGGCGGAGGAGTCATAGCACGACGAGTAACAGGTTCGGCGTAATGAGCCTGAGCGACGATGAACTGGCCGGAATCGGGGTCGAAGACTGTACCGTCCTGCAAGAACTCGTCACCGTAATCCTCGTAGTAGTCAGCGCCTGCGTTGTAGCCCTTAGCATCGCCTTCGCTGAAGTACTCCTTGTAGAAGGATCTGATACGGTTGGCACGCTGTTCGGGGTTCTCTTCAGGGTCATCTGGGGGAAGAGGGCGCATGACAGATAGACGATTTCCAGGAAACTCGAGCCCAAGACCGAGCGTCTGGCGCTTTGAATCTTCGGGGTCTGGTGGCGGCGGGTGAGGAAAGTTCTCTGCGTTGATCTCTGGGATAGCTGGTGCATGGGCGAGGTCCGCGTGCTGAGCCTCAGGAGAAGGTGGAACAACAACTTCTTGAAATCCGTATGGATCGACCGGGCCTGCGTTGTTGTTGGGCATGTACGGAGACTTTGAGTCACCTCGGGGAGGGGGGGTCAGACCTCCATCCGCAGGCGTAGCAGGGAGCGATTTGTCAGGATTCGATAAACGGTTCGCGGAAATGACATCAACCGATTTCTGGCTGTGATGTTCGGGAACGGGGTTGGTGTTTCCAAAGTCAAAGCCATTGTTCTCGGCCTTTTCAGAATCTGGCGAGGCGAAAGGGTTCGGAACAGCTTTGCGTTGAATTGGACCCTGGCTGAGCGGCGACGGCGTCTTTGACATAGGCTGTCCATTGGAGAGAAGTTCACGCTGCGAGTCTGATCTGGTGTCGAAATCACCGAGACGTCCGCTGCGGATGGAGGGGGTTTTGACCATGTTGTACGGATCGTGTCTATCGGTGACACTTCGAGACAGAGAGTGGAGCGAGTCACTAGAGCCGTGAACCTCAGGAGGGAGCATGTACGGGTTTCCGAGGTCGATTGACATGCCACCCATGCCGTGTCCTTTGTGGCCACTGTAGTCCACGTCACCATTCTTGCCCTTCTTCGGGGCGGCGTCCATGCCCCAATCGAGGTCCTTGTCTCCGTAGTGACGGTCTTCAGCTGCTTGTTTCTTAACGGTCCGGCGGTGGAGAAAGAAGAGAAGGATGATGACGGCAATTACGGGAAGACTGCGGCTGTTAGTATACAGTCTAGCAGTAGGGGGGAAATTTACTCACGCGACACTGAGACCAATAATGGTACTCAACTGCACTGAATGAGCGGACTCGGGCAGCTTGCACCCTGGGTCCGACTCGCTTGTACACGTCGATGTGGCACTGAAGTCTGAGCCTGCATCTCTTCCAACTATCTTCGAAGGTGCCGGGATTGCAATTGGACTTGCCTCGTCTGGCACTGGAAGTGGGTAAATGTCGGCCTCTCGCGCTGCTTCGGCGTGGACTGAAGCAGCCCGACGCGCCTCGTCATGGAGATCGTGATGCCTCCGGTGATGCTCTTGCATTTTTGCAGACTATGAGCGGAGCTGGGTGAACTGGTCGGGTCGGGAAAGAAGAGGGTCGTAGTCGTAGTCGTAAGTCCTTGCTTGCCAACTATTGCATTATGTTTCACGTCAAGAGAGTTTGGTCTCGGTGCAGAGTGGTTAATGCGTGACCAACGACTTCAAATTCGACAGTAAAAAACGGTAGAGTCAATCAATTAGCGACCGGCCCAAGGTTAAGATGGTTTCTAAAACGAGTGGCTGAAGATCAACTTCGAAAGGAGAGGAATGCGAGCAGAATAAAGGTCGCGTTTTAGGTGAAGGAATGGAAAGGGCGAAAAGTCGACTAAGTCGCGTTATGTTGAGGGAGTGTAAGCGTAAATGCTGAAGAGAGCGACTGCGTAGAAGGAGTGTGAGGGTGGTGGGAGAGGACGGGGGCGTTGATGGAGAGGCGAAAGTGAGGATTGCTGGAGGAGAGAAGAGCGAGATTCGTGGAGGAGAAACTGGGCGCGGCAGACTTTGGTGTGTCAGCGGAAGCGAGTGCGCGTGGGAGTGGGTCGACACGGCAGTGTTAGACTGTTAGTTCGGTTTTAGCTGGGCGCCAGGGGGCTTACACCCGTTTTACGCAGCGCAGCAGTTGAACGTTGGCGGTCCACTGCTACTCTACCACAGTCGCCTCTGACGCCGTGGAGGCTGTGGGCTACGAGTTCGCCGAAGCGACGGGAAGCTGGAAGCCGGGAAAGCGACCCAGACTGTGATGGCGCGGCGCAGCAAACCGACGGTGACACGCTGCTCCCGCAGACTCCAAATTGGGCAGGCACGCCCTGATTCGCAGGAATCGCGGCTGTCAAAGCTGCCCCTGACGCTAAGCCCCTTCCACATACCCCTCCACCACTCACGTCGCGCCTGCCCTGTCATCCCAGTTTTGTGCTACGTCGCGCCTACCCGTTCCTGGCAACGTGCGGCGTGCCTGCCCAGCTACTCGCCCGCGATCGGATACAAAGAGCTTTCTTCGTCTACAGAGCTATCACTTTATGCGATAAGAAATTTCTGCTCTCATTTCATCTGCCATGCACTTCACAACATGTCCGGCCGATTCGGCGAATGAAGGCATATTAACGAGAGTCCTTCAAATCGCTCTGAGATCTCATTTCTGCACAGAGGCTGACTGTACACGTCAACACTGTCCACTTGGGATCCTCTGAAATTGTATCCATGCTATTCTGGCGCCCCGCCTGCGCATTTTTCCTCGCGTCAATGTTTCTTCAATCTCGAGCAACCGATCATTCCCTTCACTTCGAGAAGGCCGATTGACAAGACAGCCGAGTCTGGAGGATTGCAGCCACACGGCTCCGTACCGTTTTCTTCTGTCTATGGTGAAAGATCCGCGTGTGCGTACTGCCGATGTTACACCGAGCCTGACTCGAGCCACATGACCCTGGTCTGCCCCGATACTTAGGACAGGGATCATTCCAGGCCCCGTCAATGTCTCATTTCCAATGGCTGAGCATCACAACAAATCAGATCCAGACCGGCTCTGATTGAAAAACACCAACGGGTTTTTCGAAACGCGCGTCGAGAAATTTGCTCTTCGCCAGAATTATCACGACTTGGACTAGGTTTCTGCCCATTGTGAACCACAATCCTGGTCTATGTGGTTTTCGACCCTTCGGTCGGGAAGCAATGTTTCCAATGTATCTTCCGTGGTTTGACCACCATTTTGGCTGTTTGGAATGCATCGATGCTTGGGTCGGTTCCGCCTCGGACACCGGCAAGTTCTAGAACTCAGACATGCGATACTCAATCGGACGAAACCGTGACAGTATCTACTTTACTTCAAGGCACTCTTGACATCGTGTAGTCGCCTGACCTGGTTCATCATTGGATGCAGAGCGATGATCATCCATGACCGTCAGGCATCTTGACTGCCCAGTTGACTAGGAACTTAGGCGCCGTGAGGGTAGAACTCTGTCCTGATAACAGTATCCGGTGTTCACATCGTACAGCTCCCAAGCTGAGCTAAAACAGCAACTCTCAACTGGCGACGATTACGGGATCATGGTAGCTGCCAAAATCCCCAGCAATATTCCCACATCCGGGGCATTAAAACGCTGACTTCGCGCTCGGCGGCGACTTGTCGGAGTCTGTGACAGTAAGCTTTATTCATATTTAGAGATTCATCGACGATCATTTTGCCAGAAGTGTTCCACGGACAGCGATAAACTGTCTGACCGACATTCGACACAATTACTTCGGGCGGTTGCGTTGCGGCCGACAACTGCTCCTTGGGCATTATTGATGAATAGTGGGGCAACGTCTGCTACAACGAACGGAATGGTATACATGATTTCGCGGTCGGAAAAGCTTCGCACCGCGAGGAGAAGGTCCTTGATCAAAAATCGTTCCTTAGAATCTGATCTATCAACACGAGTTTCGCATGTGATTGATGAGGAGGACACAGCCGGCTCTAGAGAATAGGATGTCTGTTCATAGAGCCTCTGGTGTGTCCACAAAGAGTCAGGAAGCGGTAAGCCCTCTATGCACGGGCTCCATGATGGCCATCCATGTCACAAATCTAGTCTGTACGGGGCAGCCATAACGACAAAGAATTGCCGTTGACGTTCGACATCAGTTATAGCAGTTTACCAAGCATGGGGTGTTGGTACTCCGAGCTGCCATGACAGAGCAATAACCAAGCGCTTGCAGACATGCACGTGTGCGGTACGTTTCAAGGCGGCAATCTTGAGGACCAGATTTTGTGACGCTTCTGGGGAATGTTTTCTTTTCACGACCGAATAAATTCAAGTCTTTGCAGTGCAGATATTTGTCTAGCTTCGTCTGTCCAAGAAATGACCAGATCATGATCTTACAGCCTTCTCAGCCAGAACAATTTCGATGAATGGTGACGAGGCAATTCAGTCACCTGTAGTTCAAACGATGTGCGAATCAATAGGCACTTAGATACTGGAGGCAGCCATCTGATGACGAGTTTAGAGATCACGTGACATCTCAATAAACGCGTCAATTGCGGCGCCATCTCTGGTCGCGTCCCCCGAAGAAGATCGCGGGCACATTCAGAGCGCCGTTTGAGTTCCGTCGTCCCATAACGCTTCAGCACTCGCCATACGATGAGTGCTAGCGATCTTCAGGAGCGGCCAGCCAAGCGACGACGCTTCTTCACGGACGATGAGGCACATCTTTCCAAAATTCGCCAGTCCGAGCACGGAGGCAGCTCTCCGTCGCCGCCACCCGTTGCGGTACCCGTCCGATCACCTCCGGAGCTCGCGACACCGGCGGTCGCTGGAAAGGGTGTACTCGACGTGGACATGCTGAAGGCCGTCATTGGAGATATCCCTGAGAATGTGCTGAAAACTCTGCAAGACGTTGCGGGAGGTGACACTGAGCGGGCGATTAACATGTATCTCGATGGCTCATGGCAGGTCCAGTCTCGACAACCTACCACTCTTTCGAACTTCAGGAAACCTGTCACGCCACCCCAGTCCCGCTCAGAGCCCGATACTAGAGTTCCGCAGCCAGAGACACCTGCAAAGCTGTCGCGAATGCCCGAGCGGCGATATGTAGGAGCATTTGGCACAGGTGGATGGGCGACAAGAAGCGGTGCAGGGTTACTCAAGCATGGAGAGATATGCAAGATTGAGCGGCAGAAGCGACAGCAGACCAAGTTCGGAAGAGGAGGAAAGGCGCTGCCCATCGCGCGTCAGAAAGTGGATGTCATTGTCCGATTCACAAACGCGAAGGGCGAGGAAGTTGGACGATTGCCTAATGAGACGGCGGCGTGGGTCTCGTCATTGATTGACCAGCAGGTGTGCCAATTCGAAGGTGTGTGCGTCTTTTCGCCGGATCGCGTCCGTATCAACGATACTATCTATCTGCAGCTCAAGGCATACCTCCTGCGGAAGACTTTCGAGGGTGGGTTGATTAAGCCGTTGGATAACAATCGCAAGACGGGTATATTCGAAGAGAAGGAGACGACTGAAGAGCAGGACCTCAGACTGCGTCAAGTCGGATTGGTGAGATTATTCGATGAGATCAATCTGCACCCGTCGACTCAGAACGCCTTGACAGACAAACACAAGAGGGCGGGATTGCTACAGGCGGCGGAAATAGCCGAGCAGTATGAGGCCGACAAAACGAAGAAATCTCCGGGCTCGTCCCCGACCGAGTCTGACGAAGAGAAGGAGGAAGGCAAGGAACTCGAGCAGGATCAGCTGGACACGCTATACAAGAAAGCTCAATCATTCGACTTTGACACGCCTACGGCCGAGCCAGCTTCAACATTTGTCATGGATCTGCGAAAATATCAGAAGCAGGCCTTGCACTGGATGATATCGAAAGAAAAAGACGAAAAGGTACAAGATAGAGAAGAGTTGATACATCCTCTCTGGGAAGAGTACAGATGGCCGGAGAAAGACGTGGATGACAAGTCGCTTCCAAGCGTCGAAAATTTGGACAATTTCTACGTCAATCCATACTCTGGAGAGATGTCATTGGAGTTCCCAAGACAGGAACAGCATTGTCTCGGTGGTATTCTTGCCGACGAGATGGGACTAGGAAAGACGATCGAGATGTTGAGCTTGATACATTCACACCGACCCGAGACCAACTCAACAAGTTCAGATGAGCCTGCATCTACAGTAAATAATCTGCCCAGGTTGCGAAAGAAGTCAGACTCAGTGTTGCCGGCTCCTCATACAACCTTGGTTGTGGCTCCAATGTCGTTGCTGGCGCAATGGGAAAGTGAAGCCGTAAAAGCGTCGAAAGCTGGATCTCTCAAGACCATGGTCTATTATGGAAGCGACAAGGCCGCGAACTTGCAAAGCTTGTGTTGCGAAGACAATGCATCAACCGCTCCCAACGTCATCGTGACCAGCTATGGTGTGGTTTTGTCCGAATTCAACCAGGTAGCTGCCCGAAATGGGGAACGAGGTGCACATGGTGGGCTCTTCTCGGTCGATTTCTTCCGCCTCATCCTCGACGAAGCACACTTCGTCAAGAACAGACAGTCGAAAACAGCCAAGGCGTGTTGTGAGCTCGCAGCCCGTCATCGCTGGGTCTTGACGGGCACACCGATTGTGAACAGGCTGGAAGACCTATTCTCGCTTGTACGCTTTCTCAGAGTCGAGCCTTGGTCGAACTTTTCTTTCTGGAAAACCTTCATCACCGTGCCGTTTGAGTCCAAAGACTTTATGCGGGCGCTAGACGTTGTACAAACGGTTCTGGAGCCGCTTGTGATTCGTCGAACAAAGGACATGAAGACACCAGATGGTCAAGCCCTCGTACCACTACCACCAAAGACTATTGACGTCGCCGAGATTGAACTTTCTAAAGAGGAGCGAGAGGTTTATGACTTCATCTACCTACGCGCCAAACGTACATTCAGCGCTAACGTTGAAGCTGGCACGTTGATGAAGTCTTACACGACGATCTTCGCTCAGCTTTTGAGACTGCGACAATCTTGCTGTCACCCTATTCTGACAAGAAACAAGGCGCTCGCTGTAGAGGAAGCCGAAGCCGATGCGGCTTTAGATGTCGCGAACGGATTTGCTGACGACATGGACCTGCAATCGCTGATCGATCGATTCGAGGCAACTGAGTCAGAACAGGACGTCAACAAGTTTGGCGCCCACGTGCTAAAGCAGATTCAAGAAGAGGTTGACTCCGAGTGTCCCATCTGCGCGGAAGAGCCCATGGTTGAAGCGGTCGTGACCGGCTGCTGGCATTCCGCGTGCAAGAAATGCTTACTGGACTACATCCAGCACCAGACGGACAAGCACGAGATACCCAGATGCTTCAACTGCAGGGAACCGATAAACTCGAGGGACGTGTTCGAAATCATTAAGCATGATGACGAAAAGCCCGAGGATGACAACAATTCGCTATACGATAACCCAGCGCCGAAGAAGCCTCGGATCACGCTACGACGTATTGGAAGCGAAGGATCAGCCAAGATAGTCGCTCTGCTTGGACAGCTCAAGAATCAACGCCGCGAATCGCCGAACATGAAGTCTGTGGTATTCAGCCAATTCACCTCGTTCCTTGACCTGATCGGCCCAGCCCTGGATCGAGAAGGAATTCCTCACCTACGCTTTGACGGTGCCATGAACCAAAAGGCTCGCGCTGCAGTCCTGACTCAGTTCTCGGAGTCGAAGTGCGGTGTGGTTCTGCTTCTCAGCTTGCGTGCCGGCGGTGTCGGACTCAATTTGGTCATGGCAAAGAGAGTATACATGATGGATCCGTGGTGGAGCTTTGCCGTCGAAGCTCAGGCGATAGATCGTGTACACCGTATGGGCCAGGACAGTAAAGTCAAAGTCACACGATTCGTCGTCGCGGACAGTATCGAGCAGAGGATGTTGAAAGTCCAGGAGCGGAAAAAGTTCATGTAAGTTTGAAGTCGGGGACTATCGCTTGAATATGGCTAACATTTTGTGCAGTGCAAGCTCTTTGGGCATGATGAGCGAGGAAGAAAAACGTATGCAGAGGATTGAGGATATCAAGGAGTTGTTAAGCTGAGCGCTTGCATTGCATATGTTGGAGCGCATATCATATACGTCGATCATTTTGTGCTTGGGCTGGCTGGTTTGAAGCACAGCATGACATGATCAACGAAGTTAAAAGCATTAAAAGGGATGACCATTGCTGTTCGAAACGAGGACGGCTTCGCAGAGACCCTGATAATCAATAGCCGGAAGCTTAGCTTCGTTTCAGCGACTCTGCCATTCGACTCTCGAGTGATTCATCATCGCAATACCGTGGACCGAGTAACGATCAGGGCGATGCTCAATTCCGCACTTTCGTGACGCGTTTGGTGGACAAATCGATCCGCATGATTGGCCACTGTTATCCGCTGAAACAGCCGCTAAAACGGCCTAAATTCGACCTAAATTGGCGCCAACAAGGTCGATCTTCAGCTGAAGTCCCCAATGAAACGTTCCACCCAAACCGTCTAAAAGCCGCATTCCCGTTCCTGTTTCCCATCCATACCTATCCTAGGACATACGCTCATTCCTGACACTTTCATCTCGTGATGGCCATGAGGCCTCACGGCTCTTCCTCCTCCAGCGACCGAATTGATGCCTTTCCCGACGCTGAACCTCCTACCACCACTCCAATCAGCCCGATCCGCGCCCGCGGCGAGTCCAGCGATGGCGTTCCAGCGCTTCGCAGCGCCCGCACAACCTTCAAAGCGCCCCGCCGCTCCATAACATCCGACAAGTTCAATCCGAACAGTGCGCGGGGCCGTCGCTGGAAGCCGGGCGAAGAGCCGGGATTGGACCCCAATGCACTGCTTCCGGGCGGAACACCGCATCTCCAGACCGCGTGCGACATCACGTTTGTCCAGTTCAGCCAGGATGACTTCGAGATTTCGCTCTACGACAATGAGAGCATATTGGAGTTGATCGATGACATGGCCAAGGCGGATGTGGGTCGCTGCAAGTGGATCAATGTCAATGGGCTGAGCTGGGACGTTATTAGCGCGCTGGCCAGGACGAAGAACTTCCATCCATTGGCGATTGAGGATGTGCTGTCGAGGAAGAACCGGACGAAGGCGGATTGGTACTCAGATCATGCTTATGGTAAGTTGAATGCGAGAGTGTGGATTCTTGCAATGTGCTGACCAGCTCACAGTCGTCCTACCACTACAGAAGCTGATTCACGTCGAGGAGGGACATGGAAAGGAAGAGGAGGGTGAAAAGCGAGGATTCTTCCAGACGCTATTCGGGCGCAATAGGTCAGATCCATCGGACGATTCGAATCTCGAGAAAAGCGCCGCCAATCCAGTTCGCAAGTACGAATTGAGCTCGAGTTTCGCGCAGCTCAAGCAGAACGACAGCAGTGGGCTACGCACCCTACAAAGATACCACGGAGGTCAGAACGAGGATCGCATCGGATTCATGGAAGAGCACCGGGCGCTCAAGAACAGCCATCTCAACGTCAGCGTTGAGCAGGTCTCCCTTTTCCTCACGACCGACAATACCGTGGTCAGCTTCTTCGAACACTCAGCCGAAGATATCGAGACGCCGATCGTGGCTCGCCTTAACTCGAAATCCCACACAGTACTCCGACGCAGCAACGACAGCTCCCTCCTCCTGCAAGCCTTGATCGACGCAATTGTCGATATGGCTCTTCCCGTATGTACGGCATACCAAGATGCAATCGACGAGCTCGAACTCAATGTCCTGACGTCCCCGCAACTTCAACACACGAGCTCCCTATATGTCCTCTCTTCCGAAGTCTCACAGTTCCGCGCGACGCTGTCTCCCATCATGGGTCTGATTGACTCGTTGCGCGACCATTCATCGCCGATTGCGATGCATGCTATGCAGTCTTTCGACCCTAACAATCCCAATCAGCGGCCGGTGAACCTGCGCCACAACACGGGCAACACAACTACCGTCGCCCTTTCCCCGGCAGCGAAGATCTATCTTGCCGATGTCGCAGACCATGTTGCTGTCGTGCTAGATTCACTCGAGCAGATCCGCCGCGCTAGCGACAACATGTCTTCACTCATCTGGAACACCATCCAAGCTTGGCAAAATGAGAGCATGCGGTCACTCACCAATGTTACCGTCTTGTTTCTTCCTCTCACATTTATTACAGGGGTACGTGTTAATCCAACTACTTGATTCCATAAATTGCTGACCCCGTAAAGTATTTCGGTCAAAATTTCGTTTATTTCGTTGGGGTACAGTATTATTCTGACCTCCTATTCTGGGAGATAGCGTTACCGGTGGTATTTGTCATCGCCATGTGGGTATTACGAGACGGTATATTCCGATGGTACAAGGTACAGCGTCAGAAACTTGGTATCAAGACGCGCAGGAAGCAGCGAGGAGTCAAGAAAGAGTGAATGGCGTGCGTCAGGCGCACGGCGGGAGACGGGTTGTAATGTATTTGTGATACCCCTTTTGTCTTGAGGCGTGAATGGAATTGCATTTGCTGGCATGACGTCTGTACCTGCGGGCTGAAACATCAATTTTGGGGACCAGAGTTTGCTGTACCAGTGGCCCGGCCAGTTGCTACAATGCTGCGACTTTTGTGTATATTGCCGTGAGTCTTGTTTTGAATACTGCGAGATGGACCGTTCGAAATTGACGAGGGAACGAAGTGTGTGACGATCTGAGAATTACCCACCTGACAGCGGAACGAGTGATTGAAGGCAATCGGACATACGATTGTCTGTCGTTAGACATGATGTAAAGCATGGTGAAGAAAGCCTGATTCAGTGATTAACCGGCTGCACTTTGTACCAACACCATGGTTTTGGAAGACCAGAGCGGCACGTGATGCCAAGATCGACTGCTCATACTGAAAACAAGCATCATAGACCACGGGAGACAAGATGCAGCCACCTGGAACCAGTCTATCTAGATTATGTGTCAGCCAGCCCTGTAGGCTTTAGTTGGAAACTGAAGACCAGTCTCATTCAGAGCGAAAGTCTCAAAGCCTCTTCCATACAGCCCTGAACATGGCCAGCTCATCCTGGCCTCCAGCCGAAGGCCTATGCACACCCACAGTCGCTCGAAACGATGTCATACTACCTCTCTATTCCTCCACCACCATCAAAGCTCCAGCAGCCGTGGTTTGGAACGTACTCATCGACACCTCCAAGTACGGCGAGTGGAACACCTTCGCGCCCAAGGTTGACATACATTCACAACCGGGTGGATCGAGTTCGGCAGTATTACAAATCGGTACATTGATGACGTTCCAGGTCGTGATGGATCCGAAGAAGCCCACAAATTACACACCGACGCAGCTGCGCGTGGTGGATGTTTCCACTCCGGACGAGCCTTCTACGTATATTCCCGAGGAAATGCTGGCGGACCCAACGTTCACGGCAGATCTCGAGTCTGTCTATCGGATCTCGTGGAAGGTCGAGGGAGGCTTCATGACGCAGGGACTTCGAAGCGAGCGTTTCCATGAGATCATCGTCATTGATAGCGGCAAGTGCGAGATTCGCAGCTGGGAGACGATGGGTGGCTTTCTGGCCAGAGCTGTCAAATGGACGTATGGCAATACACTGCCAGTGAGGTTCAACGAGTGGACTGAGGGTTTGAAAAAACGGAGTGAAAAGCTCAGTACCCTGCAGCAAGGCTGAGTCTACGAACGGCATTTCACGTTGCATACCAGCTGCCATTAACAACGCTCGACGAAGACGTGCTTGAAGCAGCTGAGTCCTGTTCACGAGCCATGAACCTGCTTATCCAGGCATGAGAGAATGCTTTCATACTTCTTCTGCCCGTTTTTATTCACTCTATGCTACAACGAGTGATCCATCTCTCATTCTGTTGCTCTTGCCAATCAAGCACAAATGCATCTATTGCACTCTCTCGTCCATCAGATTCTCCCCTTTCTTGGCGTCAGATTCACCAGCAGCCCTGGCCGATGCCAGACAGTCCGAAAAGGCTGCTCCTCCAGCCATTTCTGGTTTGGATCCGTCATCTCAACGTCGAAATGCCAAAGCAAGTTTGCAATGGTGGAGCGGATGATAATGATTGCCAAGCTATCACAAGTCAGCGAAACGGATTTTCGTGCAGCTGTGTCACGGGCGCGCTTACTTCTTGCCAATACAGCCCCTTGGACCATGCATAAAAGGTTGCAAAGCCTCTTGATCGTCTTTGTCAAACTTCGCTGGTGCTTCGGGCAGGAATCGTTCTGGCACGAATGTATCTGGCTCGACCCAATTTCTCGTTGACCGGCCAGCAGCGTATGCAGGAACTTCGAGAGCGGTCTGCCGAAATTTGTCAGCAAAAACTGCTCTCGATGCAAGCGAACCACACTTCAACTCTTTGAACTTACCCCGGGTGGCACTATAAATCCATCCACAATAGTATCCGCCGTTGTTCTTCTCGCATTGTGCCCACTCGACGGCGGTCGAATCCGGAGCGTTTCCTTCACCACCGCGTCCACGTAGCTGAGGCCGGGAAGGGACGCAAACGTGATGTCCTCGGCACGCGCATACGTTTCGTCCAATTCAGCTTGCAAACGGGCCAACTTGGCGGGTTCCTGGAGAAGGTGGTACATGGCGGCTGCGATCAGGGACGAAGGCTCCTCGCTGCTAGCGGCCATGATTACCAGTGCTAGACCCCGGGTCTCGAGAGGCGTCACGGGCGATCGTTTGGGATTGAGGTTATTTCTGACAACCTGTCACTGCCGTTAGCTCACCATTCAACCCAGACCACATACTCGCATGTTCAAATATGACCCAGAGCAAATGCGGTTATACCGCCCAACTTACGTTCGTCATGAAGTCCGGTCCCTTGTCTGTTCCCTCATCCAATCTCCGTTTGATTCTCTTATCGTCCAAAGCCGATGTCGTCCCCTCCAACGCATTCTGCACCCTCCGACTTCTCATCAGCCGATACATCCACCTCAACGGCCGATATTCCCACGCCATCAGGATCGCAGGCAGAATATGACATCCGCGATATATCTCCTGGATGAAAGGGTGCGTTGCATTCCGAGAAAGACAGTCGAAGGAGTCGCCGTAGGTGAGGTCGCTTAGTATGTCAAAGGAGAGGAAATCTAGGTAGAGATCGAGGTTGATGCCCGCTGGTGAGGAGGAATGTGATTGTGATGAAAGCTTGCGGAGCAGGGTCAGAAAGCTGCGCAGGTAGGTTTGGATCTGGGCCTCGTAGGACCGGAGACCAGTCTCGGAGAATGCGTGGGCCATCACGCGACGGAGGCGAGTATGGTCGGCGTCGTTGGAGCCTGCAGGTTGACAGTGAGTACCGGCAATGTTCCACAAGGACACCACAGCACACGGACGGTTCGCACCCGGGCTTTTTGCGACGAGGGACGCACTGACCTATAAGAGCTATCATATGCATCGTGCCGATTGGGAATCGTTTGTGGTCCTTTGGAATCTGGCTGCGGTCGTTTCTGAAGCCATAGATATCTTGAGGCGAGACCGATTTGTTAGCCTGAGACTTGCTCTTGTGGGGAGGGCTTCCGCGTCAAGGAGTGAGCCCACCTCTGTATGCCTGCGATGTCACGAACGACAATCGATCAGGTCCCAGCCTCACAACCGGCCCGTACTTCTCATGTAGCTCATGAGTGTTCTGCGGCGCGATGCCCTGGAATTGCTCCAAGTGAAAGGGGAAATGGAATGCCGAACGAGTCCACGGCCCGGGGAACTTGGCGCAGGGGTGGAAGAAGAGGTTGTAGACGGGTTTGTAGACAAGGAAGACGAAGAGCTACATGGTGCGTCGTCAGCGGCTGTGTAGGATAGTGAGTGGAATACTGTCATACCAGGATCGCAGAGAAGAGGAACAGCCGCTGTGAGGTCAGTTCGAGGCTGGCCAGGTGCTCGAGTGCTACGGATCGCAGTTCTCTCGTGACCATTCTTGTTGCCCGTCAACAAAAGCTTGTCCGAGGGGAACAGAACAGCAGGAAGCTACAAAAGAATATAATGTAGGGATAGTAGGACCGAAGAAGAGAAAGAATGAGAGAAAGATCCTCTAGGGTAATTGTGGGGATGGCATCTACATATGGGCGATTCAACAGGTCTGGCTTGCTGACAATCCGAGGGTGCCCAAACCATCACTTTTCAAAGAGCGCGCCCGAGCTGATGCCAGTCGTTGCCACCCATGGTTGAGGATGTCAGTTTCATGATCAGGTTTTCGCATACCAGCAGCTTCTCGACCTCCTCGACAAGGCGCAGGCTGCCGCAAGCGAACATCAACCACCGTTTCCAACATGTGGGGTGGAGATGAAAGCTGATTCGATACCCGCTTTTCGTCGAAACACTTTGGTTTAAACATGTACCCATGGTCGACACACGACGCACCTCCTCTCCGCGCGTTCACACCTGTACATAGAGTAGGACATGCGCTATCGAAAGGCCCACACCTTCAGATCAGAAAATTCAAATAGTGTATCAGTAGTTCCGTAGACCGGACGACTCCTCCCAACGCCTGCGCTAAATCAGTCCAGTCCCTCAAATTCCACATCGTGACTCTCAAAGAAACGCCCAGTAGTGAAATTATCGTCACTTCTTAATACTCGAGATCTTGATCTTACCCCGGCCCCGACCGGCAAAAATGCTTCCACGACCGCCCCTCGCGCCGCCCCTTCCTGCAAGCCCATCACGGCTGGGAGCAGGAGACGGCTTCGGGGCCTCGATTATCCTCTGCTTCTTTGGTGCAGGCTCAGTAATGCTGTCATCTTCACCCTCCGACTCCGACTCGCCCGCTGAAATGCCATTTGCGGCTTGCAGCTTCCCTTGTCGGTTTGCCTCTCGTGCCTTCTTTGTTGACGCGCTTTCGACTGGCATATGAGAAGAGAGCTGCGAAGTTGGTGATGGACGCTGCTCCGGCCTGTCTCGAACCCTGGGACCATCCGCAAGCTCTTTTGGCAGTGGTGCATCAGGGTCGCCGCCACGCTGTGCCAGATACGCGGGCAAAGATCTCCTCTGTCTGTTCGAGTTGCCGTTGGCTTGTGTGTTAGCAGCAGTAGCAAAATCTTCTTCGTCATCACTGTCTTGCATGTCGTCATCCGAAATCTCCTGCACATTGTGATCCTCGATCGCTGTCTGCCTGGATTCGCGCACCTGCTTTTGTGTCCGCCGATCTCTGGACGGAACGGCGGCAAAGTCCTCGTCGAGGTCTTCGTCACGAACGCGCTTCTTCGGGACCTTTGGGTTCCAAGCAAGAGCCTGTGCGTCTGGGACACTTTTCGGCAGGTTCGATTCCACTATTGGCATGGGTTCGTCCGGCATCTCGCCTTGTGGGGCAACGATCGGATTAGGATCGCGAGAAGAACCCGCAGGGAATTGTGACAGCTTGTCCGCTGCAAGTCTCAACGTGACGTTCAAGGTCAATCCCTTCATGGCAGCACGAGCTGCGATTAGTTGCTTCGCCTTCTTTGCTTCACCCATACGCTTCTTTTCAGCTTGAAGCTGAAATCTTTGATTAGCGGCCGAGGGTGCAGAACTTGACGCGAAAGGATCGGGTTCGGGAACGAGATCGCTGACAACCTTTGGCGGCGCCGACTTCCTACTTTTCTTCTTACTGCCCTTAGCAGTTTTAGATGTTCCATTCGCTTGTGGTGTTGAAAACATGTTTGGATCTGGCCGTGTCGGATCGTCGTCTTCACCCATAGGAGCGGTCGGTGCGACAAACAACGGAGAATCATCACGTTCCAGGCCAGCTTGGGCTCTGAATGCGTCTGGGTCTTGTTCGAGCCGAGACAAGCCGTTCACCGCCTCGAGTGCTTTGGCGGCCTGCGATTGAACTTGGTATCGAGTTTGTAGTTCTGTCCAGTCTGCGTTGCCACCCGTGAGAGCAGGATCGATCGGAATATCATCATCGCTGGTACCAGGCCGGCTATCAGGAGCGCCAGGAGGTGGCGGAGTCTGCTCCTCTAGTTCGCCCTCGCCATCCTCGTCATCGTCATCGTTAGCAGGTTCCTGTTCCTTCTCTCGCAGTGCCTGGGATTGACGGCGTTGAAGACGTCGATTCTCATCAGGATGATCACCGTCTCCCGATTTCTTAATCCAGTGACGGTTTGAAACACTGAAATCGACGAGAGACTCAACACTTCGGGGATCTGCAAACTCGCGAGTATCATGACCGAGTATAGTACCGTTCGGTTCGAATGGCTTGTTGCCCTCAAGCTTTTTGCAGGAAGCGCACGTGCAGATTTTCTGGCAACGCGGGCAGTCCCAAGTCTTCTCTTTCAATATCTGATCTGGCATCAGATCGAAACCTCGCCAGAGAGTGCCGTAGCAGTAGGCGGAACCGCAGGTCGTGCAGATGGCTTCTTTCCATTTAGGGTGTCGCCAACAGCAGAAATGGCAAGAAAGGTTCTCTGCGAGCCACTTCTCGCTGCGCTTTTTCTTCTTTTGTGTCTTCTTGGTGGCCCCGCTTGCTGTGACGTCTTCATCGTTCGAGTCATCTGAGGGTTCCGACTCTGGCTCGACCTTGCGAGGATCTTTGAACGGTCGCTTCTTGAGTTCAATTTGGCATATCTCGGCTGTTGTACGCTCGCGCAAGAACCGACGTTCGGATTGAAATGGTTGTGGAGAAGATTCTTTTGGGCCACCGTCGATCTGAATGAACAGTTTTCGCCAAAGCTCGTGCTTTTCCAACAAATCCTTCCATGGGAATTGTTCGACCCATTCCAGTTTGCTAATACATTTGCAAGACCGTCCCATAGCATAACAGTCCATACATACATCGTAGGCATCCTCTGAGCCATCGGCAAGGGGTACCACACAGTTGCGGCAGGTCAAGAATCGGTTGAAGATATTGGCACGGCAATACGAGCAGGTCACGTTCGAGTCATAGGGCAAGTATTCGACTTTCTTTTCGGCCGGCAAATCAGGGGAGAACGATTCTGATAAGAGGATATTGCTGAAAAGGCGAAAGAGTCGTTTGAAGTCCCTTCTCAAGCCCTTCAACTTGGGTGATTTGATCAGCCTTTCGCGCAGCGTGTCGTCTTTGGTACCTTCCTTTATTCTCTCGACGTGATCGAGCATGGAGTAATACTTATTCAAGGCGAACAAAACGATCGACTTGTTTTTGTATTGCTCATCACGACACACAAGACGGGCACGGGGTAACGCCTCGCTCAGAGCCATATCAAGGGTCTCCACGGTCGTGCGATTCCAGGCAACCTTCATTGTGCGTGTGCCACGATTCCAGACCTGGTGAGGGGCGAGAGGTGGGATAAGGATCATGTCACCAACCTTCTGCTCAACCACATACACCGTGAATGGCGCCTTTCGCCATGCATTAATGTGTGCAAAATGCTTTTCAACCTCGATATCGTGGCCCAGCATGGATAGCCAGTATTCGGCAACGACCTGACGCTCGCTTGATTCGGTCATGAACCAAATGGATGATCCAGGCTTCGTGCGCTTGCCGTTCTCGTCGAGGGCACCCGACGTCTCCACCATGATGTTCTGCCCCAAACTGGCACACATCTCACGATGGGCAGGCGTATACGTTCCCTCAGTACCGACATAGCACATGAGGTTCTCCGCGCGCATTGCTGGTGGCAAGCAGCTCATCAGGTCCCCAGAATGTGCAGCGCCCTTGCCCTTCCTCATGCCGATGCCGTTTGGGTTCCTCTCGTCCACTGAGCCTGGGCCGCCAATCTCTCCCGTGCTCTCATTCAGATAGAATACACAGCCAGGGATTTGCTCTCTCAATTTCTCATGCCACAGCTCGGGGCAGTCGATGTCTTTCAGGTAAAGACGTTGTCGCTGGGGGTCCTTGTAGTTATATTGTGTCCATTGGTCGGTCAAAACTCCCATGTTCTTCAGGTAATGTGCAATCGATAGTGGAAGGTCCTCTTGCTTCGACAAATTCCGCGCCTGCTCATACTTGTTGCCATGATTGTCGGCAAGCCATTGCGAAGAAAACGTCCAGGACTCCAATTTGTTGTGCCATCCGTCCACGATCAGCGGGAGGCCCTTGTTGATGACTTGATATTGCACCGTCTTTTCGAAGGCATCGACGCCCTGCTCATCAATAGCGCTACAGCTGATTCGATCGACCCAACGAAAGTTCGGCGTTTCCTCCACAAGCGTTTTGAGATCGAGGTTTGGTGGAATCGGCCCGAACTTGGCCGGCGGCCGGTCCTTTGCTGGCATGGTGTGTATCTTCGTAGATTGCAAGAGGCCTGTACTGAGCCCTCCTCTTACAGCATATGTAGAGCTCGCAGCGCAGGGCTGCAAGTGCCCGTAGCAGCGGGGAGGGCACCTATGGGTCTCTCCGGCGCAGAAGCGACGAGCGCAAGGGCGGGGCGCAAAAGGCGATACCACAGGACCGGAGTTGATCCGAGAGGAAGCGCAGGAGCCGGAGAGCGACAGCAGGTGGCGTGGCGGAGGTTGAGTAAATGTGAATGAGCGAACGGTACAAAGTTGGAGCAAGCGCTCGCGAAGCGTCGCGATGGATTTGGGCGGACGCGACAAAAATGGTGCTAGTCTGGTTCGGGAACAAAGCAGCCTGAGCTCCGCGCCAATCAGGGAGCTTTACATCGTCGCCCAAACTTGGAGCTTCACTGGTAATAGAGCTTCATTGAAGCACGCCACGAGAATCTCACAATGATCAGAGGTGCGAAGATTTGAAACATTGGCGAAGGGTTTCTAGCCCTCTGCGATGAGCTAAGTCTGCGTTTGATCCGAGATCACCAAGGTGTACCGCTCTTATTGGAGAAGCTCAAAGCAGCACAGCGTTGCGATACCACCATGGTCCTCACTCGGTTGGTCCAGTGCAGGCCACAAAAGATCTCGAGTCAGCTTCATCTCAAATTCCGACCGAAGCGTCTGCCAGTACCTTTCATTCATTCGACTTTTCGCTACCTGAGCTCACCTACACATCAACCTTCAAACGAACCAAATCCTGTACCATATACTCCACCAACAAAAGGTCTTTTGTCAATACTACCGAAACCATGGATACCGTATGCAGAGCTAATTCGTCTTGATAAACCTGCCGGTAGTCTCTACCTCTACTTTCCGTGTCTTTTCGGCACTCTCATGGCAGGTGCATACACATCCGCCCCAGCGACGGCAGTAATATCGACCTCGGCACTTTTCCTTGCAGGAGCCATTATCATGCGAGGTGCCGGGTGTACAATTAACGATCTCTGGGATCGCAACCTCGATCCTCATGTCTCACGAACCCGTCTTCGCCCCATTGCTCGAGGAGCTATTTCGCTCGAGAAAGCCATTGTGTACACGGGCTTTCAACTTCTTGCCGGGCTTGGAATACTACTGCAGTTCCCCTGGGATTGCTTCTGGTATGCAACACCAAGCTTGGCCCTCGTTGCAACGTACCCGCTTGCAAAACGTGTTACCAACTACCCGCAAGCTGTTTTGGGACTTGCGTTCTCATGGGGTACATGGGTCGCTTTTCCTGCATTGGGAGTTGACCTCATGGCGGCACCTGAGGCTCTCAAAGCAGCGGCTTTATTATATGCAAGCTGCATCAGCTGGACCTTGGTGTATGACATGGTCTATGCTCATCAGGATGTGAAAGACGATCGGAAAGTAGGCATCAAGAGTATTGCTCTGCGTCACGAGAAGGAATCCAAGGCAGTTTTGACAGGTTTATCAGTCGTTCAAGTCGGATTGTTGGCAGCTTCTGGAGCAGCTCTCGGGTTTGGTCCTGGCTTCTATGCTTTGAGCTGCGGCGGAGCGGCGTTGACGTTGGGGACGATGATCAGGAAAGTGGATCTGAGCAAAGTCGACAGTTGCTGGTGGTGGTTCAAGTATGGTGCTTGGTTCACAGGAGGAGCAATAAGCCTTGGCTTGCTGGAGCAGTATGCCGAGACCAAAATGCTCGAGGCAAAACCGCCTTATGCAAACGAAGCCAAATGAAATCTGCCTCAAATCTCATTTCATGCTCCCAGAAGCGATCCTCGCTAAGTTCTTGGCTAGGGGCATGTCGTTCGAACCAACGCTTGATCCTTGCGCATCGAACAGCTCTGCCTCGTACTTGCGTTTCTCAAAATTCCACCAGAAGCCCCAGCCACAAAGCGTGACAATGGTCAAAGGTACTGCTGTTGCCCAGTAAGCCCAGAATTTGGAAGACACAACATGGCCATCGCCTTCGGATGTCGCGTCGGGCTGCCATTGGAACATGGTCATGCTGAAAAGTGTCGCGACGAATGTGCCGGGAAGGAAAGCGGCCGTGATAAGAGCTAGTATCTTCATTGAAGTGCTGTCACGACCAGCGGATACAGCAATCCGAGCATTCAAAGCGTTGTCGGTCTGCGAGAGCATTGTATACAGCACATCCAGTTGTAGCTGTAGTCTATCTCTGTGGCTCTCAGTTTGGGAGTACAGCGCGCGCGCTCTGAGCATATTGTGCTGAAGCAATTCGCAGAGCTCGTCGTTGACTTCGAATGTGATATGAGGCAAGGTTGGCAGCCTTTCTCGCATTTTCAAAAGGAAGTCACAAACCTCCTGATGCCATTTCGGAGACATGAATGTAAAATTCGTCGTGGTCGATAAATTGTTTATGCGCACGATCAGCATTTCAGCTTTCGATTTTGACATGGTGATACCTTTCGTCGGCTGTGCGCCCCCAGGGTCCCGACCGACTTTGGTCACGTTCAATTGACTCTCGACGAAGATGATGTCGCCGGTCAAGTTCCCTGTCACATGTCTCTGAACCGCCAGAATATGACCGGTGAGCATTACGCATGGCAAGAACATCGCATGGCCCCACAGCCGCGAGTTGTCTCGGATTTGGTTCATTTGACCGGACGCTGAGGTTCTCGCCCGCCAAGCCAGACTATAGAACCAGACTGCGTTAGTTGTTCTCGTGGCGAAGTCATGGCACAGCACCAGTGTGCCGTTCGTCATTTCGACTGTCTGTGGAGTTTTGAAGATCCATCCTATGTTGTCAGTGCACAGTTCGGTGTATAACGCAATTAAGTCTGGAGTAAGCCATTGAATGGGGACCGCACCAGGTCCTTCCGCATCTATAGTGGCTGGAAAGGAAAAGGTACTCACGGATTTTGGGGGCCGCTGGGGGATTTCGAAGAACATGCTCAGCATATGTGCCTGCATGTACATCCAGGGTGGACAAAGTGGTCTCAGGTAGCAACCATGTGTTTTCAATGACATCGTATGTTTCTGAAGAGATCGGTAACGCAGTAGGATGGACACTTGCAAGCTGGCAGAACAACACGCGTATAGTCGGGCTGGGAGTTTTGGAAGGAGAACCTGAGGTCGAATATGATCGTGCAGATACCCAGTCTACAATCTCATCTTCGAGCAGGACGCCTTCGGTGAAGTTTGGCGTCCCCTGGAAGAGGTGAGCAGGGCAACCCGGAACGTTATGGCTGTCGAGCCTACATCTGCAAAGAATGAGCCTTCTATGAACTCAACGCCAGATGGTCGCCATTGTATAGATCGGCGTGCATCTTCCTTGAATGCACGAAACATTCTGCGAGATGAGAGATCGATGCGTGATCAGAGACCACGATCTTCGAGCTGTTGTCAGGACGATGATGGTTTCAGAATTGAAGTTGCCCAGGCTCGAGCAAAGGTTTCATCGAGATTGAGCGCGCTTAGTCCGCTAAGTATATGCACGCATGGATTCGATCGCACATCACTGCCTCATGGAGAGAGGCAGAAGCTGTCGCAAGTTCTGCTCGAAGTCAGGGTGCGTGCAAAGTCGAAGTTGGCACTCGCATTTGGAAGCTGAGATCATATACCAGCATGCAGAGCCGCTCAAGGGCGACGAGGGGTCGCTGTTCACCATCCGCCAGCAGAGCTCCCGCGGAGCCGCCTAGCAGCCCATCTAAGTCATCAACTAAGCACCTGTCAAGCTACCTTTCAAAATACCAGCAAAGCTACTCCCCAAGCTACTCAGAGAGCTACACGTCAAAGCGTTCGTTAGGGTACCCATCAAGATACTCATTGGGACATTCCCTAAGCTACTAAGAGAGCTACTCTGGCAGGTACTCTGGCAGGTCCTTGTTAGCTACTCATGTAGCTATTCGCGAAGTGATTCATAGAAGCACTCATCTAGCTACTCGTTGGGGTACGTGTAAGGTCACCCATGAAGCTTTACGCAAAGTAACTAAAATAAATAGTCGTCAAGCTACTTCTCAAGGTACGTGCGAGCGGACTCATGAAGTTACCTGCGAAAGTACTCTTGCAAGGACTTGCAGAGGCACTCACACTGGTAGTAGTAACAACTTCTGCGCTCTAAGATGACTCTGGCGGATGTATGGTGAGGTGGCCCGTGTTCGATGTCTTGGCATCGATTTCCAAAAAAGTTTCGCCATGCAAAGAGAATAAAGCCGTTGTCTGGTCGGCATTTTCCTCGAGAACCAATATCCTCGCTGACTGCCAAACATGCCACAGACATTCGGGGGCCAGAGACCGTCACTGCGCCAAAATTTGGACCGGGAAGTGCTCCAGATAGTCCAAAAACTTGCAGACGAACGGGACAACAGCCAACTGCCTCGAATTAGCGAGATTTATACTACCATTCAATCGTCCAACTCGTCTTTGCGGAGGAAGCCCAGGAGAACCCTTGAGGATAGTATTGAACGAGTTATGGACGTACTTCGTGAGGATCGGCAACAGCAAGGAGGCGACGAAGACGACGAAATCGACGACTTGGGACCCGTTGAGGGAGATTTCGACGGACTAGGACTCGAGAATTCAGTCCCAGAGCCTAAGCACACGCTTAACAGCAGTCTAACCAAGATGTACGCAGTGCAGACGTCCACCTCGAACGGAAACAAGACCAACAAGGAGTCCGCAGAGGCGAGTGCAGACGGCAAACGTAAGAAGAAGTCACGCGCTGAAGAAGAAACCTCTGCCAAACGTCGGAAGATGGACCACAAGCCAGCGCCGAACGCGAATCTAGCAGACCTTGGTGGAGTAGAGAAAGTCGTTCTTGAGCTCGAGGAGCTCCTCGTGACACCCTTGCTCGAGCCCAATGTCTACATTAATTCGGATCTGGAACCACCGAGAGGTATCCTTCTTCATGGACCGCCCGGATGCGGCAAGACAGCGGTCGCAAACGCCTTTGCAGCTGCGCTAAAGGTACCCTTTCTCTCGATATCCGCCCCAACGGTCGTCTCCGGCATGTCTGGCGAATCGGAAAAGGCTTTACGGGATCATTTCGAGGAGGCGAAGAAGCTCGCACCGTCCATCCTATTTATCGATGAGATTGATGCAATCACGCCGAAGCGAGAGAGCGCTCAACGACAGATGGAAACGAGAATCGTGGCCCAGCTGCTCACCTGTATGGATGACCTCGCACTAGACAAGACCGGAGGCAAGCCAGTGATTGTGATAGCAGCTACAAACCGGCCGGACAGCTTGGATGCGGCCCTCAGGCGTGGTGGGCGCTTTGACAGGGAGATCAACATGACTGTACCGGGCGAAGCAGCCAGGGGAAGGATTCTACAGGCACTTTTACGGAAGAAGAAGCTGGACGGGGATCTCAACATAAGCTATCTTGCTAACAGAACAGCTGGTTTTGTGGGAGCTGATCTGAAGGACCTCGTCAACACAGCCGGAGCTGTTGCTATCAAACGATATAGGAGGCAATACCAAGAGAGTAATAGCGAGTACAAGATGGAGGTCGACGATGAATCCGCAGAAACAGTGACACGCGATCTATCAGAAACGTCGGCGCCGATAACTCAGTCTGACCCAGAGCAGCCAAATGTTTCGCCATTCTATCTGTCCCTTTTCAAAAGGATCGAAACCAGCCGTGATAATTATTCCAAGAACACCACGGTCTTCCTCACGCAATCGGACTTCGACATCGCCCTTCCTCGCGTGCAGCCCTCATCCAAACGTGAGGGCTTCGCTACAGTCCCCAACACCACCTGGCGCAACATTGGCGCTCTCGGCGCTGTCCGCCGCGAGCTCATGACCGCCATAGTCGGACCCATTAAGAATCCCGGCCTGTACCGCCAGGTCGGTATCACCGCCCCCGCCGGCGTCCTCCTCTGGGGCCCACCGGGCTGCGGTAAAACACTCCTCGCGAAAGCCGTCGCCAACGAGTCGAAAGCGAACTTCATTTCCGTCAAGGGACCCGAGCTGCTCAACAAATACGTCGGAGAGAGCGAAAAGGAAGTCCGCAACGTGTTTACGCGAGCCAGATCCAGCATACCCTGCATTATCCTGTTCGACGAGCTTGATGCTCTCGTGCCGAAACGTGGAAGCGATCTCGGCGAGTCGAGCGCCAGGGTCGTCAATACCCTGCTCACGGAGCTTGATGGCTTGAGCGATAGAGAGGGAATATACGTTATTGGGGCCACCAATCGGCCAGACGTCATTGACCCAGCCATGCTGAGACCAGGACGCCTTGAAACACCACTCTACGTTGATTTGCCTGGTGCGGACGAGAGAGTCGATATCTTGAAGACGCTCTGCAACAACACCGGCATCGCCTTCACCGAGGAGGTTGAGAAGCTGGCGAGAGCTTGCGAGCGCTACTCCGGCGCTGATTTGGAGGCTCTGAGGACCAGGGCAGGCAAGTGTGCGATTGAGAAAGGGAAAACCCAGATTACGGACGTGGACTGGGTCGCAGGAGCTCAGAGGATGGGACCGTCGGTCAGTGAAAAGACTATGGAGGGATTTGAGCGCTTGAAGACTCGATTCGGCAACAGTGCAGTCGAGTATCAGCTGGATCAGTCTGAGTTGGGCGAGAGTGATGCGAACGGAGTTGGCACCTCGAAGTGACGGAGCTGAAGTCGTTGCGAAAGTACCATAGCTTCTACTTGCACAATTACCTACGTACCGGTCTCGACGGGTACTACAGGAGGGAGCTACAAAAGTCGAAACCAGCGTATCTTCTGAAGTATTGTTGTGAGTCGTTGGCCAAGTCGTTGATTAGGTAGTTGACCAGGTAGTTGATCAACTCGTTGGCTAAATCGTTGCCAGGTCGCCGAGTCAGGCATTGAATTAGTCGTTGAGTAAATCTTTGATCGAGGACGCGCAGAGGTGTTCTCCTCGGTATATTTGGCACGAATTTGAAACAGTTACCTTGCATCGCTTTCATGGAGTCATTTCATTTCATGTTGTCCATCATGGGTGTCCATACTGCTCCGCAGCATCTACCAATTCGAAAGAGTTCCAGGCCCGTAAAATGATGCTGACGGTCATACCTGAAATATCACCACCTTCTCATGACGCACATTACAATCGGCTTTCAGGTTCAGAAGTTCGTTTTCATTGTCTCAATCCTTGACACCAATGCCGTTCCCGTAAAAGAGAAATCGAAGATCTAGCCCATCGCGCTGCACAGTGCGCCCCAGTCATGCTCTTTGCCAACCAGCAGAAGTGTACATCATGTTCGCTTGTCATTCGAGGAGGAAAACCTCGCACGCAACGCAGCTTACTCCCTCGTCTTTTGTCACCCGACAATTGAGATTTCGCGCTTAGTCGAACAGTCCAAAGCCCATGTCGTCGTCGGACTCCTCCTTCTCCTCCTCCTTGGGCTTCTCTTCCACAGCGGCGGGGGCGTCACCGCCAGTAGCGGCAGGACCACCAGCGGTGGGGGCCGCGGCGGCTCCTCCCCCTGAGCCGACGTTCGTCAAGAGGTCCTTGACACTCTTGCCCTCGAGAGCCTGTTTCGCGTGTCAGATCAAATTCAACGTCGAAAGTCGAAACCTTCAATTCGGGTCTGCTGTCTGTCGTACCTTCGCGAAGAGGCTGGCCCAGATGGGCTCGACCTCGGGAACCTTAGCGGCGGTGATGAGGGTAGTGAGCTTGTCCGCCTGGCAAATTGTCAATTCATAGGCCTATATCTCGCCAGTTCCGAGACGTCCAACTCACGGTGATCTCGACATCCTCATCGGCAAGGATGAGAGCGGCGTACGAGCAGGCAAGTTCGGCGTTGGACATTTTGACTGATTTCACGAGAGAAAATGCTTGTGTCGATTGTTGCGATCGAGTCGAGCTGAAGTTCTGATACGACTGGCGGACAGCTTCGATAGTCAAATATTGGCCGGCAGGGGCCCGGGCTTGGCAGTGTGCGCCGGCAGGGTTTGCGGTTCGACTCAGAGCGATGACTCAGCAGGCAGAAGCCAGCCCTTAGCGCAGGTACAGAATAGCGATCCCGCCAGACTTGCTGCAGGAACAACTTGAACCGAAGTCGCGGTCGCGCGATACGTCAGCGCGGGTTGGCCGGCCGTGTTCAATGCGGAGCCCCGCGACGCCGCAGAAGATCTCGCATGCCGACAAGCGCAAACCGGCTTCGCCCTCGAGCTGCATCTAAATCCCGCTCAGCAGTCTCCAGAGCACTCTCCAAACTCCGTCTTTCTCAGCCGCTACGTGGGCCCGACGTCTGGGAATCAGCGTCTCTCTTCGCTCTGGCTGCGAACTCCTCCCATTCCTAAGCGCTCGCCGCGCTCCCAATCCATCATGTCCGATTCTCCAGCCGTCCACGTGCCCGTCGACCCGCAAGAGCAGCCCATCTTCGAGCGTTTGATGCTCTTGCGCGACGATCTGACATTGCTGAAAGGAGATCGCTCGAGCTATATCAAGTCCTCGGACGTTGTCAATATATACACTCAGGTTGTCGATCAGGTGCGGGCGCTCAACGTAATACGCACCCAGGAACGCAAGCCCCTCGAACAAAACCGCCTCGATTATGTGCTGGACGACTGTTTCCAGCTCATTTCTCTTTTCTTTCTGGCATGCGGCAAGAACGACGAGATTCCGGCCATGTATGCCGAGTCATCGACCCTCAAGCGATTACTGGACCATCTGAAAGAGGCTGCCTTCTACTCTGCGAGGGATCTCGAAGGCTTGCACAGACGTATCGAACAGATGCAACAGGGACTACAGACAGGGAAGTGCGAGGGTCCCGAGTGCGAAGTCATGACAACGCTGCTCGAGCATCGCCTGGAAGCATGCTCAAAGACACTCGGAGAACTAGACTCTTTCCTGGGCCAGCTGAATATTGCCCTGCACCCCATCTGGGAGAAACTCGTCTCGATCTTGCGAGGGCTGGCTGCGCACAACACTCGAACAAACTTTCCCAAAGAAGATGTGCAGGAGGCGAAGGATGAGCTGGACCGGATACAATCACAAATGGTTGATGATAAGTTTGTTGCGCCGGACGGGTCCATTCCGGAGAACCAGTTACCTGCGATTGGGCTATTACGGCGTTGCCAACTCTGGGCAGGTCTCGTTGAACAGAAGAAGGGCAAGATTGATGATCGCTTCAAGGACACATTCGACAAGCTCAAATCGATCCGTGACAAGTTGGAGAAACTCAACCTCACACAGGCCTGGTCGCTCCGCGAAACTGATCTGTGGCAATTCCAGCGCGCACTTGACCGCGTCGACGAATCTCGAGTCGATGGCAACTTTGTAGATGCCGAAGGCCAGCCGGCCGACCTACATTCACAGCGGGTATGTATCGAGCACCGACGATTCCGGTATCATGCTGACCAATATTCCAGACACTTCTCTACCTTCTCCGCAAATCCTATTCGCTTATCTATATGCTCATCATAACTTCAGAGCCGGTTTCAGAGGCGCTGCTTCCAATCTACAACCAATTGCAAACCACCAAGCGCTGTCTCCTGGAAGTCCAACGCTCAGGTGGCGTTAACAGCGCGCGAGAGCTGTACCCTTACAGCATGAAGCTCAACTCGATTGACAACATGCGCGTGGATGGCAAGTTTGTCGTGGGACAAGACATTCCCGAGGGGCAAGCCAAGGTTAATGATCTTCTCGCTGAGTGCTATGAGCTGGCATACACGCTGCGGGTGGAAGCAGATACGGAGAGCGACCGAGGTTTTCAGTCACTCTGATGTTTGTCGAGCTCTACTGATATCCACTGTACGAAGTGATTTTGCATTGGAAGGTTTCTATTCCTGTATGAAGACTTGTTGTCTCGGGACTGTACATAGACAAGGCGGATCACGATCTGTATTCTATTCATTTCACGTTTTGGTTGAATGCACTTCACGATCGTTGCTTTATGAATTCCGCGAATGTCCTTGGTGTTTCGTCTATGATATTGATTTGCTGCCGTTTTACTCTGTCATGATGGCTTCGCATAGAAATGTCAGACTCGGTAGCCGGGATTCCTGCCTGCCCGTTACAGTGGCCAATGTCTGTAGGAGCTTATACTGCACGATGCCCATTCGTGGCGCCGGATAACAAAACAAAACCCGGTGACTGCGTTTATGGCATAGCAAAGCTGTCTACAGCTGCCTTGAAATATCACAAGGCTCTGACTGTACATGAGTCGGCGCTGAGTCTACATCGTCAGCCATGACTCACCTCGACTGAGTGACTTGATATGTGCTATCAATGAACACAGCCTTAAGCGGTAAAGACATCTTGGACCATGACTGACACAGAGAACCACGGGACTACAGCTGAGCATTTCAAAAGACAGTGCTTGCTTGAACTCAGGTACGGAGGTAGGGGGTCTGCTCTTCGAAAGCTCATACTAGTCCGACTGGCCGCCTTTTGAACTCTTTCTGGTAGCAATCAAGCCGCGTGACAAGTATGAGTGCAGACTCTGCCACGGCCCAATGACCGTATGCCTAACCAAAGAATTCTACCCGAGGTCTGAATCCCCCGAGATAAAGCTTTATCAACGAGAAGACCGACGTCGAGCGGACATGTCGGATTCACATGTTATCGTGGTTCTTGATGCAGCTCGTTGGCTTCCAGTGCAAGGCCATCTAGCTCCGCTCGACATTCTCAAGGTCAGCCGTCGACGCAAGCGAAGAGGCCATTGAAACGACCCACTTCAGCATCGTTGGCCTGGAGAAGACCACCACGAGACAGAAGGCAGATCTGGTACTTCCCGCCCAGGTAGAAGGCCAAGCGAAAGCATTGTGCTAGTCTAGCTTGGGCTTTCCTTATCAGCTCTCTAACGCTAGAACAGAGGCACGACTTCGATCGTGCCAAAGCGCAAAGGCCCCAAAGCGGCCAGCTATTCAGCCATAATCGCTCAATTAGGTTGGAGGCCTCGATCTCGTTCCCTTTGGGGCTGTTGCATCAGGTCCAGCACGCCTCCTCAGATCGGTCGGATCTCGCAGCGATTTGCAGCATCGTTGACTGGATTCGTTCTAGTGGCCTCTATCGTCGCCGCCTGGCATGGGAGGTTTCAACTCCAGGAGGGCCTTTATTCACTGGTGCTCAGGCTCCCCGATAACCTTTTCGCAGGCGGGTATCGGAGCCACAACATGGCCCACCGGCGCTTCTTGCCCAGCTGGATGAGTGGAGAGCCAGCAGCGCGACACCGCCCAACAAACAGACTTTTGGTCGACTGACGATGGGGATGCAGAATTGGCGATCGTGACCCGCTTTGCAGGTCACTCGCTGCCCTGCTAACACGCCGCTGACTCGAGCAAGCCTTCCTCTCCCTTCTCTCCTTGTCATTCCTTGTCCTTTCATCCTGACTTTAGACACATGGTACTGCGCATATATACACTAATGCATCAGCCGCCTTCCTTGGTCGTCTTCTGACTTTGCGCGCGCTCCCGTGGCTGGCAACGTGATCCCCGGTGCCCGTGATAGCATCAGACCCGCCTGCTGCGTATCTCCTTCACCACAGCACTCAATTGATTGTTGTCGTATCCACCCACCTTAGCTCTAGGGCAGTTCACACTCGACTAGTCGCACTGGCATTTGCACAAGAAGTTGCAGTAAGAAGAGGAGGAATGACAGAGCAAAACTCGACAAGTTATACAGCAGTCTAGGCTTATCTCTGAGCCCACTGCGCAAAACCACACACATGGCTTTCAACTATTCGCTTCCTTCGCACATATTTTCCAATAACGACGGTCTTCCCCCGGAGTGCCGACCTGTTGACGACTTCCTATACCACTTCTCATCTACCTTCCGAACCTGCGTGCCGACATATCTAGCTTTTTTCAGCACGCTTCTCGGCACCTGCTCGATAATATCATGGCTATTTGCACAGTTACCTCAGATTTACAAGAACTACAAGATACAGAGTACAGCAGGCCTGTCGGTATACTTCCTGGTGGAGTGGTGCTTGGGTGATACGACCAACCTTGTCGGTGCGCTCTTGACAGGTCAAGCGACATGGCAGGTTATCGTTGCCGCATATTACACTTTCGTCGATGTGGTCTTGGTAGGACAGTATGTCTGGTATGAGAGACTTGGACATGGGAGAAGGGCAAGGAGGGTATTGGCTTCGAACCCGGTAGGAGGGTCGTCGGGCGGAGGTCCAAGCGAATCCGATCCATTGCTCGCCAACGGCGGGCCGACTGATGCCGCCGTCAATGGCAGCACAGCACGATCTCAGACCAAGCCGGGACAGGCACAGAAACAGCAATTCTCGAACTTCCACTTTCCAGCTATCGGCGGATCTCCTCGAGAGAAAGCGAATGGTGAGCAGGCAAGCAACGGCCGGCCCATCGTCCGGGCGGTGAAGACCTCGACCTCAGGCTTACCTAGTCCGTCTCCACATACCCTCCTGCTTGTTGCTTGCCTCTGCATCGCGCTAGGTCAAGCTTCTCCGGTCGTCCCTCGTCAATCTGCATCCATCGCCTCTCCGGCGTCAGTACATACATCCTCATCCGAAACCTCCGAACTGGCCGGTCGCATCATCTCCTGGCTATCCACTGCCCTCTATCTGCTCTCACGACTTCCGCAACTGTTCAAGAACTACCGCCGAAAATCCACAGCCGGCCTCTCACCTACCCTCTTCGCCGCAGCCTTTTGCGGTAACCTCTTCTACAGCTCCAGTCTTCTCACCAACCCCCTCGCCTGGGCCGACTACCCGGCATATGGCCACAACGGCTGGGCCGGGCCTGACGGTAGCAACCGCGCCGAATGGGTACTGTCTGCAACACCATTCTTCCTCGGAGCGTTCGGCGTCCTAGGCCTAGATGCCGCTGTCGGGATTCAATTCGTGATCTACGGCGATGGTCGAAGAGGCAAATACACACCCCGCATCCCAATCGTGGTAGAAACACCACCTACAAGGGGCAATAGTGACGTCGCTGCCGCCGCCGCCGCAGCTCAAGCTGGCGAAGATTCACCTCGTACTCGCGTCCTCGCCGTCCCCCGAGGCCGCCGCCCTGGCCCTGGCGCTGCGCCTGACGAGTTCGAAGCACACAGTTGGAGGCGCGTAAGTGGCTGGATGCGCGGCTGGGTCCCCAGTTTCAGCCCAGACAGCTGGAACCGACAAGGCTATATGGACGCTGCGGCTGCTGCTGGCCGGAAAGCGCGAGGGTTCTCTGGCACTGCCACGCCGGACAGCGACGCAGGTAGAAGCCGGAGTATCAGCCGGGTCAGAGCTGAGGCGGAGGACTGGGAGAGGCGGAATGGAGGAGGAAGTATTGGTGCGGCGGACGAGGACATTGAGCCGGATGAAGACCGGCCGTTGCTGGAGCGGGACGACATACCGGGGAGCGCTGGGCAGTATGGGAGTTTATGAACGTTAGAAGAACCAGAATTGGATAGGAAACACGCGTGGGGAAAGCGCATACACGATGCATGATACATCAAAGCATTAGCACTGCATATGCATAGCGCAAGAACGGTTTTCAACATATGCGACGGAGGTCGTTTCACGCTCGTTCCTGTTTTGGTCCACAAAATCACAGATTCGATGTTTCGTGCCCGAACCTCTCGCTTGCCCTACATCAATTGGCGGAATTAAAATGCTGTGTTAGCAGCATTGGCAATTCACCATAGATGGCGCTAGCGACTAAAAAATCCCGCTTCGAAGCCAAGTTGACCACAGAAAGTGTAGCAAAGAAAAACACATCAGATACAAGCACAACGACGATCAACGCCAGCGAGTCGCTTGGAAGCCGCATCTTTGCGAGGGCAATGCGTTCATCGCAAGGTTGCCATCTGCCAGTCTCTGGAAAGTATGTGCCCGGGAAGAGATACTATTACAACGTCAGCGACCTCATGACTGGGAAAAAAGGAACTAAAGTATCTTACAATCAAGATCGGCCGGGTCAACACGCTTCCAAGTCAACCAGAATGGCCTATACCCGACAAGACGACCAACAGTACCGCGCAATAGACCGCACTAGCCATCAAGAGCTCCCTCCTCGAAGCCAGCGTGACCGCAGACAGAACAGCAAAGAACAGAACGTCCGATATCAGAACAGCCGAGATTGGCCCGGGCGAGTCGTTGGGCAGCTTCATCTCTACCGTCAAACAACCACAGAACCAAGATCGGGACGAGCTGCAACGCTGAACATTACGATCACCGCGACCGCTTGCTTGGTGATCCTCAGACGAGCGTCAGACATGCTGAGCGTTTCGTGCTCGTGGTCGTACGAGCCCGGTTTACCCCCAAATGAACTGTGTGACGGTCAACAAGGGCGATCGTCGTAGGCCGGCCGAGAGTGACTCACGCATGCGACTTTCAGAGGCACGTGTCGGTAGAATGGCCTGCGAGATGATGCGGTCGCTCCAAGTCTCTGGCCATATCTCAAGCAAGGTTGCGGGCTCTTCACCAAGCTTCATGTAAGCAAGCTGCGTCGGCCGTCGGTCGTCAAAACTGTGCATGAGAAGATCTCTCCTGCTGCGCCATTCTTCGCGGGTGGGATCTCTCATGTCGATGGTGGAACATGGCGTATCGCAATAGTCTCACTGGCGCCGCCAGTCACCGAGCGCTTTTCGAATCTGTCTCTGTGGCTTTCGTCGACGTACCGTATTGAGACCACTGCTCATCGATCGCTTTGAGAAGGTCAAGGACGGAAGCGTTCTGTTCGCTTTCACTGAGCTGCGTAATACGCTCACGAGCCATCTCTGTTGGGAGTCCTGATGACTCGGTACTTGCTTCATCCGTAGCAAGAAGTAGTCGCGCTTCGAGGAATGCCAGCTCATCCTGTTTCTGGAGGAGAAGACGCTGGAGTAGGTAGCCGAAGCGTCGATAAATTCGATAAGACAAGTTTGATTGATGGCTCTGGGCAAGCGTGTGGAAAATGTGATGCTTCGATTCTGGAGCTGCGGTCAGGCTGGCTCGGGGCTCATGATTGTCCTTATGCGTGCAGGCCTTTTCCACGTCAACGGTAGAGCCGGACATGTTCTTTGTGATGTCGTTCATACTGGTGTCAGTGTCGATGTTTGTCAGCTCAATCCGCTAGACATGCGAACCCAAGCGCCTGGGCAATTACCAGCTGCGTCTGTGGCGGATGATATTATTTCAATCAAGCCAGTCGCAAAGAAGAAAGTCAAAAAGAGCAAATGGACTGAAGAACAGGTGCTGACGGCAGCTTTTCACCTTACGCCAATTGTGAGGCATTCGGCTGAGGATGTCTGCCAACGAAGTCGGCACAATTACTCTGGCGAGGCGCTTCCATGACACACCCAGGGGGATTCACTAGCAGGTGCCTGCGGAAGAGCAAATAACAGCACGAGCTGCAATGCCACACACGTTACCCAGCAGCAAATGTCGTCGGTCACAGAGAATAGTCAAGGAGGATTCTTACCATTCATACCAGTGACTGCGAGGTGTGATGCCCTTGCTCCGCGGCTCACTGCTGCTTGGCAACGCCTGCTGCCTGTGAGCGTTTTTGGTTGGAATAAACTGTTCGGAGCATGGTAGTCGAAACTAAGTGTTGGAGATATCGCTGGCTTCGCTCAAAAACGGCTGTCATGGTATAGAAACGACAAAGGACATTGGCAGCATGCGGAACAGAAAGTTGCCGAAAACAAAACCAGTAACCAGCAGACAAGCATGTTAAGGACCATGGTAGCAACGAAAAGAATTCTTATCGGTAGTGGGTTCGCCGGAAGGACAGCCAGGCCGCGATGGAATTGAGGAAAGATTTGGAGACCTCCCGATCACGCCAGAGAATACGACGTCAAGATGTGTGAGTCCACTTGACCAGCTTGCGCATACGCCCCGATAGAAGAAATCTATCTTCAAGACTTGTAAGGTACCAGGTCATTCCATTCTCTTTTAGCTTTTGGTGAAACCTCGCCCCGTTGCGTATACCCAGCCTCCAGCGGCTACCTGCGCCAAACATCCTAATATCGTTGTCCCTCTCAATATTCCCCTGGGGCTCCATTTGCTTCGGAAATTCTGTTTCCTCCTGCTGGCAAGCAAAGCATACAAACCGGACCATGCGGCGCTGAAACCTGCAGCATCCACCTTTGCGTCGTTGAGATTCATGTATGTGCTGCCTAGCAGGGCGACGGGGAAGAGCATGGGAAGCATCTGGAAAGGTCGAGCATGTTGAGCTGTAATGAGAGTTGCTAGTAGAGTTGGAGGTAGCGGCGATTCTGATAGAAGTCAGCACTAAGCAATAGACCTAGAAACGGATGTGAAAGCCTTCGACTTGAAATGCTTCAGTCGAGGACAAGTTCACGGGCTGCCAGGTACGTACCGCCCCAACTCCTCAAAGTGGAGGCTGTCGCGGGTGCATCTTTCTCGATCTTCTTCGTCGCGTCGTCTGCCATGGCGTCCAGCAGGAGACTATGGCTCGGTGCGGTGTGTGCGGGCTGCAATAAGCTCGAAAGAGGTGTCGCGTGAAGCTCGAATTCGGTGTGCTGCCGAGGCGTCTGGTAGAAGACGTCATTTCGTCTGCCTCCCATACAATTTTCTGCCCACTCAGAAGCCTCAATCTTCTCATCGTATTCAACTCCTCAATCGCAGGCAGTCATTGGTCGCCGGTCTCTGACAACATCTTTACCACGGTGGCCACACTCACGTGTTGCGATCCATTTCTTCAGGCCACTGCAAGGCTGACCTTTTCTATTTGCAGCACCTGCCCCAGGCGGCAAGGCCAAGTCTTCCAAGCCACCCTCCATCAGCCTCGTATGCCAGCTGAGAAAATTCGACCTTCAACGCCACCACCACCGTCTTCGTGTCTTGGAAGAACCGCCACCGTCACGAACGCCAGCTAAGAGAAAGGTCACGCCTTCCAAGGCCCAAATGCTGTGGCTCACCGCTTCGAGAGTGCAACGACGCTGCGATCCTTTGCTGACGAGGCTCTTGCTGAAGTCCTAGCACGCCGCTCACTGATTATGGTAGCACATGTGCAGTCAGTACCAGCGTTGGACCTCGACACTCCCCCTGCCTACGTCCTTCTGCTCTCAGCTTTCAGCCTCGCTCCTTGGCCTGTCAGCTCAGGAAAGACTGAAGGATTCGCATCCAGAAGCAGTCATGGTTAGCCGACGTCGCTGAGGCAACCATTGGGTGACATACGACCGATTTCGACTGCGTCCAACAGATTCATGCGGCATGGTCGCAGATACGGCCTCGAGAATGCACCTCCATTCTCTTCAAAACTTCTGACGATTCATGCCTCTCACTCAGCGTACAGTCAAGTGTCATGTAACGCTGATACCAAGGCGAGGGATCGGTCGACTAACCCAAGCAATCATACATACGCGGGTTGGCAACACACGGCAGCCGGCAGATCCATGGTTCGCAGTCCTGTCCGGCATCAGTAATGAGCAGCGGCACCCATCAGCTTGCACGCGCCCTGTGGCGATCTCAGCGTGTAACAGCCTAATAGATGACAGCTTTGAGCGCGGATAACACCCCCCTGGCCCCACGCCAGGAAGTCAGGGAGGTGAGTGAGTGGGCAGTTTTCTACCACTGTACTACATCATCCACTGTCAGCATCACCGACGACTGTCAGCGTCCTCCCCTCCGATCTGTGGGGCACCGCCTTTCGCGTGTGCCAGGTCCCAACATCGTGCTGGAGGACTCGGAGTCGTCCTGAAAGCTTTTTGTGGGCCTTTATGCAGGTGATCAATATTGTGGACCATTGCATGTCGGGGCCTATCTCGGGCATAGACGCCCGTTGGTTTCGAAATAATTGTGACCAACCAAGCAGACCTCCCGAGGACGTTTGGACCTGCGCCCTCTTTGTGTGTACCTTATCAGGCTTGATTTCAGCACCAGCCGCTCGAAGCAGGATAGTTGAGGTAAGGCCATGCACATTCCTCCGTCCATTTCCGATAAATCATGCGCGCACATCGTCGTTGTCTTTTGGCCGACGTGGGGTCACCGCAAACTCATCCGTGCACACTTTCTCACTGCGTTTCCGCTTCAGGTAAGATCGTAAGTCAAAAGCGACTGCTCGCTTCACCAAGGATCCCCACTCCATTCTCTGGCCTGGACCATCTTTTTGTCCTTTTCACCGAGGACTGTCATTCTCCTCCAATCTTTCAGTTTCTAAACATGACATACAGACAAGTGTTACGAACCGTCAGAGACTCATCTTTCTCTCCTGTTACAGGCTCGGACAGGGCTGAAGACTGGTATGGAATACGCGTCTCCAACGAGAACCGCGGTTCTAAACTTCCGAGAAGTATGCCTTTCCCTGGCTGAGCGGAATGATGAGTCATGATCCTGTTACGAAGACTGATACTCGTCCCGTCGGCGGGCATTCTCAATATGTGCTGTTGACACAAACATGAAGCTACCTGTGGCGTGGAACGAGTTCGCAAGTCCGGTTTTGACCATGTGTTTCAAGGCCAGTCGTTGGGCTGCATTTAAAAAACCCTGTTCTCGTCTTGCGCCCCTGCCTGCCAGTCTCGGATGACGGAATTACGATGCCACGTCGTGAGGCCTACTCAAGATGCCTAGTGCTGATCGGAGACTGCACGACGGGCAAAACCGCAGGGCCTGGCGAAAGAGGAATCAACCACCCCTCAGGCCCTCCTAACTCAATCGAGGCCTGCAAGCGCATCAACTCAAACGCCCCTCATCTTCTAGGCAGCTTTTAACGACTCAGCAAAACGTGTCTCCTGTACGCCGATGCGTCCCACGCTTCGCCTGCGATTGCCCGTCATTGCATCGGCCTGTCAGGCCATGGGTGAGTTGGCATACCTTCACGATGATTTGCCCACACCCTCACTGCGTACGCTCACAATACAGGCTGTCATCGTGTTCGCTTTGCTCGTCGTTCCGAATTAGAGTGTGAACAGTAACCGCGAGAATCACTTTCCGAATGATAGCTCTTGCATGGCCCCCAAATCGCCTAGCGAGGTCAGTGACCTGACCAGACTAGACGGCCCTTTCCGTTTTCGTCCACTTCGACTAAGAAGTCCGCAAGATGGTCGTGCAAGGCCGTGTCAGGATCCGCGACGACATAGAAGTGTTTTGCTTATCTGAAGCATGGTAAAACAAATGTCCTGGTCGTGGACCATACCGTCGAAAGGCAGCATCTGGTCTCGAGGTATCCTGAATGTTTATAACAGACTCGAGGGTATGGTAGCTGCACGAGAACCCCTCAATGCCAGCGAGCGGTTTGAACCGCCTTTCTATTCACCGACTTTTCGTGCACAGCTGTATTGCTTTCGGGTGATCTTTTTGGGCAAAGGTCGGTGCTGTGCTCGAACGCACGCGGAGGTTTCACTTTCGATGACTGCTCTGACCGTGTCTGACACATCTTCGGGCGGCCATGCAGGCGTAAGATTATTCCGAGGTTGTCAGGTGGAGAGTGGACTTTTTTTTTCTTTTTTCAGCCTATACAATCCTACTGACGATATGTAATCGAGCTCTGCCTTGCCGAGATCATGTGCAAAAATACCCGTATCCAACGCCGAGGTCAGCAAAGAGTGAGGCAGGAAAATGAATAATCGATGACAATGACCGGAGAGGGCGTTAGCGTCGCCTCCTTCACACCAAGTTGGGCGCTATGCGCGACTTGCGGCCAAGTCTGAACCTGTGGGTCCTTCTTTTTTTTTCAGTTTTTTTTTCAGGACTCCCTAGAAAAAGATGGGTAGGCACTCTCCGAAGCGTGCGGTAGAGCAACATCAGAACAAACATCGATCACAAGTCGCAATGATACACACAGGCACAGCAAGTTCAGGTCATAGCTTTCGCACGAATTTATTCCTTTGTATGCACACACACCACGGCCGTATCGGATCGGGGCTCGGACTCGCCGGCAGCTCAGCCTTATTATTCGCCATTCATGCCTCGCTTCTTGCCGTGCCTCTCGCAAAAGAATATACACAAGGTAATCTCAAAATTTCGCGCCTTTCGCTCCGAGTTTTTTCCTCATCAAGTACTTCTTTTTCTGTCCGTCATTATGTCGTAAATTTCGCCATGCTGAAGAAAAACAGTTCATCATCAAATTTGTGTGGCGTGATCCAGAAAACTCCGAATGGAATCAAAATTCTTGGTTGGCTCTCCAGATTGGACAGCCGAAGCCTCAAAATTCAAATTCAAAAAATAAAAACCTCAATTATGCCAAATTTCCAAGTACGCCAAAAAGAAAGAAAGAAAAAAAACTTGAATTTCTCCTCAGGTTGCAAGTTCTGTATCTTCTCTCTCGTGATTCATGCTGGGACTCGGCTTTGGTGAGCGAATCGTATCGTCGCGTGGCCGTTGGAAAAATCTTTTTGGGATTCATCGTCGTCGATCGTGAATGCAACAGCGCCGGTGGTTGAAAATGACAACATCATCCGCCATGTCACGGCAAGGAAAAAAAGTACACACGCGAGAAAATCATTCCGGGAGGGTTCCGATTCTTTCTTTCTTCCATCCATGCGATTGGATCGTTGTTTCTCCAATCCAGCCTCGCATACGGGGTGGCGAGGTATAGTTAGCCTGCTTTCAATTTTCATCCCCGCGCTTCGTCCTCCTCGTCTATCTTGGGTTCGTATTGCACATGAGACGCGATCGCTGATGGATACGGTTGGCGCATTGGCATGCCTGCTGCATTCGATACCGCTTGTAAGGCATCGGCCTGATAGGATGTGATAGGTCCTCCCGACTTTGCTGCCTGCAGGTTCGCCTGCTGCTGTTGTGACCCGGCCTCGACAACGCCTAGTAGCTGCTCTTCTCTGAGGCAGGCCTGCTCCAGCATGTTGGTCCATTTTCCACTCGACCCCTGATGGCTGTGCTTGAGGTGTTGCCGGAAATGATCCGCGCGGAAGAACTTCTTGGATTGGTTGCATTCGCCGAACTTGTGCACTTCGGTAAGATGCTTGTTGCGCTCGGCCCAGTCGGGCTTCGGGTAATTCGGGAAGTTTTTGCCACAGTACCCGCATACATCGAATTCGGCTGGCGTTGCATCTGGAGTCTGGACTTGTTGAGAGCCCAAAGATGGGGTGGCGTTGCAGGCGTGAAAGGCGCGGTCGATTTTCATGTCGAGAGCCGCGCAGGACCATGACTGTTTGCGCAAGTGTAGGGAATTTTGATGCCTTTCCGCCTCATTCTTGTTCTTGAATCTGTTGTGGCAATAAGTACAATAGAACTGCTTCTCACGCTGATGGGCACTGTTGTCAGGGTCAGCAAATTTTGATCATGGACGGTCGACGGCTTTGAAGTACGCACTCGAGTTCGGCCAACGTGTTGAATTTCTTTGGTTTCTTCGGACAGCAGTCGCAGACGTGAATGTGTGCGGCAGCTATGCCACCGTCTCTTGTCGTCTTGCCGTGTGGTGCTTCCTGTGACATGACCGAGCTCGCAGCACTGAGAGACGGCGTGTGACGCGACGAGGACATTGAAGATTGCGAGGCCAATTGATCTACGGAAGATGTCGGGCCATAGGATGACTGAGACTGGCGGCTGTCTGCAAGCTCGTTGGCGTTAGAAGGTACGTGGTCAGGCGCACCATAGCTGGTCAGGCTGCTAGCACCCAGCGATAGGTTCGACGGAGCATATGACAATTGCACACCAGAGCTCGCATGCGAGCCATATGCAGGCTGACTTGCGTGAGCATGATGGCCAGGAGGAGAGGAGCGCTTCGTCCGGCCTGGGGTGCGACTTCTTGTTGCCAGTGGCGGTGGCTCATCAGCGACCAAGTCTCCCGCAGATGGCGATGCTTTCCGCTTGGTGCCCTGCGACAGATTGGCATCGTGCAAGGCGTGAAGGGAGGCATCGGATGGAGGAAAGGCCGGATGCTGCTGGTCGCGAGAGTCAGCACGGTGAGAGCGAAGGGCGGGCGGAAACTCCGAGTCGGGGTCGTCGCCGGGGAAGATGTGGTGGTGGTCAAAGCTCGATCTGTCTCGGCTGGACCTGCCCCACTCATGCGGGTCGCTGCGGCCAAACGCTTGCCAGTTTTTTTGTTCGGCCGCTTCGTCAAGGGCGCTTGACAGGAGCGATAAGCTGGCGTTGCTGGCCCGATCGAAGGATCCGACCCTGCTGAACTGCCCAGCTGAGAGCGACGATGGCGCCGTGCTAGGTTCGTATGAGCTCTGAGGGCTCCGTAGCTCTGCCAGACTGAGACTCCGTGTGCTCGCGCTGGAGTTCATGCTCGGCGATATGGTGCCGGATGCGGATGGAGGCCACCGTGTTGACCAAGAAGGCGATGCCTTGAACGGGGACTCGGCATGTGCGCTCAGTGATCGATCCGCAAGGCTAAGCTTGTGTAAGGCAGGCTGTGTCTCGACTCTGAGCGGGTTGCCGGCACCGACAGGAGATGTATCCAAGCTTGCTAACGTGCTTGATCGGACTGGTGTCTTTGGTCTCGAAGGTTGCCCGATTCTCGAAAGCATTTGTTTATCGTAGGCTTTGGTCGATTCTTGGTGGTTGTGCATGTCCAATGGTCGTCCAGGACTGATTCTGGGAAGCCTGTTGATGGTTTGTCAGTCATACGTGATCTCTCGCTGAATGCGTACCCGATGGAAATTTGATCTGCAAGTGACCCTTGAGCTAGTGCAGGCAGCATCATCAGACAAGCATCCCGCATCGAGCAAGACTATTCGGACTTACGGTGAAAACTGAGCTGCATCGTCTTCTCTTTTGATGGGCTGGTCTCTTCCTAAAGGCGATGGCATGATGCTGCCCAAGCTGTTCTTGGGCTGATGAAACGAACGCGGCGGTTGCCTTGGCCAGCTACCTGAGCCGAAAAGACTGGATGAAGGATTGACAGAACCGGTTCCTTTGAAGGCGTTTCGATCGTGCCAGAGAGACACAGGTCCCAGGCCCATACTCAACTCCCGTGGCGGCGGCAGTGGTGGTGGCGCATCTGGCGGCGCTGCACCCCGAATAGCAAGCGGTGCAGGATGTGACGACGTTGATGAAGGTAAATGTATAGGTTGGCCGCCAGGAGACACTGGCGGACTTTCCGCTTGCTGCATCGTACTATGACATTGCATACGTCCCCCTCGGGACGACGGCGGCGAGTGTGCCATGATTGCTGAAGTGGATGTTGGCGGGATTCGGCCCTATCCAATGACGATGCCACGACAAGTGACCAGGAAACTGCGATAACCCAATGTGGAAGTATTCTTCGTTAAGGAGATCATGAAGGGAGACTTGAAGTGGCTCGGAGGAGTCCAGATCTGGGACCCTGAGAGGATCGAAGTCACGAACAAGGTGACACACGACACGAATGCCCTTGACCAGACAATGAGGGCTGAATGAGTGCGAGCGAATAGCACAGACACAGTGCCTTCCAAGGCGTCGGATGATCAGCCACCGAGACGAGGTGTCGCGTCGCGGCAGATGTTTCCAGCCAGGGCGGCTCAATGCCAAGTTGCGCCGCAAAGGTCGTCGGGAGAAATTCCAGAGGGTACAGCCACAGTAGGCAGTAGCGAAAGGTGATGGTGTCGTGTGGAGCCAGCTGAGATGTCAAAGGGCACCAGGGGCCGGGTTGCCGGAATTGGCAAATGGGAGGGTGAGAGGCGAATCGTGGTGGTGTATAGGGCGAGATCTTGGAAACCTGGAAAACATAATGGTCAATACTAGTGGCGGATGAAGGAAGGACAATGAATGACATGAGAGGAGCAGCGGGCCGGCGGTAAGTGGCTAGCGAAGCAGAGGAGAGCAAAGATGCTTCGATGGGCGACGGGTAGCGTGCGCGTGGCCCCAGTCGAGCATGGATAGGCAAAATGGGAGAATGGAAAGCGTCAAGCGTTTCGAAGCGGCCTCTGCTTCTGAGAGCATGGCAGCCAACGAGAGCGCGATGCTGCATCCCGAGGCCTTGATAGGCGGGGCGCTCAGCCTTACAGCTTGCGTAGTCGACGAGCCTTCGCTGTGCTGTCCGTCTGTATCTACTGTTCCAGTAGTAGTCTTCTGTGCTGTGCTGCCGAGCGCGGGCCGGCGCTGCGCTGCACTTTGCTGCTGAACTCTCCTCTGTAGCGTTGCCGTGCGCGGCGTCGACGGCGAATCACTCGTGCAAAGATAACCGGTATCCAGGATAACAGCAACTCTCTCGGCAGATGCACATTCGACTGACTTGTGACGCCCACGCACTCGTCATGCACCGGACTCTTCGTCTACCTGGCCTGCCCTACCGCTCTGCTCGCTTCAATCGCGGATGGACCCAATGCTGCCCAGACAGAGATCCCTCGCTCGAGCGCCGGGCCCTGCGCCAATGCCTCCAGCGAGCTCGGCGACATGAGACAAGCCGATTTGTCCAGCTGGGGGCTGGGCGCAGAGGAGCCAGTGGTGGGCAATGAGCAGGACCAGGATCAGTACGAGGACAGACGAGACGAGACGAGACGAGACGAGACGAGACAGGACAGGGCAGGACAGGACAGGACGACGAGCGAGCCGCCACTCAGGCATCATGATTCATGAGGCTCAAACGAAACAGACGAGAGACAAGGCCGGCCACGCGACAAGGAAAAGCGTTGAAGAAGACGGGGCGGGACTTGCCTGGTGGGGACCTATCTGCGTGACGCTCTCTTGCGCACCGGTCAGGCTGATCCGCAGCTCTCAGCGACCCGAGTGGGGGCCCTTTAAACAATTCTGCTGCTCCGTGAATCCTGCTGGCCTGCCCTATCAACGCCGCCTCTCGCCTCACCTAACAGCCGCCGCGAACACCTTCCGGGGCACCGCTGCTGAAGTGCTGACCCCGGCCTTGCTTCCCTCGTCCTCGTCAGCTCGACCTTGTTGGCGAGCGGGCGTGCTGCTGGCTGCTGGCTGCTCCCTGCTTGCGCTCTTCTGCTGATGATGTTATATCTGCTTCGGCCTGCTGGGGCAAGTCAGTGCTGCCCACGCACAATTCCGGACTCTCGATTGCTGACTTCGTCGAGGTCCAGTAATTCCGCAATCAGAAACTGCTGCTGGCCGGAGAAGGGACCAAGCACTGGTCTCCGGTTGCTACTCTGCGGTCTGGGCGTCTGGTTGAGCCGGTGGGTCGCACGCTGCTCCCTTGGTCCTTCTGGCAGGGCTCGCCCCTTCAAGGAGTCTTTCCGAATTGACAGAGGACACCGATGATCTCGTTCTTCTGTCGGCCGGCAGTTCCAACGGCACAAGAGCACGCTCTTGTATAGACCTGCTCACCCAATGCAATGCGCTTCAGTGCACCCAGAGCCACGCTCATTAATAACGCACCGGGGGTCCAAGGTCGTCCGTCAATGGGGTGCCGTGCCCGGGCAGCTATGCGCGGCGTTTCAGGTTGAATTCATAAATGCAATGCTGGTGACTTCCGCACCACACGCTCCTTTCCTGCCTGTGCGCGTCCGACTTGCCCGAGAAGACGGTTGAGAAGCAGCACGACGATTCTGCGATAGTTAACCCCACGGCCGATACCTGCCGAAAAGACTCGAGATCCGGTTCCCACAATTGCCCCCAAGGTGTCCTCCTCACCCCGCCGGCTGCCGTGCTCTCGCGACGAGTGAGACTATGTGAGAGTGAAGGGCTCAGATGGCACGGAGTGCAAAGCCGAGGACAGACCCGGTCCAACCGTGTGCACACACTTGCTACCTTTGCCGAGCGCTAGTGGTCATCGAAGGAGAAGGAGGGGAGAGCAAGCAAGCAAGCAACCGAAAGAGAAAAGCACACAAGAACCAGTGCGCAGCCCGAGCAGTAGAAAGTCCACAACGGTGACCAGTTGCAACAACTGCGGCAAGTGAGCGGGGCCTGCAAACGCATATATCTACTAGTAATCTACCAGGGTGGAAAGTGAAGTGTCCGCAGTGGGAGCAGCTAATGCCTCAGCCATACCCGGCGGTCTGGCAAACTGGCAGAGAGCGTGAATAGCGCTGATTGACGGGCCAGCTGAGCGTGGATATGGACCACGACTTTCTGTCCGAGGGGTGAGCGAGAAGGCCTTACAGGGCTAGAGCAAGTCTTGTTTCTGCGCCGCTAAGCTTGCTCCCAAGCCTGTCTATCATTTCCGGAAGCGATACAGGCCGGTCTGACTGCAGAAAGCCTCCAGGAAACTGTATCTGCTTCTGCCGTTTCGTAACTTATCGGTTGCTGTATCGAGCGCTCATACCTGCGCAGTCAGCGTACGAGAGCATCGGAGAAATGCATCAGCGAACCATACATGCTTGCCTGCACTCACCTCGCTTCACCAGAGTCGAAGAATCAATGCATTTGCACGCACCCCAGCAATTCCTTGTGGCTGCTGCCATCGTGTCAGCCGCAGTCTCCCAGCAGCCCTACCTTGCTGCAACCTTTGACGCCGGGCTGATCAGCATGCAACGGCAGCCTCGCTTCGAGTATTGCCGTACCATAACCGCTCTTTTCCTTGACGATGCTGTACCAGATAGGGCCCCTCAGCCATCAAGCAACCCCTCATTTGAGCAACACTCGTTTGCGCACCACGACATGCCAGTCCCATCACGTCGTTTCGTGTCGATCGTCACATCTGAGGCAGATTGTCGAATGAAAATTGACCGAGCAGTCACCTCGTCAACCTCTCGTGGTACTTGTTGCAATCCGACACGGGGTAGCTGCCTTCTCGCGCTCTTATTTCTTCGCCTCCGTTTGACATATCTTTTTTGACTTGTCGCAGACTAGTGTACCTTCGCCGACTGGCCTTTTCGTGGACTCGCCGGGTGGGGAAGCCGGTCGAGTGGCCCCGAACGGTTCATTAATCGTTCCTTCGAGCCGTCATTGCCCGTCGTCCACGATCGGCCACTAGCTCGGAGAAACCAGGCTTGTCACTCGTCAGGCGGGCACCATGTTGGGTCGGCAGAACGTTTTGGCTCGAAACGCAGCTGCTACGACTTGTGCCTGTTCACGGTTATGACATGCATCTGGCACAAATGTTTCGACCCTTCTCCACTCTGGACAAGCCTGTGATCTCAACACGAGTCGCCAACCAATACGAGGGGCTATTATGGAGACCCTCGGGCTGTGATCATATGTTACCTTTACCGCAGACTGTCACAGGCCCTGGACGCTAGAGATCCTGCTTTGGGACGGTTGAACCTTTAGCGCGACTGTGCCAGCCAGAGTGGCCGCAGCTCGGGCCAACCAAAACGAGTCCTGTCTCGCGAGGGGTACTCCTGTAGTTGCAAGATATCATAAGGCTGGAGGGCGGATAGACCTCAGTACCGGCCGCCGAAGCTGAAGATAGAAGTTGCATGCCTACTAGCGATAGCGTCGGAGGTTCCAACTGATGTCGTACAACGAACCAACAGGAAGGTGTTCCGATTCATGTGTATGCATACCAGGTGTCACCTCCAGATTGATGCGTGAGTGTGGGCGCTCTTCTTTACCCTTCGCGAATTCGGCCGTGGCTCGCTGCATGCGTACCTACTGGCTTTAAGGGCTGCCCAGTGGCCGTCATGGCGTGGACGAAGCGGCACGGCCTGGCAAAGCGTGCGTGTGCAAGCGTTTTGCCGAGTCTGCTCTGCCTCTCAGACCTCGGGAGTAGATGCCAGCAACGTGCTGTGATAACACCAGTCAGCTTCGGGCCGAGACATGCTGCTCTGTCCAGCGCTTCAGCCCTTTCGTAAGGCAGAGACGGACGCGGAACGCGTGTACCCACCGACGACGTTGCTGGTGGTCGGTGGACACGAACGCGGCCGGTGGTGCACACATGTCGCAGAACGCTTTGTGCGTGCTCAGCGCCGCCGTGTGCTTGCGCGGTGCATTTTTTTACCCCCAGCACCATTAACGTGCTAGTGCTTCATCTCAGTCCTGCCGTTCGCAGACGCTGCGTCTCGAGCAGAAACGCCTGGCGACTGCGATTTACCCACCCCTCAGTTTCGTGTGCACCTCGCTGTACCAATCAGAAGCGTCGACTTCATCATCTTGGGCTCGCCGGTCCCGCCAGTCTCCACGTTGACAACTTTCGATACTCTGGTGCGTCACCCAGTCCGCTCTACTGGTGTGAGGGAAACCTTTGACCTGCGAGTCCAGTCCCACCTGTATCACTGCCCAGATGATCTGTTCAACAGCTGCATTCTGAAGACGTCCGGATATAGATCACCGCCGCCACCATCGGTGGGGCCTGGCGCGGCCCCCATGTGCTGCCGCACGCCGTCCACGCGGCCACAAAAGAAATGGATAATTCAGAACGGGGCCTGGGGAATTTGCTTGTCCGGCACGCTAGTGCGCCGACATCAACGCCGCAGAAGACGCGACAAATCTGCAATGCTCAGCTCAGATCATTGGTAAGAAAGCTCAATCACGGACTTTTACGAACCTGCGCTCGATACGCCTATGCTCAAACTCTGGCCCTTGTTGCTGTTCTGCCGCAATCGATAGCCGTGAACATCTAGGCCGTCCCTGCATGCGAACACACGGTACGTGCACCAATACAGCAGACACCCACTTCGTTTGTGTCAAGCCTGTGTGGCCCGCCTACGCCAAGGCCCTTCCGCAAGTGCAAGACTGGACTGCACAGCCCTGCTTAGGTCTTGAAATATGGACCTCTCACAATCGTCCACGTCCTTGTCGGCGCGTGCGGATGGAGTATCTCGCAAAGATCTTCTGCTGCTCCTGTCGGAGAAGGTGTGGAACAAGGTTCCGGTGAACGGGAGCAGGCGTTGTCCGAGGCTCGGATGGTGAGAGTATCATTAGCGTTGTGGTCAATGAGTATCATGCCGTGCTGTGACCGTGAGTTGTGGAAAAACCCAACTCAGCTTGAACTTTGCAGGCAAAGCCATCCGTTCAATGTCACCATGCTTGTTAACCATTCGCTGCAGCAGAAATTCTTGACCGTTATGGTGCTGTCCATTCGTAGTCAATGCGGCAAAGTCGGCAATTACATCTATGACGCAGCCGGGGGTAGTACGAAAGCGCCTTTGAAATGCATTATTTCGCACCGTTGTGAAGAATGAGCAAAAGACCGTAGGTGTGGAATCCTGTGCCTTGTGCCGAGCGTTGAAAATCTTGAGGCCTTGGAATGAGCAAATATCGACAGCCACGTGTGAGTTCAAGGCAAGCGCGACTCTCAGCCCTTTCCCTGGCCGTGTATAACATTGAGAAGGCGCACTTGGGTTCAGGTACGCTCATAGTACTGCCTACCTACTACTTGGTAGAGCGGAGCGTGACTTGGCTGCTCATCGTCAGGTTGCTTTCATGGCGCTTGTTCTGTCTTCCAAGTGTCGGCAGCGGATAAAAGCTGGCGGGGCAAATGCCATCTTCACAATGCAAAAATCAGGTAGATGGCCGCTCACCGCAAACCACCACCGAAGGCAACACAGCATGAATCACACTTGACACTGCATCGACGTGAAACGAAGTCCTTATCTTTGATCGAGCACTCCTCTCAGTGTACGCAACTTGATTTTGTGAAAGGACTGGCAGATCGCCGGCCCTGAGCACCTGTCAACAAAACGGCGCTCCCTACTCGTCCCTTGCAAGGGAAAGGCCTTGCCGTGCTGGAGCTGTTATCTCAGCATTTGGACATGAGCGCTCTAGGTGGCACGATGCTTGATAAAGTTCCGGGCGATGATGAACTGTACATTGGCGGGTAAGTGCAGATATGTCTACGGCATCGTTTCATGAATCCCTTCCTCGTCAACGCCCGAAACGCCGTCTTTGATGCCGTGTTGCTATGAGAGGTGTAGGAGCAGGCACCGTTGAACATGGACAAGATCAATCTTGCCTTATCTGAGAATGTCGATAGGCGGAACGTGTAACTTCTCCTGGGCGGTGGCATTTGTGTATCACTGCTTTCCACTTCGCCGCGATGGGTCTGGTCTGTGCTGACGCCAGGATAGCATTTTTACACTACGTCGTGGCAAGGCCATTGAGGAATCAGGCATTACCCATGTCGTCTCGGCTCTAAATCTACCTGTGGACAATCGACTATTCGAAAAATGCAAAGATCGTCTGGTGATCGATATTGACGATGTCGATGATGAAGATATTCTACAGTACCTTCCGCAAACCAACAAGTTTATCGAAGATGCCCTGAAAGAAGGTGGCAAAGTCTTCGTGCACTGGTAAGCGGGACCCCCTTTGCCCGTCCAAGCCCACAGCTCACCCAGACTCAGCGCGATGGGCAAGTCCCGCTCTGCCAGCATCGTCATCGCGTACATGATGAAGAGTCGAGGTATGACCGCTGAAGACGCACACGCACTTCTCAAAACGGCACAGCCTCTAGTCGAACCCAACGATGGCTTTGCCGAGCAACTCAGGATCTTCGAGAAGATGGGATGTCCAGACGATGTTGCAGAACAGCCTCATTACCAGAGGTGGCTGTACCAAAGGGAGCTCGTGAGGAGCCGCGAGATCCGACAGGCCCCCGAAAAGATTCGCTTCGAGGACGAAGTGAAAGGCGAGACAGCGGCCATAGAAGAAAGCGCGTCACCGGAAGCAAAAGAGTACCGCTGCCGCAAGTGCCGACAAAGCCTTGCCACATCGGCTTACGTCGTACACCAAAAAGCAGAGGGTTCCAATGAAACGTGCGCACACATTTTCGTGGAACCACTAAGCTGGATGCGACCAGAACTAGAGCAAGGCAAGCTAGACGGAAAGCTCAACTGTCCAAACCAAAGATGCGGTCAGAATGTCGGCAAGTACGCATGGCAAGGAAGCAGATGCAGTTGCAACAAATGGATGGTACCAGGCATCAATCTGAATCGCTCTAAGATGGACGAGGTGCGCCAGAGGGTCAACGCCCAAGGGAGGATGTAAGGGCGGACGTCCGTCATGCTATCTCAAAGCTCAGAACCATGATCCGCCGGGAAATGGAAAGGTAGAAAATGAGCCGGGAAGTCGAATGAACCATTACTGGCGCTTTTGCCGAGTATTACTTGGCGTCAAGTGCGACCCTCTTGATGAGTTCACAAATCTCCGCTTGGGGCCGATGGGAAGGCGTTCGGATCTTGCAATCGTTCACGGTTTCTCCGGGCGATTTCAGCTTTGCGTATGCGGTCCAGTCGCATTTGGTAGAAGTTCCTGCTCTGTCAGCACGGCACATTGCATCAAACACCAACACGGGAACAGAGACGTTGTGCATGTTATGATGTGGACCAGCAGATGAGGGCTCCATCCAGAAGAAAATACCGCAAGCGGCACAACATACCTATGAAGGGACCATATCCGTGGCAGATCCGTGGAAGTGTCCGACGGCCCTTCGGCCTTGTCTTTGGCCGCTTTGATCTGGAGACATGGTTACAGATTAGCTTTTGAAATCAATAGAAGAGGCGTAGTAGACGGGGGCCGGGGCGAGATCTCACCTTGTCGTCCTTCTCTTGCTCTTGCTTCTTGTCTTCTTCCTCGGCTTCCTTTTTGGCTTTTTTGTCGTCCTTGTCTTTTGACTTCTTCTTTGCCTGCTTTTCGGCGTATTCCTTCTTGATGGCTTCGATTTCTTTCTGGAGCTCCTCTTCGCGTTTTTTGGCCTTTGCGTCCGCGTCCTCGATGGGCGTTGCCGGTGTTGCAAATGTGCGGTCTTTTAGATGACCACGACAGACATAGAAAAAGTCCTGATTCGCCTCAACCACACTACCCGCAAGCATGATCTAGAAGGGAAGTATACCTTGTTGTCAGGCGTGATCAAGACCGCGGTCGATATCTTGTAATCGATCCAGCATGGCTTGCCCGCGTTGTCGGCCACGGTACGTAGATGCCATGTATTCGGTATTGCCGCCATACTGAAAGACGACGATGGTTCCGAACAGGCACAGCAGACTTGAGACTACGTATGTTGCAGTCAACGCGCAGGACTTGATCCTTCGGGGTGAGCGATGCTAGTTTAAAGGCGGATGCAAGTCTTGAGCGGTGGTGCCGCAACGGCCGAGAGCCCGAGTCAGCCCTGCTGGCGGCGCCCGGCGGTGGCTCGGGGTTCCCGAAACGCAGATGACAACATGTATAGGAGCTGTTGTGCCTTGGGAGATGTTTGATGGAGATAATGATATACGAGCTACGAATTCTCATGGTGAAAGTGGGGGTCCCTCCTGTGGTGCTGAAGATCCATCCGCTTCCGGCGCCATCGACTTCACATCCACCATTTCGTTCTTTGCTACCGGCACCAACAAGTCAACTCGTCTGAACACAAGACAATTACAAGCTATTGCCATGAAAATCAGGATATCCATGTGCGCAAGAGAGAGCCTCAATGTCGAAGATGTACACAAATTTCGCGATGTCGCTCAGATGAAGTCCCCTCAGTGGCGCCTTCCCGGCGAGATGGATTCGTGTTGCGCCTTCCCTAAGCCGGCATCTACACCAATGAATATCGAAATCGTGCCAATTCCAGAAAGCGATCCTTCGCCACCTCAGTCATGTGTCCCGTTTCACTTGTCTTCTTACATAGCTTCGGCCCTCGAATATGCAGGCGTGGGATGTGACCGTTGTCCAGGCCCACCTGCATCATCTGAAGGTTGCAGTTTCTCTTCAATCATCTGTTTCCATCGTTTTCGATGTCTCTGCAAGTCTTTGTGCGCCTGCAGGAATACCTGATCTTTGCTTTTGGGAAGCGGTGTGGACGCAGTGCACAGGCTCGGTCAAGGTCATCTACCATGTTACCTTCGATCACCTGGACTTTGTTGGAATTGAGCAGATGATTCCACGACTGGAACAAGACCTACGGACATGGAAGGTCTTTCTCATGAAAAGTCGCTGTTGACCGTGAAGCTAATTCTGGTCTAGCTCTGGTCGGGCCTCGGTTTTGTCGCCTGCTTAGACGACGCACATTCACAAACGCAGTCAGATGGTTTCATCATGGAACTGCGGCTTGATCGTATACGGGATGAGTGGGATGAGCCAGTGCCAGGAGTTTTGAGTGACACGCATGTAACGATCGTTGGTCAGACATCTGAATCCTCCCAGTCTTGACTATTAAGGAGCTCAGACTCGATCTCCGTCTTCGCGAAGAGAAGCCACCACGAGACCAACGAAGGCAGCCCGAACGAAAGCATGCAAAATCTTTCCAACCACTCTTTGATGACCTTGATGATGAAGCTCCAAAGCTTGCATGTATGGGAGTACATGATTCCCAGTCAGCGCAGGAGGAAGCAGTGTCACCTCAAGGTCTCGAAGGATTTCAGGCTGACGACTCTGCGAATTTTGCGGTGAGCCCAACCAAGCTTTGGTGGCAGGATGCTTACCCACCATCGGGAGGCGAGAAAGAGGAAATGCTGCTTGACGATGATGTGAGCATTGAGCCCCAAAAATACGATACCTTTCACACAAATGCCGAAGTCGCAACGCTGCCATCTGTTGTTGAGTACACTGTGGTCACTAGCCTTGTTGATGCAGCGTTCCGTCGCGCCATTGTTTCGAAACCTGTACGAATATCGCGTGATGTACAGTACAATCAGGAGGGCGGTCTGACTCGGCTCGTGGATATTGCACCATGCATATTCAGTCCCGGGTACTTGCAGGTGAGACACAATCCTATCCGCCGATTATTTGAAGCTCATGATCTTTGGGTCAGGCGGTAGCAGCAAGAGCTCCACACGTTTCCTCTATTGCGGCGTCTCTGGCTGGACTCGCTTTGCGGATGCAACGCGATTGCCCTGGGGGTGCGTCGCTGGATACGGAAAACTTCAGGCATGGAGTATCCATGCAGCTTTCCCGGGTCAACTTGCAGAGCAAGATTTGGTTGGCCATGCGCAAAAGATTTGCCAAGCACGGGCCTGCACAAAGACTCAGCTTGCTGCATGACGGTCTGTCGACAAAAGAAGAACAGGGAACATGCGAAGAAGAGGAGAATATCCTGATATCGGAAACTCCCTCTGAAGTCAGCAGCGAGGAGCTTGTCATCTGCGACGTCGATGTTCTGAGTATCGACGGTCTGCCCGATGACCTTAACGACGACGATCTGCAAGGTTCTTTGGATTCAGGGATCGATGTCGACATGTGGGACGGTGATGAGTATTGGGACGGTCTCTTTGATGTACAGTGTGACGGACTCACTCGAAACACAGACGGCAGTGAAGAAGAAACTCTGGCGGAGGATATTTTGGACGACGATATTTTGGACGTTTGAATGCTTATGTTGTATGCATATCTATCCCAAACAAGTATGTTTATCTTCGTATGTGCTTTGAGATATTGCCTCTTGTTGCCAACTCCAGCTTTCAAAAAGATATGCTTGACATGGATTCGTGCTGATTGTTCGCATCCTCCCTGTAGCATCGATTTCTCGACTATCATGGCATATACTTTGGGATGTGACTCGATCAAGTCTTTGTTGATCTGACCCACATTCTGTATGCCGGCAAGTTCGAACAACAGATCGAGGTTAGCCAGCAAGCGTTTCATGACGTTCCTGACTCCGACCTCACCCTCGATGCTCAGACCCCAGATCCAGAGCCTGCCGATGAAGACGAACTTCACACCCAAAGCCAGAGCCTTGATAACACCCACCGCACAACGCACACCAGAGTCAAATATGATGTACGTCTTATCCCCAACCGCCTCCGCAATCTTCTCCAACGCATCCAAACTAGCAATCGCTCCCATCAACCTCTCGTCCAGCGTGATTACTCCACCACAATTCCATCAAACCCCATCTCAACCGCCTTCTCCGCATCCTCAACATGTCGAATCCCCTTTAGACAAATCGGGTTTCCGCCCGAAATGCGCTTCCACGTCTCGATCAGCCACGGCATCTTCTCCCAGCTCCACGCGCGCCCGTGCTACCCGTTATCAATCCAGTAGGCGCCCGCCTCCTCTGGTTGCTTCACGGGCTCGATTACCTTGGCTTTTCAGCATCTTCTTTGGACACTGGGTCCGAAAGCCCCAGACCCGCTCCGATGCCCTCGATAGAAAGCGTAGTTCCCCGTCGCCGACGTCGTCGTGCCGCCAGGCCCGGCCGCCACGTATCGGTCGTGAGCATACATGCACTAAAACCCGCTCTGCACCGCACGCGTCGACAGCGACACGGTCAGTTCGTCATCATGCGGCATGTACAACTGGGGAAAAAAATCGCGGTCCCTGAACGTTCGCATCCGCGACATCTTCGATCGTGCTGGACCCGGCGGTCGAGAGACAGTGCGGGAAGTTGAGAGTCTTGGCCGTAGATGCCACGGGCAGCTCTCCCTTTGGGGTGGTGGTGGATCTTGTTGATGCCCACGGGCGCGAAGCCGATGGGCCCGGAGACTTTGTGCCCGAAGATCTCGGTCGCCCGTGTCTCGGACGTTGGTGTCGATTAGTTGGCGGGGGATTTATTTTGCGGCGGTAGAGGGATTCGCGGTTCGCGAGGGCGGGTGTAGCCGAGGCCGTAGTAGCAGCCGTCTTGGGTGAGTTTCTCTTTTGCTAGGGGCTTCGAGTTTTGCGCGGTCTGAACGGATCGAAAGGGTCAGTATACTGGTTCGAAGACTCGGGAAGATGGTACAAAGCGGTCGATTGTGATGGCTTGTGGGTGTTGAGGAGAGTAACTTGGCCTTCGTCGGGTCTCCAGAAGTTTTTGCGCTGGTATTCGGCCCATTGGGGCGTCGTGCGCTTGTCTCTGTTCGGTGCGTTAGGATCCATATCGGTGAAGCAGGCGAGATTGAGGAATGAGAAGGGACGTAAAGGCGCGAGTATCAGCTGCGACAAGACCGTGTATTCACTATATTGATGAAGACCGGCTTGGCGGATCTACGAAGGTCACGACGCAAGTCGATGAAACCCGTGTTTTGACTGACGGATGACCGCACATCATCGTCAACGTTGTCAGGAAGCGACTCCGCTCAGTGAGGGAGAATTGTCATTGTTTCAAAGCCGAATTCGCGAGCCAGTGATCGAAAAGTGAGACTCCAACGGTCGGCGAGGCTGAATGACGTCATTTTCAGACACCACGTACCTTACTAATGGAAGTAGGTATCGTTTTTTACAGGGATCCGAGCGCGTACCTGG